>VXBA01000660.1:358442-499218 GCA_013399895.1 Serilophus lunatus
GGTGTTCAAAAGCCTCTCCTGTTTTTTTTTTTTTTTTTTTTTTTTTTTTTTTTTTTTTTTTTTTTGGTTAAGTGAAGGGCAAAATAGGATCTTCTTGAAATTGTTTGAAGTGGATTGACATTTTTCAGTTGAAGACTGTTGTTACTTTCACAGCAGGCCTAATTTTTAAATTTAATGTTCTAGCACATATAAAAAGGAAAGCATCCTAGGGGGATAATAACTTTTAGCAATCAATTGATTGCATATGGCTGTGGGTTTTGCAGGTACAATCTCTTTAAGGAGGCTGTAAAATAGGAAATTGTAGCCTTCAGAGGTGCAGACTATTTGAGTTTGTAGGACTATTTACTGATATGTTTTAGATTGTTGTTTTTTTTCTTTAATAATAAATATGACCTGGTAAATAAAGCAATAAATGGTCAGCAGGTCAGAATGTGTAACCTATTTTATATCATCACTCTAGGGGTTTGTTTGGGATCTTTTTTCACCTTCTCTTTTGCCTCCATAACCAATTCTGAAGAAAACTTGTTTGATGTTTATCTCAGGGAAAAATTAAGATTAATCCAGACTACTTTAACTACATTCTACCCAGCCAACTGAAATAGTTTAACATCCTATTAATACTACAGCAGTGAATGCATCCCTACAACAACATTTTCTTTAGGTCTGTAACTTTTGTCTTCCTCTTCCTAAACACATATATTTACATTATACACCGAGTACTAGATAGAGGGCAGAATATTATTACAATTTAATAGCAGCATATTAAAAATAATTATATTTTTCATATAAAATGCAGACTCTGAGGTGGTAAAGGGATTCCTGAAACCCATCTTCAGGTTCGTTTTTGCATTAAATGAGTATCATTTAGAACAGTAAAGAGAAATGAAATGGTCAAGGACACCACTATTAAGTTATGAAGTAGTTGTCAAATATACATTGTTATATGCAATGGGCAATTAGGAGGGGGGAAAATCCCTCAACACAATTGTTTTCTAAAGGCAGATCTATTACATTTACAAAATTTTAGCATTGGTGAAAACTCAGGATTCCATATTTGAAGCTATGATGACATAGTCATACAATCCCCATGCCTTTGAATAAATTTGGGGTTTGATATTTGGTTTCAGGCTCTTCTGGTTCAAATTAGAATCAGTAACTACTAGTCAAAACTAAAGAACACAGAAATATGGATCTAAAATGAAACCTGCCCCATATCTTGCATCACAAAAACAAGCAAACATGGGCATATGCCGCATGCCACAGATATTTTAAGAGATGATGCTGTAGCAATAGAGCTCCCCTTATTTATGAAAAGTGACTTTCAATGTAAATACTTGTTTGTAAACTAGTTATCATACAGTATTTTGGCCTGAAAGGAAGATGTAATTTTAAATTTCTATTTATGTAATTTTATGTATTTGTGTAATACAGCCAATATACAATCCTGGGAATCGCTAAGTTCGCACAATTTAGAAGTACGCCGCAAATGTAAGATTTGCAAGTTTGTAAGATTCATAAGGGTTTAATGTCAGACCAGTCTCTATCTTTCCTCCCTAATATTTATTTCTGTCACAATGAAATGGCCAAATACATTCTCATGTACCTCTGTATCTGCTGCTCTTATCCAGGCTTATAAATAAAAATAGGTGATAACATGCTTCCACATGAATTGAACTCAGAAAAGAGACTTACAAGTTGCTCTAGCAGTACCCCTGACATGAAACTACCAACTAGACCTCTAGATTAAAATAATACATGCAGAGGAAGATCTCAACCTAGACTCTAATCACTATCAATCAGTGAAATAAGTCTATGTTATTAAAAATGTATTGCATCTCTTTATTCAATTACTTCATCACAAATACATGACATAAGAGATGAACTTGCATTTAAACACTCAAGGTTCTGGACTGTTTGAGCTTAATAAGGACAAACTAATCAGTTGCAGATGCTTTCACTTAACATTCAAAAATACCCCATGGGACAGCAAGATTTAATTTTATGGTCATCTGTCACCTTAATGATGTGCTTGTTATAATGCAGAACATCTCTCTCCTACTTGCCTGGTTATAGAAAACTAAACTAAATAGTGAAGGCAATTAGCTGCACAACTGCTACCTTGTATCATTAATAAGGAATACATGTCCTTGGAATAGGAGTTGCTAATATATCTGCTCTTTTTAAAGAAAAAGCATAAATCCTTGATATTTAAGCATCATTTAAGTCTGTCAGTTGCTCTTATTTCATTTTTTTCCCTTCCAGTCTTTAACTTCATGCAACCTAAATCTCTATGCCTATATGCCTTCCATTTTTATCTGTCCAGTGCTTTACTTTCTGTTTGGGATGGGATGGAATATAGAAATGTTCACAGACAGCATTGTTTTGCCCAGATCAATAAATAAAGTATTTAACTTTCAGACAGCACACTTAACAGAGAAGGTGAGCTCTTCCTCTGCCATTCCCTACAAGGCAACCTGTGGATCTTAAGTAACTCTAAAAGACAACATATGGAAGAATTCAAAATCATTTGCATGATATGTTACAGGTCAGATCCTCTACAGTCATTATACATAAACTTCTAATGTCTGTTGAAGATGGTAGTGTAACCAGAGAAAAAAATCCCTGCTCAGGGCCAAATATACATTCATTGACTTGTTTCCTGTTCCCTTGCAAAACCAAATCTAAGAAAAGATTAAGTTTTTACTGATATGTGTAACAGACAAAGATTAGAGATAAAAATAATTTTGACTCTGTATCCTTGCCCAGAGATAAATTGACATAGGAAAGAAGAAAGTCTCTGTGTAAAAAAAGGCTATTTCCTTCAAACTTCAGAAGTCCAGCTGGAATCACTGCTCTAAATGGAATCCAGACAAAAACATGCATAGACCAAATCAGCTTACAACCAGAAGCACCAACATTAATTTTTACAATTACTCTGTTTAAAATTTGTATCATTTAAAACTCATTGTGTCATTGCAAGTACCTTATATTCTTGTTTTGCTTTTCTTTCCAGAGAGAAGCTAGACCCACAAAGATTAAAACAACTTTTTAACAGACTTTTCAACAATAAGGAAGAAATAAGCAACACTTCCAGAAAATTACACGTGCATTCCCACTTTTTGGCTTCCTTCTGTGTTAAAAACCAACCTTTAGGACTCAGAGCATAAAGCTGTTACAGAGCATCTAGAAAACGATCTAGGGTAGGTGGAGTGTCCACATTCTCAGAATAACAGCTTTTAGGAACTTGATGCCACCTACAAATACTCAAGTGCATTAGAGTACAGAAAAAAAGTATTACAGTTGACGCAGTAGTTGTTATTCCTGGTGTTGTTATTCCTGGTATCATTATATCGCTTTTCCCTGCACTAAGAGAGAAGGATTCAAAGGGCCATGCCCAGATTCATGGACCAAACCAGAAGAGGCAGCACAGCACTGAAGTCCTGAGTCTTAGGTCCCTGTTCCAAAGGGGCAACTTAGGCAAACATTTCCTCTGAATCAAAATCTCCTCTTCCCACAAGATAAAGGTGGTATAGCCATTAAAACTTTACAAGTGTCTATGTTACTTTTATAGAGCCTCTTATAACAAACCATGGCATGCTGCCTTTAAAGTCCAGTATATATATATATATATATATATATACACAAACGGAATATCTACCAGATAAAATCTGGGGTGAAAATCAAAGACAGAGAGGCAGGCACTCAGTCCCAAAGCAGAATTATCCCCACCACAAGTCTGGGGCTTGTTTTCCTCTGTGCTTCCACTGAGCTTGAACATTAAAGTTTGTATCTTTCTACCAGAATGAAATGTTAATTTATCTGTTCATATGTAGTAAGACATTAATATTCACCTTGGTCTTTCTACCAAACATTTCTTCATCCATATTGAAGAATCCAGCTCAGCTTTACAACAGCAGCTCCAAACAAACAAACTCACTCCCTGTAGAAAGTAGAAGCAAGTATTATTTACTCTACTACAACATGTTGTTGCTCCTGAGTTCTCTTTTTACTAGACCTGATGATAGGCACAACAGAGAATATTTCATCATTGCCATCTGTCTCCTTGGCACTTCATACCAAGTGAGTTGCTGCCACTTTGATGGTAAATTAGAATTTCCCACCAGATATATTAAGCCAGGGGCTGCTGACAGGTTGTCCTATCTCCCTCAGTGCCTTCTTCCTTTATGTTTATTTTTGATATTGAACAATTTGAGCATCTTAAGAAAAAGTTTCTACATGAAACGTATTAAATTGCAGGAATCATCAACGAGGGAATAATATGCAGTCAAGCAAAACCCTTTTAAGAAAGACTTTTAAAGCACCATGAAATTTATGACAGTACTTCTAGCACGTCTTAGGCATCCTCACAAGAGATGGTCACAAAGAGTTTAATGACAGTGCTTGGGAGGGAGAAGACAGACATGTGATTGGATAAACCAACTCACAGAAAAGTTGGAAGCAGTAAAGTGAGGATCAACCCACGCTTGCTGCCAAAACACCGATATTGCACTTCAGCATGTTCTCTTAAATCTACTTCCCTCCCAAGATAAATCACTAGAGCTATGTTAAGAAAGTTATAGTCCCAGTTTCTCACCAATGACTGTACTCTTGTCTGAGACAATCTAATTCTTTATTTCAACTTCAATTTTTGTAGTTTAAGATGTACAACTTTACTTGGCAGCTGAGTCAGAAAAGTGCAGACCTTGCACTTCAGTGCTGCAGGGAGGGTGTGAGTAGGTACCAGAGGGACCACAAAACATTGAGAATACTTTCTCTTGTTGTTGTCAGGGGAGAGATGGAAGACCATTCTGAAGGCCTGTTGGGTTCAATACAAAGAAAAAACAGATTTCCAAAAATCTTCAGGAACAAACCCTTTTCCCAACATTTTTCCAAGCATCAAGGCCAGGCTTGACAAGTCAAATACATTACTTAAAAAAATAAGCCCATTTCTAATCAAAACAAAGTACAGTCTAAGATAGAACTAAAAAGACGGTGAAGGGTCCAGTGAGAAAGCCACAGAAGGTCACTTGGTTTGTTCAGCCTGGAGAGGAGCAGACTGAGAGGAGACCTCATCACCAACTGCACCTTCCTCACAAGGGGAAGTAGAGGGACAGGACTGATCTCTTCTCTGGGGTCACCAGTGAGAAAACCCAGGAAATGATATGAAGTTGAGGAAGGGGAGGTTTAGGTTGGATATTGGAAGAAGGCTCTTCATCCAGAAGGTATCTGGGCACTGGATTAGGCTCCCCAGAGAAGTGGTCACAGCACCAAGGCCAACCGAGCTCAAGCAGTATTTGAACAATACCGTCATGCAGAGCCACGAGCTGGACTCAATGATCCCTGTGGGTCCCTTCCAACTCAGGATATTCTATGATACCAAGTTCTTTGAGGGAGATGTAGATTTTGCTAAGGGCAAGTGTTAATATTATAGGTTTATAGGGTAAACAGCCTATGTAGTTGTTGATTTCCCTGGGCTATTAGTTACACAGGCTTCTTCCTATCCTGAACTGGTTAACAGCTCCTCTGGAACATGCAGAAGAGGAAATTATGGGCGTACAGGTACACCAGAGATCACCTTTGCCCACCAACTCAGCTGAGTTCAATTTCTATTTAAGCTCATTTGGCACATGCTACTACTTAACACATTATTCTGCATATCTGTACAGCAAAGGATTTGTTTTCCTGTGTTTGCTATTCATTGGTCAGATAAGAAACTTAAAGGGGTTGCCTAAGGATTTAATTCAGATATATTGCTGTACGTACAGGAAGGAAGGGCTGCAAGCACAAAACACTAGCTATCTCAGATGTTTAAGAGTGGCAATCTGACTACTGGTTCACTTTGTAAAAGTGGCTTTAATTAGTATTTTACACCACAACATAACTTGATGTCCCAGGAGCAAAATCACATATTTTTAATTTCTCAATATTTACTGACAAATTAAAAAAGCACCCAACGCAACCTGCTAACCATAAACAGTAGCAATCATTCAAATCTATCATTTGTTGATGAAAGCTAAGCCACAGTTATATTTTGGACACTTCCATCTTACGAATTACAAAGTTCAATGCCATGAATATTCATGTCCATGAATATGGATTAATGTATCACATCCTTTCTCTAAGCTTACAAATGTCTTATGTCCAACAATGATTTTGTCTCGAATAAGAATTCTGAGAGGGTAAAAACTCACTAATACAGTGAGTGCATGAATATACAAATGAAACAACAATATTTGACTATGAAATTACTTTTTCCAGGCTGTATTACCTGTTACAATGCCTTCATGTGCTGGCTATTCTCAACCAACATTTCTATTTGCAGTCACCAACATTCATATTTTTAATGAAAAATGAATTTTATTATGAAAACATTGCAACAAAATCGCAAAGGTTTCTCATTTCTCTTCTTCTAAAAATCAAACAAAGCCCCCTTTCTATTTTCCTGCTGCCAGCCACATGCACCATGGCTCAGCAGTAGAAGCAGGATTCACATCATTCAGGGGTTTGCATCCAGCTAAGCAGAGTCTCTTCAACAAACTAGCCAAGACATGGTGTGGGGAGGCATTTACCATAGCAACTTGACCTCTCCACGAAGTCACTAACTTCAGAGAGCATTTGCAATTATCTTCCAATTGCTCTGAGCATGTTTTGCAGTCCAAGGAATTCCCATCCTTCTGCCACTGCTGCTTATCATTCTTGAATAGGAGTAGCACTGCATTTGCTCCCTGTTGGGGTCTATTTCACTGCCCTATGTCATGACAAAAGGAAAACTGTGACAACAAACATAAGAAATAGTGACTATTTGTGTTTGAAAACCATCTACCAAATTCGATTTTGTTTTACACCCTCAATGGAAGGCTGTGAATACTTTTACAATTTTCTAAAAGGAAACTAATCTCAGAACAAAACAGATGCTTCCTAGATTGAAAGTTTGAATTCAGATATAGTATTGCGAAGTATGTGCACAGTCAGTTGGATCATTTAAGATGATCTGCAGAGCAGTCCCAATCCAGGCTCTCTTAAGCTGCACTACCAAACCCATGCCACCAATTGCTGCCTTTTCCTCTTGCAATTGGGATGAAGAATAACACAGAATGAGGGCAAAATTTCCACAAGAAAGCCAACCTGTTCAGACTGGGAAGCAAAATCACATGGGAAAAAAATTCTTTATAAAACCCATAACAAACAAAAAAAATCCACTTGACTTTTTCTGCCTAACAATAATGTTAACTCGTTTAATAAGGCTCTGACATTTGCTTTCAGAACCACTTGGGACCTGGAAATAAAGCTCAGTATGCAGCCTGCAGTCAGACCTATTATTACAAAAAACAGAGCCCATTTCCATATGCCATAGAGAAGTTTTTATACTCAGAGTTTCTCAGTAATCTGCTTTCTCCAGCATCATGTTCCACATCTGTGACATCCTGGCAAAGTCTCCTCTCAACTCCACTAGATGATTGTGGATATGTATTCAGATAAGATACATTATATGTCACAGAAAACAAGACCAGGCTAATGCCTCTGAGCTACATAACAGCCTCAAGAAACAGGACAAAGGTAGAAATAAGGATCTGTGACCTTCAATGATTAGGAACTTATGGTACAAAGCTGTTTTCTTGGATTGAGAACAACTTGTTTAGTAGCATGATTTTGACCACAAGGTGACACAAAGAATACCATTCAATGTCAATAAAAATAAATGTTGTGCATTTTGTTTGGCTTCTTCCTGATCATAACCATTGGAATTTGGACAGAAAGTTTTAGTTCTGCTTACTTAAGCAGAAATTAAAATGTAAACTAGTAGTTTCAATGTAAGAACTAGATTATCATAGAATCACAGAACAGTTTGTGTTGAAGGACCCTAAAAGATCATCTCGTCCCAGCCCTCCTGCCATGGGCAGGGACACCTTCCACCAGACCAGGTAGCTCAGCACTGGATTTACCTTAAGATTCACCTGATCTTAATAAGACATGAAGTAAGAACCACAAAATAAGAACATGAAATAAGTTAATGGCTTAGAACCATTATCTTGGAAAAATTTACAAAAACATCCATTATAAAAATCACATTTATCTCTTATTTTAACTACTTTGCATATTGTTTCCCAAATACTTCCCAGCTATGCTTTCGGATTAGAATAAATCCTGCTAATTATTTTTTAGCATAACAAACACTGTGCCTCTACTAGTCTCTTTCCTCCTTGTTGCTCAGTTTATTTTCATCATGCAATTATAGGAATAAAGGTTGATTGCTGGATTTTTGTTCTCCAGATGTATTAGAACATTAGCTGCCTGGTGAACTAAATGCCCATGTACTGGTTGGAGTTTCTGAATTACTTCAAGGTTATGATTAGAAGGTCACGTGAAAAAGTCACTGATCACTATCAGATAGTGTCATTAGCATTCTAAACTGGCTGCAACAATTTACAAGTGCAGAAATTTTAACAGACCTCATCTAAAGAGTGAAAGACAACAACAGCATAAGCCTCCTCTGAATTTCCATCAGCAATTTCTATCTGACCTGCAGCCAGCCAAGTCTGCTCTGAAATCCAGAGTAGCAGAGCTCTACTCCAAGTGCCTTTGTACTTGAACTCATCACCTCTGCTTGAACAATTTCCAGCTGAAAGGCAGCACCATATTGGTAATACAGCATTGCTTTTTGGACCTGACCTATAACTTCAACACTTTAACCTTCAAAGCTATGGGTGGATACACCAACTCTGGATACCTTACATCACTTAGGCACACAGTTCCATAAAGTTGGAACTATTCCTCATATTCAATCTGTACTTACAATATGTAACACGTTTGGAGTAAGCAAAGATTAAATATACTTTGACAATTTTTGGCACTTTTAAAAAGCAATAAAATTACATCAACTCATACATAAGTGAATATTCAGTGGTTACCAAATTCAACACAAATTCAGCTACTGGCATTTTAGGACAAGCTTTGCCCTCAGTCAAATCTATTCCCTTGCTGATGCTGACTACTCACATGTCAAACCATCTGTTATGATTACGTGTTTGCACATGAACTTTTTTCTTCTCTTTCCACCACTGTCCTTTGGGTGTTTGCCAGCTCTCTCAAACCATCAGCAAGACCTTTACAAAACCATGAGAAGTCAAGAGCAGCAGACACTGCCTGTTCAGTTCAATGACCGCTTTCTTCCTGAAGGCAGTCCCAAGTTTATTTAAATAATTATGTGCTGTATCCTGGAACTATTGATACATACACTCATGGTCATCTTGATTGAATTTTAGTGGTCAGACAATTTTTTTCATAGAATATGTACTACTTATTTAATGAGTAGCATAGTATTCCATATAAAGTGTCCTCTGTGTAAGACCTAAATGTGTTAGAAAGGTTAATATGGCACTTTATACCACACAGGCTGATGACAGAAAGTAAAAATGCTATTCTGAAAACCAGAAATGTCAACATATCTCTAAAGACAGAAAATGACAGAAAATTAAATGTTACTAACTGCTGAGACTGAAGAAAGGCTTCTTGAAGCTAAAGAATATTTTAAAAAAGCACAAATCGTACTTTAAAAACATAGTAATCTATTTAATGAAACATTACAGTACACTTTTTACATATATAAGCTTCTCAAAACACTATTTATTTCACTTATACTGCAATAATTTCAAAGGGTTCAAAAACACAAACACAGGGTCCACAAACACAAGGGTCCACAAACACAGATTGTTAACTTTTTGAGGCAATTAGTATCAGATTCCGTATCTTTTGGCAAAATATAACTCTTTCAAAAGAACTTTTTCTTTTTTTGGAAGGACGTTTTTTAAAATGAGTCATGACTTTAGTTTCATAAATAGGGATGCATGTGTGCATAAAAGAAGATACACATATCCATGGCCACATTGTCGCACTACATACAAATGCATATGTATTTACAGAGAATATACATCAACAGCACAGTGTGAGAATTCACATCTGTAGCCAGGTTTGCAAATAGATACCTCCAGATATTTGAACCAAATTACATCCACTAAATTTGCCTGATACAGTCTTCAAAGCTTCAGGAGGAATGTGCAAAGTAAGGTGGAGAGAGGCTTACAATTTCCCTTAAGTATTAGGATGCAGGAATGAAAAATACTTTAAAAAAAAAAAATTCAAATAATTAAACATCAGCCTTCCAGTATCTAAAGATCACCTACAAGAAAGCTGGAGAAGGACTTTTTACAAGCGACAGGACAAGAGGGAATAGCTTCATATTGTTGGAGGATGGGGTTAGATGAAATATTAAGAAGAAATTCTTCCCTGTGAGGGTGGTGAAGCCCTGCCACAGATTGACCAGGGAAGCTGTGAATGCCCCATCCCTGGAAGTGCTCCAGGCGCTGTTGGACAGGGCTTGGAGCAACCTTGTCCAATGCAAGGTGTCCCTGCCCATGGCAGTGGGGTGGAACAAGAGAATCTTTAAGGTCCTTTCCAAGCCAACCCAAGACTTTCTATGATTCTATGAACCTCTAAATCAGCCCAAGCAAAAGTATGATCTAAATACTGAATTAGGAGACTTGTTAACATCCTGGATTCCCCCTCTCCACATTTTAAATCTAGTCCATTAGTAGAGTTTTTCGAAGCTATGAAATCCCAAGCAAAACACAGTATCTGTACTTTAGCAACATCAGGAACATGCAGCTGCAGTAACAACTTATTCTCACCACCCTACTGATTTCTGAATTATCAGCATTCAATCTTGAGCTTCTCAGGTTTTTCACTTGATGCTTTTAATCTAACATGTCCAAGGGCCAACATCTGTAGACAACAGCATAGCCCAAGGTATAAGCCTGCAAGGAAATGTAAAACAGCAGCTGATATTCCCAAATATTCAGACAAGATCCCATTGGGAGCAGAAGCACAGCAATTATTTTTCAGTGAAAGCTGTATAACACCTTTATTACAGCTCAGAACTGCATTTTTAAGTTGCCAAACTTGCCCCAGGGAAAAGGAGTGGAGCTCATATGGGTACACAAGAAACACGAGGGCAGTAACCAGCAGATTGGATTCACAGAAGGGAATTTTAATGCTGCAGAGTGTTGAAGCCCTGGGCCACTTTCTCACGCCAACTTTGAACCACACTTGCCCAAGAAAAGCTATGCCCTATTAAATTTTATTCATAATACTGATATTTTTTCTTCAAATTGGATCCATCTTTGCAGTTAGCAGCACTGATCAAGCCAGCTTTGTGACCTTTTGTTTTTGAGAAAGTGTGAGTGATATGGGCATGAACAAGACAAGATGAGAACAGACATGATTCTTTCAATGCAATTCCTATAGAAAGGACAAAATATGTTCTTTTGTACCATAGTTATGATGATATAATGACTGCACTCCTAGCAGACATCCAGGAAATGTGGAAGGCAATTTGGCCCTTTTCCTTTATAGCTGAGTCAATCAACCCAAAATCTCTGCCAAAGGGAGAAGCCTAGTGAAGAAAGCTCATCTACCTTGCTCTGGTAGAGCTTGACTTCCAAATCTCCAACAATGAGCATGGATATGTTTATCATACCATGACAGAAATGGAAGCAGAGTAGAGGGGACAAAGAAATATGAAAGTGGAAAGGAGGGGGAAAAGAGAGACAAACACTGAAGGTGATGTCTCTGCCTGATGTTACCAGTCACTATAAAGGAAAATGGTAGCACAAGATTTGAAAGACAAGTCCATCCTAAGATATTTAATCAAAATTTTCATTATGTTGGACATTAGAGAAGATTTCATTTCTGCAAGACAAATATAGAACATGACAGTATTTTTAGAGGCAGACTGCAACAGTTTGAAGGGACATGGACGTATGTAAACACAGATGCCTCTCCAGGTTCGAGCCTATTTACCATCAACAATCATGTTGCTGAACTCCAGAGAGTAATAATTTTTTCTCCTTCTAGAAAAATCACTATGAGATAGCCCACTAAAACACTAATAGACTTCTAAAGAACATAATAAAAATTATTTTTTGCATCTTTGTGTTTCTCCCATTCATCCCATGTTTCACCAGTGGCTGGTGACACCCTGGGAAAGGGAGGCTGGCAAGATTCCAGGCTAATTGTTATTTCCATGAACAACAGTCACATTTAATTAATAATTTTAACAGGATTTTTATGACAGCAAGTTTTTCTTCCTATAAAAGCAACTTTTAAGTGTTTCACTCACACAGTCCATTGTAAATTGTAAAGGAGCAAATTGTAAAGGATTACAAACACCAGCAGCCATTCAACACTATCAGTTGAGGTCCGTCTCATAACGTGAAACCAAGGGACTACATGTACACAGCTACCTTTATATGAAGAGTATAATAAAAACTTACTTCAAAATTCTCTAATTAATCAGAGATTTTTGCACGAATGTAAATATGTGTTGCTAAGATTAATGATTTTCTATATAGAGATGAATTCAGACAACTATCAGCTTTAACAAACACTTCCTTTTAAGTCAGTAAATTCAGGGGAAAACAAACCAGAAGCATATTACTAATGATACAGAAAGTTTCAAAAGAAATATTTCCAAAAACAGCAGAAGTAGAATAAATTAGTTATTTCTGAGAGGAAAAAAAACCCCAAACATTCAAAACAAACCAACCAAAAAACACCTCTTAAAAGTCCCAAAACAAAACCACATCATAAATACGAAGCATATACAGAGCACACCTCTCAGGTCACAGATACACTTCCCAGAAGGCTCAGTGGATAAATGGATTTAGTTTACTAAAAATGTCCATTGTGATTGCACATATGTTTCTGTCATTGCTCAAGATTAGCAACCTGCCCCCATTACACTGGCATCATACATAAGTCTCTGTGAGTTATGCAGATGGATCCCTCCTAAAATCTCTGAACTGTTCGCAAGTACATGCATAGGTTTACAAAATAGAAGTTGTAGATTCTACAGCAGCCACTACTATTTTCCATAAATAAGTCCTACTTCTTCACAGTTTTAGTCCACAGAGACTTTTTTCAAAGGTCACAGAATATGACTCAAGTATTCATGTACTGGGCTGCATCAAGAGTGACCTGCAGGTCAAGGACGGTGATTCTGCCTCACTCTGGTGAGACCCCATCTACAGTGCTGCATCCAGTTCTGGAGTCCCCAGCATAGGATGGACAGGGATCTGTTGGAGTGGCTTCCGAGGAGGCCATGAAGATGAGGAGGGGTTAGAACACCTCTCGTATAAGGAAAGGCTGAGCAAGTTGGGTTGTTCAGCCTGGAGAAGGCTCCAGAGTGACCATATTGCAGTCTTCCAGTATCTAAAGGGGCTACAACAGAGCTGGAGAGGGAGTTTTTATGTGGACAGGAAATGACAGAACAAAGGGGAATGGCTTCAGAATAACAGAGGGAAGTTTGTGATTAGATGTTAGAAAGAAATTCTTCACTGTGTAGGTAGTGAGACACAGGAACAGGTTGTCCAGGGAAGGTAAGGATGCCTTATCTCTGGAAGTGTTCTAGGTCAGGTTGGACACGGCTTGGAGAAACCTATTGGAAGGTGTCCCTGTCCATGGTGGCAGGGTTGTAACTACATAATCTTTAAGGTCCCTTCCAGCCCAAACCATTCCATGATTCTATGAAATACTTTGGAAGATATCCCAGCTTCAGTGTCCAATCTCTACAACAGAATCTTTGTGCCCTTCAACACAATAAAGCACTGAGGTCTTTAACCATCCAAGTGACTTATGTTGCTTATATGATGTGGAGACGCCCATAAATTCATACTTTAGACTACAATAACTTCAGAGCAGTCGGCATAATCCAAATAATTATTCCATTTTCCCCAGTATTTAGACACTGCTTTAGAGTCTTCAGTGCCTGCACAATCTCCTCATTTTCTGGACACATTCCTGCTAAGCTCTGAATAATTCTGCAAGGAATACACCTTCTACCCCTATACACTGGCTACATGCAACTCTAGTCACGGCAAATCCCTGTTTATCACATTAGCAACAGGTTGGGAAATTCTATCGTAGCCATAACAGCTCCTAAGTACTGGACTTTGGTCATTCTCCATCTTCCAAAAGGGCTGCAACAGCTGGAGAAGGCATAGACTGAATGTATTAAAGCCCAAATCAAAATCTATTTTCCAACACACTTGTAAGCTTTTAAATCCCCGCTAAGTCCAGAGATCTTCAATATCTACTCCCCAAAGCAGTGGACAAGAAATTGCAACAAATGTATTAGTATTCTATTTAACAGAAAATAGAAGCCATACTTTCCTTCCTGCCAAAGATCTCTTGTAATAAAACAACTGACTCTCCCCCATAAATTCATCTTTCATAGGGTTTTGCTTTTTTTACCTCTGTGCTACACCAGCTGGTTTGCTTAGAGCAATGAGCTGTTGAATTAGATAACACATTTTTAATAAGTCAGCCTAGTAGAGCAGTTTTGAATGGCTTCACAATGCACAGATGTCTAAATCGTCTGTAGAGTAATATTAAGTGGTAAGACCACAGATTTACGATTCTGTTGAGTCTGAAAATGACAAATATACGTTTTCTCAGCATTATCAGCTTCTAATTATGTTTTAATTACTCCTAAATAAAATTGCACATTTGGATAGCATTAAGGATTATTTTAGACAAATTGCAGGTTAAAAGCATCCACCTGATCTCAGAGCTAAACCAAATGCATAAAGAAATACTTAAACCCTGGCTAGTGATGAAAAAGAAGAGTTTGTGCTACAGAAGAGAAACTTTCCTAAACTTTCTACTCGGACTTTTACCAATCCCAACACAAAATTACATGAAGTTTTAACCCTGCAGCACCAGATAAGCTCAGGAGTCCTGCATGTTCCAGGATGCCTCTCCAAGAGCCCTACTAGTAAGACTAGTAAGGAGGAGAGGCTTCTGGATAAATGGGGGATTTTATTCCTCCTGGGGCAGCAGGTGCCTGCAGTATAAAGCTACAGTGGTATTCAGAGGTCCTACAGAACCAACTGAGCTGTGATTCAGGACTTAGAAAAGAAAGATGCTCAGGGAGCTCTGTGCAATTGGTGTGGACCCATTGTGTCACTAAAGTGAAGGTTCTTGGCCACAGAGGCTGGTAGCCCCTGTGCAGAAACTGGCACAGAAACGCAGCAGACTCGGGTTAAATGCTTTCCTGAAATCAACTGGAGATGCTGCAACTCGCATGGATGTACTAAAAACACATCAGCATATTGAAATTATTTTTTTGCTTTTTAATAGCATTTTCATCATTTTTCAAGCCATTTGCCAGTTAATTTCTTTTTCTGCCTACAAATTTAGCATGGGCTTACATAAGGAAGATCTTCCAGGGAACACAGGGTTACTTTTAAAATTGCAGGTGCTATGTACTATGTGATGTATTATTAAAAAAAAAAAAAAAAAGTAACTATAAAAAGATTAAAAGAATCAATGAAAATGCAATGAAGAAAAATGCTTTGTTTCAGAAGCCAAAAAATATGCATGACCTGGAAATCAATGAAGTATTTATTCATAAAAGTGAAATTTTTTTTATATCACAGTACTGAGAAAATAAATGTAAAGCTTAACTGTTAAAAGACATATCAAAACATACCGAATGATAGCAAACAAAATATTTAGATTAATCAATTATGTCTACTCAATATTTTATAGTTCAACAAACTTTAATATAAACCAACAACTGGGAAGGGTTTTTGGTTTGCTAACCCATACAAGCAATATCATTTGAATAATTTGAGAGAAAAAGTAAATGTTACTGAGTCATGGTAGGTATCATACAGTATGCATTTAGATTACTTACTAGCTCATCACATCTAACAGCATCAGGAACGATCTCCACAAATCTAATCCTAATCTAACTCTGTGGGCTGAGTTGCTTTCCAGTCAATCAATGTGATTTGCTTCAATAAATGGATCCTTTTTTTTTTTTTCCTAAAACTTGACTCTACTTTTACTCTTCACTCTTCAAGTATATTGGGCTGTTTTGCTTTCTCTTGACTACAGTGAACAGAGCACTGAGTATGCTCTAACACAAGGTTTTGATAAAGTCAATAGGAAAAACCTTATGACGTGCCAAAGGAAAGATTTTGGGATTCTGATGGCCACCAGAACCCTGGGCTGTATTAGGCACATAGCAGGTCATAACAGGTATCATAGCATGTCAGAGGAGGATTGCATGAGGTCCCTGCCAACCTCAACCATTCTATGATTCACTTCCAGGACTGATCAGCTTCCAAAAGAACTGTTCTTTTTTAAAAACCCAGCGCCGTAGCTGGAAACTCCAAAATGAATCCATCTATTTTTAACTAACAGTAAAGTAACCGCAATCAAAATGTCGTCCGTCAGCTTCTCTGAGGGGAAAATTCAGTTCTCATTTACAGTCTATGATGTGTGGATGTTAAGTGAGTCCAACAGACTGTGACAGACTATGAAAACAGAGGAGACAAAAAATGTATACAGAAAAGGTGAGAAAAAAATGATAGAGTATTGAATTCTCTGGTTAGAAGACAACAAGTTGTCTTTCTAGACTTGATGGAAGGATTAAAACTGAAAGGTTTGGGGGCTTGCACGTGTAAGTTCCTCAAGAAAATTTATTTCACAATATGTAAAAAACATCCTAAGGTACACAATCCACCGGTGGCAAATTCCAAGTGCACCAACCCAATTTCAAAGGATTACAAAAGCCAAGGTACCATGATCTACTGCATTCTTGAAATACCCTTCTATTGTGCTAAGAATTTCAGTATTAAGTTTGCTGATCAAGTTTAGACCATAATACAACTCTGCCAATAGCTTAAAATAATGCTAACTTAAATATTTAATGTACATTAAAAGTACCAGATGTAATAATCAAAGTAGAAATGACAAATTTTCTTTAAAATAGGCTTCATATCAAATAATGGAATTAACTAGCTCAATCCAAACATTTGTTTATTTCCCTCAGGGTGCTAAATCATAAGACAAACTCTCAAAGGAGCTTGGAATGGGAGAAAGGGGAGATGAAGGAATGAACTCATGGTTGAGAGAACAATAATGGAAAGAGAGAAACAACTTATATTTCCTGTACTTAATGAAAACTCAAATAGAGAATAAATATAACTTCACAGCAACACAGACCTATTGATCAAACCAAAGTATTGTTGAGCTGAGCTAAAGGAATGTCTCAGAAACATGCTAGAACAGCACAGAAGCTCATAAAACTTCCAAACAAAAGACAAATAAATCCTTTTTTTAAGAGAAGATGGTCTTGGGGAAATAATGGCTTAGTAAATCATAATCTTTGGATTTGGCACACACTGATGGCTCTTAGCTCCTTAGGTACCTAAAGTTCAAATACCCTTAGGAAGTATTTGTCCGGTGTGATTTTTTCCCCCCCTCTCAGACAAGATTTCATATGCATGATTTTGAAGACACTTAGAATTTTAAATATTGTTATTAGTCACTTTAGTATTTACCAAACTGATAAACTGATTCTCTAATAACCAAAAGATCATTAAAAGTTTAGAACACCATCATTACCCATTACAGCTCACCTAAACCCCATTCTTGTTTTCTCCTAAGATGGAAAAATATTCAGTTGTATCCAGAAGCATCTGGATTTCAGACTTGTTATAGAACTAGAACCAAATCCATAGATATTACTCACGGCACTAAAAATTCTATTTTGGAAGGGTGAGGGGTGGGGGAAGGTGCGATGGGGAATTTGAAATAGGCTGCTGACAACAGTTTACCTCTATACATGAACTCACAAAGTAATGTGGTTGAGTATGTTTGAATAAAAACTTTCACAGACATTTTCAAGCCCAGCTCCTACATCATCTTTGAGAATTTCTACGGATACCCGCTCCGGAAATGCAGAATGAAGAATGAAACAATCCGTTATCAAATTCTGCCTAATCTTTAGAAATGCAGATGTGCCGACAAAGCGATATCACATCCATTTTTGTTCTGGCTTATCACTTACTTTTAAAGCACACTGTCTAGCAGTTCTGTATTATAAATAATTCAAGAGAAGCCAAGTTTTTAAACCCTTGTATTTTGAGTTCAAAGTAGCTGAGTTCAAAAAAAGAGCTTACTTTTTAATATTGCCAAGTCCTTACACACAAATGTACCTCTCCTATATTCTCACAGCTCTCCTGGCAAAAAACAACACGCAGCTTCCCTAGTTGTCCTGTGTAAATGCAGACAATATTACAGAAACACTTTGAAATGACTACTGTTCAATAAAGTCTGAATAATTTTAATCGTGTTTCCAGGTTTCAACTATTTTACAATCAATTTTCTTTCTCAAGAATTTTCCACAGGTATTTTAATGTTATGGACTGATATAAATCTATTAATACAATCTTCCATTTTAAACCTCTACTGAAATCTGTTCCATAATAGAAATTGTAATGGCATACACCCAAGCTTACAAAACACTACAATCCCTAAACACTACCACAGGTGTCACAATAATACGTGTGATTTTGGTTTTGAAGGATGCAGGTGAGCAAGAAAAATTTTGGTAGTAATTCCTTCTGGGCAATAGGAACCCAGTCATCCAAACTAAAAATCATATCTGGCATTTTTCTACAGAAAGAGTAATGCTGAATGTTGTTCTTCAGAAACTACTGTGGAAAAGAGAAAAATACTCCTTTATTCCCACTGACCCTTGTAGTACATTCTATCCTACTAAATAACAGACCGGCTCATCCCTATAGACAGCAAACTCTCAGCAAGGAAAGACCGACTATGCCTTAGTAGTGAAAGTTGCCTTTCACCTCATAAAGTGTTCAGTATTTAAAATGAGAAAAAAGAAAATATGCGCTGTGTCAGATTTGGGTAAGCCTTGGTTTCAAACCAATAAATTTGAAACACTTGAGCAAACCAGATGTAAGAAAAGTTAAGTCTGTATTATCCATTCAATCGCCCCAATGCTGGGTTTTTTTCGGCCCTCAAATTTCATTTCAAGCTATAAAGAGAACTGGAAAACTTAAAACAGAAGAAATAGTTCAATTACACACAAAACAGCAATAACAAAAGTCCGCTTTTTTTACAGGACTTGGATGATATATTTATCACTACACATAGTTTATATTTCTACTAGCACTCAATGTGCTACTCAAAACATGTAATTATATACCAGAACTATAATTTGCACATGTCCTTACTTCATTGAGCACAAAGAAATTAATTGGATATAGGTCTTTGAGCAACTCAGAATGTTAACAGTGTTACCAATAAAATACAATATTAAAAATTATATCAGAGGTAAATTTTTCATTTTACACTAACAATTTATCAGAAGACTGACAGTGCAATTAAGTAGTTTCATACATTCAGCCATAGCCAGTGTCTTTCTAAAATAAACTAAAACTACCAAAAAAGACCTGAGATGAGCTTAGTTGGTGTGACCATGGTGGTAATAACACCACGGTTGTGGGTTTGATCCCTGTTCAATAAGTCTAAGCACCGAGTTCTGCATTTTGGCCACAAAAATCCCCTGCAGCATTACAAGCTGGGGGCAGTGTGGCTGGACAGTGCCCACGTGGAAAGGGACCTGGGGGTACTGGCTGACAGCCAACTGAATATGAGCCAGCAATGTGCCCTGGTGGCCAAGAAGTCCAACAGCATCCTTGCCAGCATTAGGAATTATATGGCCAGCAGAAGCAGGGAGGTCATTCTTCCCCTGTACTCAGCACTGGTGAGGCCACATCTTGACTATTGTGTCCAGTTCTGGGCCCCTCAGTTTAGGAAGGATGTTAAGATGCTCGAGCATGTTCAGAGGAGGGCAACAAGGCTGGTGAGGGGCTTGGAACACAAGCCCTATGAGGAACAGTTCAGGGAGCTAAACTTGTTTAGCCTGGAGAAAAGGAGGCTCAGAGGTGACCTTATCACTCTCTACAACTTCCTGAGAGGAGGTTGTACTCAGGTGAGGGCTGGTCTCTTCCACCGGGCAGCAACTGACAGAACGAGAGGACACAGTCTCAAGCTGCATCAAGGAAGGTACAGGCTGGATATTAGGAAAAAGTTCTTCACAGAAAGAATAATAAAGTACTGGAATGGTCATCCAAGGGAGGTGGTAGAGTCACCATCTCTGGATGTGTTTAAAAAAGACTAGACATGGCACTTGGCGCCATAGTCTAGTTGGCGTGTTAGGGTATAGGTTGGAATTGATGATCTTGGAGGTCTCTTCCAACCTTGTGATTCTGTGATTCTGTATGAGCCATTCACTTAAAAGTTGGACGTGATGATCCTTGTGAGTCCCTTCCAATTCAGAATATTCTGTGAAATCAGAACAAGTTCTTCACTCCTGACAGGAACAAGAAGGAGCAACTACCAGAATACAGAATTATTTTTTGCAGTGGATATTAGCAATATTCCAACTCCTTCTACAATGTAATATGAACTTCACATGCTTCAGAAACTGAATTTATGGAGTGCCTAACTATGCAAAATCCACTGATGGGCAGATTCTGACATCTGAGGCTTTACTTAAACTGTACCAGAATCCATGATTTGCACATTTTTTAAAAAATAAAAATTAAAATAACCCTCCTCTGGCACACCATACTTCAAACTAGCCCATTACACCTCAGTCACACAGGCTCAATGTTGAGTGTGATGAAGTTACCTCAAAGTATGGCATCAGCATGGACACATTGACATCTTCACTTCAGGAAGTGGCATTTTCTGACTCTTGGAGGAGCTGTCCCTCCACAAATCTCCATTTCTTCTGGTTATTGCAGGCACTCAGCAATTGGCTCACTTTCGGGTTTGCAAGGTCAAGTGCACAGTTAGCAGTCTCTCTTTGGCTGCAGTGGATCTCTTGGAATAGTTCCCTGAGAAACAAGAGACTCCAGGGCTTAAAGCATTTCTGCATTGCCCCTGAGTTTTTCTTACATTTCTTGAGTCCTTTACAGAATTCATCCACTTTCCACATTCAGAAAACCATTATGGAGATCTCTGTGGTCCCTGCATAGTCTCCCCTTTTCAGCTGCGTTATACAGTTCACCTTAATTTCACTTCCATGATCATAATTTCTGACCCTCTTCCCAGTCAAATACCAAGGCAAATCACAGTACAGCCCTAAACTGGGGTTATTTGAGTCCATTTCTCTTTCTGAATCACAAAGGGCAAAGCAATTTTATCTTCTTTTACACAAGTGATGTTCCCAATTCTTCTGTCTATCCTAACTCTTCAACTTAATTAGTCCATCATACACCAAGTATTTAAGAAAATAACTATTTATTGTTTGAATTTTGGGGCAGGGAGGAGGACATGTGTGTTGTTGAGCTATAGCTAGCTCCTAAAAACTGTACACAGGCTGTGAGACATTTACTACACATATCTATACATACAAGGAAGGCCAAATGGCCTCTACATGAGAGTGGGACATAGTGGCAGGTAGAAATGCTTGCATTCGGGCCTTTGCTATAGTCCAGGTTACAAATATGTTGACAGATTGGCTCTCAAGAGCTAATTTGGCCCTAACTTGTTCTCTTTTTTTCCTACGTATCAGTTATTTTCTATTGCTGTTCTGAGAAACTAATGTACAAAGAAAGAGATCAAAGGGAAACACAACAAACCACCACAAAACGTTAAAAACCCTTTTCTAGTTTCCATCTGTAATGCGTCCCAGGAGCCTCAGGTTTGGTCTCCAGACACAATTACTCAATCATTATTTAGTCCTGATAGCATTGCATCACTTCTTTTCTCTATTATGCTACAACTATTTAAGAATTAACAAATTCAACTCCCATCTGCCCATCTCAGCACCAAGACTAATGCCAGCAGTTATTTTGGTATACAGCTATGCTTAAGGTGTCACAAACCGCTGCTGTCCCTGCTCATATGATGCACTAGGACACGAGAGGCTTTGGATCATCTTTGCTCTTTCTCCTGGAGGGGACCTGAACCTACAGCTCCCAGTCTCAACACTTCAAAAGGAATCACTCAGACACAACTCTAGCTCATTGAGCTTCTGCTCTGAAGAACCTCCCTCTGCTTATCTATGACATTGAAGGCTCCAGGACTCCCTCAGGTGACAGACAAACAGATGACAATGCAGAACAAAATCCGTGCCTGCAATGCTGTTTATGCTGCTGACCACCTGTTCTCTGGGATCTAATCTTTACCCCTCCATTCCCCTCTGTAAGAGGAGAATTACTGCCATACACCTCCCAACACACTGTAAAATCAATGCTTTGTTGAGCAAAGCACTGCAGCATCAGGCTATGTAAAAACCTACCCAATTCCATTTCTTTTACACAAAGTGATTGCCTATTCCAAAATATAAGCTAATACTTTCTATGACCAGAAGTACCAGAATCTCCTGGATAGGTTCTTAGCTTGACAGCACAATTCCTCTTAGGAGGAATCATTATTCATCTCAGCTGAAGACATATTGACATAAAACAACTCTGACAATTATTTTACCACTTCATACTGCGTAAGGAAATGCTTTCAAATATAGATTTGTGGTGGCAGGAAGGTTGTTAAATGAATGTTTTCCCTTTTGCCATTTTGCTGTAGTGAGCTGAGACTGCAGATGCAGCATTGCAAAGGAAAAAAAAACACCAACCTTATGTAATATTTATTAGTTTGGTATTTTATTCTTTCATCCTCACTTCTTTAAAGCTTTAGCTCTCTTTTTCTGGAAGCAGGTTATAAACACTGTCGCTCACACCGAGCTACAGCAAAAACACTGGAGATTAACCTCACTTTATTCCAGTGACTTGTAAGTTTCCAAATAGCTTGTTTCCCAGTAGCTGTGGACAGCAGCATAAAAAGAAGTAAGAACAAGGATTTTTGAAAGGAGAAAAGTCTTTAGCAAGAAACGAGAGCTGAAAACACTGGGGAGAAAAACAAATATCACAGTACAGAACTCCAGTTAGAAACCTCCATTTCCATACAGCAGAACACTTTCTCTTGAATAAATTATTTCCCAGAGAATGGGTGTGGAGCAAGGAGTATCATGTCACTCCTGATATATAGGGTCTGTATATGTGAATCTAGCTGAATGCCAGGTAAGCAAATTGAAAACCAACAAATAGCTAATAGGATAAAAGGTGATTGCAAACTACTACTTAGTTTCTGTGCTAAACTACTACTTTATTTCCTCAACTTTTTATTATTTTCCTCCACACCCATTTTTTCCTGTTAATGCTTTGGACAGATGAAGTCTTATGGAAAGCCCAGCTGGAAAGGCTCTGAGAGCAGTGTAAAACTATTTTTACAAACACAGCTAAGCAAAAGAACATTATTTTGTCCACTTCAAAATAATGATTAGACTATTTTCAGTGGGTAATTCTAATCACTATGCAGGTTAGGATAGCAATAGAACCTTTACAAAGAGTTTACGCTGGTGTTGAGATGCACTTTTTTTCCATCCCATGAAATTTAAAAGGATTGAAAGCGCACAGAAAAACCAAACCAAAGCATTCACAAAAAAATCACATTTCATGTGTACTTCTTACATGCTCAGCAGCTAATTCTCTGAAGATGCCTTGTACAGTGCATACATAAAGATGGTAAGATGGTGGGAAAAAATTCTTATTTGTAAGATAACACTACACAAAAAATAAAAATGGTGAGGAAGAATTCAATTAACACCTTAGCTCTTAATTCCCACAACAAAGGAACATACTGCTGAAGAACTGATTGAGGAATGACTGATTGCAATCCTGCCTCACTGCTGTGTCTGAGCAGGGGGTGGGAAGGAGTGTTTCCAGCATCTTCCAGCAGAAGACTCACAGGTTAACAAGACATCTGAGCCTGACAGGCAGAGAGGTCTGAGGTTACTGCAGGTATGATGAGCCTGGAAGGTGCTGTCAATACTCAGGTTTATTTGTCTTATACTTGAAAGCCACAATCTCACCCAACAGATGTGACTAACCTTGTAAGGGGATGCTGATGAAAAGGACCTGTGTTTACAAGAGAATCTCTTATCTGACCAGTGTGGATTTTCCTGAGCATCCAGAGCCATGGGAAGAAAGACGCTTTTGTATTTCTCGATGATAGGAAAGACCATCCTACATATCTGATTGTGCTAACCTCCACTTTCAGGCTGACTGAGCACAGTTAATGCTCTTGGAACAAAAACGTGAGAGCAAGAAATTCACCTTTTCAGCTCATTGCTTAATTTGAGCATGTTCTTTTAATGTATCAAGAAGTTTAGAAACTTTAGAAAGTTAGAAACTTTATAGCCAGACTTTGTTTTTATGTCAAATTATTGCTGTAAAATTTGCCTGGTCTCCGCAATCAAGTTTTGTTCACCTTCATTTTTCCAAAAACAAAGCACTGAGATGTGGGAGACATCTTAGCAGACAGATCTTCAATTACTACTGCGGCAGCAGAGTGCAGCATCTAAAGGTTTCCAGTCCTTACTCAGCAGTGAGCTACACTGCAATCCAGAGATAATATTGACAGTGCTCTGAGAATATATAAAGGCAACACAGCATCTCTTCTCACAAAAGTTATATTCATTAGTTTTAGCATGCTTTTAATTGGTCAAAGTAGAGGTGATTGTTGGGTGGATTCATCACCAATATGTCCATAAACAACTGGGAAATCCAGTAAAACTGACATTTGTTGCCAGCAATGCAGACACAAGTCTGAAGCTGTGAATTCTTTAAATTTACTGCAGGATATAAAGGGGAGATCAAGGTAGGGCTGATAAATCTTGAGGGCTGCCACAAAACCCCAGTCAGATGTCATAAGCAATAAACTTAGAAAGAAGGCGATTCAGAATAATTCTTTCTGGTGTTAGTTGCACTGTCAGGAGTTATTTCTGTCGCAGTTTCACTTCCCTGCAGACACAGTGGGGCTCAGCATGTCCTTGTGGGCAGGTAGCAGTTGCCTTGCACCTGGGATGAAGTTTTCCAGGTATCCTTTGTGAGGCCACAGTGCACTCAAGCACAAGGGTGATAGTCCTGAGGATGCTGTAAGTCTCACCACAGCAAAAAAAAGAACAAAGTTTCTCAAACAAGAATAAAGCACTGACTTTGTGTCTGTAAAGTCCTGCTATGACTTATTGTCAGGCACAAAATAAAATCATTAATTCCGTGCTTTGCAGCAGTTCTCACAGGATAACAGTTATTCCCCTTCACATTCTCTCTGTCTTTTTAAACCACATTTTCCCATGCAACTTTATTTAAGAAAAAGGAGGAAATTAATTACACATTGAGTAATTAGAAATTTAAAATCCTTTAATTCACTTCTCTCAGATTCAGCTTTAGAATATATTAAGATGTTAGGTCTAATACTCCCCTCAGAAGCCTGAGAGACTAATTTATTTCGATGGAAGGCACACATGTCTCTGAAAGCAAATATAGCCATTAACTCCTTTAATCCCTCCCCATCACAAATGATCTACTTTGTTATTAAACTACTGAATTGTTAAAAAAATCCTAAAGACAGGTTCCAGTAGAGTCAAACCCAGGGATGTGAGAGATGCAGACTAACAGGCTGCCTTGCCCCAGCGTGGCCCTCACGCCCTGCAGGCAGCAGTAAAACACATTGCAGTGTTGACAACCCTGCCTGCAAACTCAGCTCAAGTCAGGCCGAGCATGTCCCAAAAGACCGAACTCTTCCCGGTATAAATGCTACTACACATCTCTAGTTCAGTGCACTAAGAGAAATTGGATGCATCTTAAAAAACAATAGGCTTGGAACATTTAATTCACCATGAGTTTCCTGATTTATGTCTGTTTACAGAAATAGTTTCTTTATGTGTAACTTCTGTACTTTTCTTTATATGTAATTTTTGTACTTACTGGTGGAAAACAAAGGCGTATTGAAATATAATGCATCTATTTTTGTAATTGTAACAACACTAATTCACTTGACAAAAACAAATAACAAATACCAGATAAGTTGTGCCATGTTGCTGAAGAAAATTGGTATTGAATTCCAGCTTCAGCACCAAATGCATGTTAAGACACTGAGCAAACTGAATATCTGATGGTATCCCAAGAAGACACTGTGCCCAGTGCAGCACTTGGAGGAAGGTACAAACAATATCAGCTTTTACACCACAGTGTTACACACCAAACCCTGTACATGCTGGCTGTGTTAGATGGCTGGGCTACATGAAGTCAATGGTCACAATCTGTTCTCCCAATCTAGAAGATTAAAAATACATCCAATGATTAATGGAGCATAATAATATATTTCTGATACTGTAAGTTCTATCTGGTATGACAGCCTGCAGTAGGTAACTTGAATTTTAGAAGATTACCCATAAAAATATTAAAAAATATAGAAATCTATGTGAAAATACACAGGCTACCAAAAAAAAANGTTGGTCAGATCAGAAAAAGCATTTTAGAGAGGAAATGTTGATATATCAGTAAAATTATCTATGGAAGGAACTGCAATATTCCCACATCCAAAGGCTGATTCTCAAAGAACACTCACAGTGCACTAAAATGGATCAACCATCAGTAAATATTTATTCCACAAGTCACCTACAAAAAGCCTATCATGGCTTTTTTTCTGAAGATTTAATATTAAAGATTGGCAAGTGGTTGAATTAATTTTTTTCAAAGCAAGTCAAAGCAGACAAAGCAGCCTAAAGATCAGGAAAATCTGAAGGTACAAGAGGACTCTTTTAGAACCCTGAAGATTAAGGGCTTGCTATGCTGCAGAGCAATTAACACACTTGAATTAAGCAGGGGATAATTTCTTCCAGATGAGGAAGCAAGGTGGACAGAGGACTCATGGCTAATAATTATCCTAATCTACTTTCACCATTCCCGCACTGAGGTTTTTAACCAAATGAGATTTAGCAGCAAAGCAGGATAATTTGAGCCTGTGTACGGAGGATGATGGTGAAGAGGCTTTCACTTCATGCACTCAGTCAAGGATGTCTCCTTAAAGCTCCAAGTCCCCTGTCCATGTGCAGTCTCCCATCATCCCCTTCAGAGATTTGCTGGCTCCCACCTGCATGACAGGAATGTGCTGGGCTCTGACATTATTTCACAAAACACTAGAGGATGGTTTCTAAATGCTGCATCTAATCCACAACATCCAGCACTTGCTAGACACTACTAGTAGGTTGCCTCAAAAAGGCTGTAAACCTTGAACCATTTAAAAAGCATTCAGAAAAAGTGGTGGGAGTTACCTACAGCAAAAATGGCAAGAACTTTTTTGGGAACAGGCTGGAGGAGCTCCCTCATGACTAGTCAACACAACAAGCAGAAGGACAGGATACATGCAGGGAAAGCTGGATGTAAAGGGTGTATTCCCTTTTGGGACCCTGCATCATTCTCCATCCTGAAGGCAGCGTATTACAGACTGGAATTAGGCATATATTCTTTGTACCCCAAGTTTCCGTATGCCATTATGCATCATATTATATTACCTCATTAACACAAACAGCATTGCTGCAGCACGGTAACCACCAGAGACATCGTACTGGCAGGAGCTTGAAGCATTAACTTGGGAAATGTTTGCAGTTTGTTTTGTCACTTGGCATTGCTTGTGATGCTGTTAAAGACTCAAAACACATCCTGAAATTGTCACAAAGACCTGTATTGGCATTCAAAGGGAAAAAATAACACCCTAAGAGATAAGTACTCGTGTATGACACGAGCAGTGCAATCCCAGGACAGATGTAGTAGCAATTCCTCTGGGTACACTGACTGTAGAAAAGGTCTGCCAAATGCCACATAAGGCGGCTTAAAAATAATTTGCCACAGCTGGACATAGCTGGGGGAGGGAAGTCAGTTCAGAAGAATCATGCTGTGGTAAGAGAAAGTGGGAAGAAATTTAAAATTACCAGAGTGAACACATGGCATCTTCCCAAAAGATTTTAAGTAACATTTGAAAATATTCCAAATACAAATACTTTATAGAAAAGAGGGGCATTTTCAGAAAATAAATCATAGAGTCGTTTAGTTTGGAAATGACCTCTAAGATCGTTGAGTCCAATCATTTTCAAGTTTACCACTAAACCATGTCCCCAAGTGCCACATTTATGCATCTCTTAAAGCCCTCCACGGATGGTGACTCCACCACTTCCCGGGGCCTGTTCTAGTGCTTGACAACCCTTTCAGTGAAGAAATTTTTCCTGATGTCCAACCTAAATGTCCACTGGCACAACCAGAGCCCATTTCCTCTTGTCCTACTGTTTGTTACCTGGAAGATGACACTGATAACCGGGCTACAATGTCCTTTCAGGCAGTTGTAGAGAGCGGTAAGGTCATCCCTGAGCCTCCTTTACTGCAGGCTGAGCCCCCTCCAGCTGCTCCTCATTAGACTCGTGCTCCAGACACTTCCCTAGCTCAGCTGCCCTTCCCTGGACACACTCCAGTACCTCAATGTCTTTCCTGCAGTGAGGGATCCAGAACTGAACACAGTACTCAAGATGTGGCCTCACCAGTGCTGAGTACACAGGGACAATCACTGCCCTGGTCCTGCTGGACAAACTATTGCTAAGGATGGCTATTTTGAAGGTTTTGTACTTAACTGCCAGCAATAACATCCTTCGCCTTCGCACAGGGCCACACAGCTCTGACCAGGGGCTGACACACAACTCAGGGACTTGGCCTTTGCAGATGCATTACAAGTGGAAGCCACACATCTTAGGGAAACCACAAAGAGGGAATTCAGCAAATGAGATAGATTACAGTAAGGAAAATTTCACTTTCCTTTTTTATATCTTTGGACAGAAAAAAATATTCGGGAAAATTTAATCATGTCCTTTTTGATGGATTATTTACATTGCACTTTCTACTTTTATTCCTACATATAAAAAACCTACAGCTAACCAGAATTCCATAAGTGAAGTACAAGAAACCCAGCACCTGGCTGGTGACTCATGCAATGAGAATACACCCAACTGAAAGACAAAAAACTTCCTCTGAGAAAATACTGTGGGTTGAAACACATACACAAACTTTTACATAGATCAGACCCCCATGATAACTTAAAATATGCAAGAAACTGAAACATTTGCCAATACATAAAAACTTACAGATCATTAATTTGACTACTTTTCTTGTAAAGAAGAAAATTCATTAAGATGTTGTGCTTGACAAATGCAGACTCTTAATTTAGGGGATGAGAATCCTTCAAAATAAGTCTGGATTAAAAAGTCTTTTAAAATAGTTTCTATCATATGCTTTGTTTCTGTCACACATTGCATTGAAAACATACCTTAAGAAAATATTAGAACAATTAAAAATCTGTATTTTAAATATCTGTTGTGCCAGCAGCTAATTTTCAGACTAGTGTTAATAATTTTAGTTGTTTAATTTGTTTAATTGTTCTTAATGGTTTACCCTTGGAGAATGGGGCAAAATTCCTCAAGACTACAAAAAAAAAAGTTGCATCCTCAAACAAATAAACAGTTCTGGTTTTGGTAACAGTCTTGTTACCAAAAAAGCACAAGGTTTTGTTTGTTTAGGAAGCTCTTCAGTATAATCTACAAACAAGCATGTAATGAAATAACACATTATGAAAACTTAATACACTACTTTTTATAAGCTAAATAGTAGAAGAATCAGTGTGACAAAAATGTAGATGAGAGATAAATTGGACTCTGCAGCCAACTTCTACATGATTAATACAATACCACAAATTATGTGGTGCCTCTAAACTATTTATAAAATAAAATTGATGAAATTTCACTTAAGAAAACTGACTTATTAAGTAAACAAAACCTTTTGCAGGCAAAATCTTCATGTGTAAACAGCCTGAGACTTGTAATCCAGACTTCAAGTGAGCTGCAGCAAAAAAGGAAAAGTAAATCAAAGCTGGAATTGCACACAATGTAAATTGAGAATTGAACAGTGTGATATTAATCTGCTCAATGGCTTTTCTATAGTGCTTAATGCAAATACATTAACCTTCATTTCATTCCTCAGAGGTGTTCTGTTAATCCCAGTTTTCTGACAAGAAATTAAAGCACAGAAATATTAAGTCCAACAGCATAGAAAAGAACCCAAAAAAAAAAAAAACAAAGCACAGGAAAAACCCATATATAAATAAGCAAAATACCAATCAAACAAAAAATCCACCGCTTAAATCAGGACCCAAATACAGATGCTTAAACATTGATTTTCATTTTTTACCTCTTGGAAGGGTAATCTTCTTATGGCAACCATGACTACTGCATTTTTGTACGCATTTATGTAGTAAAAACAAGCATATTTCCTACAAAAATGTTTGTTGCCCTATTTTTTAATTAAAATTCTGTTTGCTTTTATGCTTAGGCACCATTGCTGCAGACACTGGATTCTTGCTGCAGCCATTCACACAGCGTGTCACCAAACCTAGGATACTCTGTAGCACCTACTGTAACAAAGAGCCAAAGATCCATACTGTACACAAGGAATATGCCATATGCATATTGATCCCAGCACTACATTTCCAATTCATTTGCAGAACTTCTGATGAAACTAAGAATTCACTTTTAAAATAAATCAATGAACAATAAATGAACAAATGCCAAATATAACTTTACACCAAAAGGTTTAGTGTTCTGTACTATTTCACAAAGACCCATGGGATTAACCTCTGTAAGAAGCTTGTATATGAAGATCAAAATGTTGAAGGCACTGTCTGTGAATTTGCAATTAAGCTGTTTGTCACAGAGCTTTTCAGGTACAAGTGACATAGGTTTAAAAACATCTAGAAAATAAAAGGACTGGGAGGAGCAGAAATAAATCAGTTGGGGCTAAAGAATGAAGATCAGTCATGCCTCAAAAGGAAGAACTAGCATTACCTATCCCAAGAGAACATTTTGGAGACTCAGCATCTTACTGACAAATAACAAACACTAAATTCAGATATATGCACAGAAATGGATACAGCTGCTAAAGACAACAGCAGTGGAGATGAAACCATCCGAATGCCATTTTTGCACAAGTAAATGTACTCATCCTAAAGCTAATCCAAGCAGAATCCAGCATGCTGAAAAAACTCCCATCACTAGACTATACTCTGTAACCAATACTTAAATGTCCTCATCAGGGACAATGGGTTAAAACTGACCCAGCAGAAATGTTTCAAGGTTTCAGTTTTTCAGACCAAAAGCCTTCTGATGACACTCTCTGTACATGCAGTTATTGACATTCCTCAGCAAATGAATCTCAACCCTGAACTTATCATAACATCTGGACAATCCAGGAGAAACAAGCTCAGAAAATTGTGCCTGTTGTTATACCATCCAACTCCACAGCTCTGGTGGTCTATGGTATTTTCACATCTACAGAGTTCATTGAGCTAATCTTGTTAAATTTAGGGCAGGTGAGAATCAAACCCTGAAACATTGCTGTCTGCTTCCAAGCCCCTCCACTACACAGCAACTTGAAGCATAAAAACATCCTTATGAATGTAATCCTTCATAAAAGAATATATTCTCTGCATATAAATAATTATAACTCTTGACACAGAACTCCCACTAAGACAACAAGGTCACCTCCCCACTGAGGACTACTAGACGTGAACATCTGTCACTTAAACAAATGTCACTGAGTATATCAACCTGAAGGTTTCGCTTTTCCACAGAGAATGGGAAAAAACGTTGTATTTTCGGGTTTATGGGGTGACATCTGTTTGAGTGACAGATGCCTGTGCCACAAGAGTACTGAACACAGTATTTTCATGAGACAGTAATCACCTCCAAAAGACTTTACTCAGTATAATAAAAAAAGTGTTCTTCCTTTTATGATAAGCTCTGTTCATACTTTAAAAATCCCATTTATCAGGGATTGAAGTTGCAGAATTTAAGAGCTGCATATGTTAAAGTAAGGCAGCCTAAAGCCTTTAGAGACACTGCCTTATTTGTGCCTAAGCCTAAATCCTGGTGTTTAGATCTCATTATCTCGGTTTGACCATGAGACTGCAAACAAGGAATGCAAATTTGTAAAACATTCAGCGTAATTTGTATTAGAATTAAACACTACTTTGGGTATGTACAGTTTTGGGATATTTATTTTTACTGCTGAATGCTACACTAATCTCCAACTGAATTGATCATTGTATTGAATTAGCTATTATTTGATGATTATCTCAAGCAGAACAGAACAACCCCAACCAGCAGGGAGTCTTTATCTAAAACCAAAGGCAAACAGATTAGAACTGTGAAAACACAGCTCCATAATTTATTAATTACTTTTTGGGTTGTTTCATTAGAACTTAAATACCTGTTGTGGAGCCTGTTCACATTGATAGAATGCTGTAAACCCTGTAAAGTATTCTATTAAGGGTTTTCTTCAGAAAATGATCTGGGTTGCTTGGAAAAGGGCGTACAACAACCTGTGGCATGTAAATAAATTTTATGTTCTTTCACCAAAACAATCACTTCAATAAAAGCCACAGCCTGAAAAGAAGAAGGATTTAGCTGAAGGTTTAGCTAAATACAAACTAAGCTCTCAAGGCAAAATACCTATGGAATAGTTGAGTCAAATCCAGGTTCTCCCTTCAGTGATATAGCAGAGTTATCAATGACTTTTCTAACAGATTGAGTCTTCAGGCAGAAAATGGACACAGTAAGATCTATCAGCAAAACCATTATATTTTACTTTCATTCTATTGATCTGAAATGCCAACAAAGAGAATTAAAGCATTTGATTTTAAAATAATTTAGCAAAACATTATAAAGGACCTTCTTGCCTCCCAACACCATCCAGCCCTGTCCTATTTCGTGAGTGGGTCTCTCTGGAGAAACACTGCTGCCATTAGACAACTCCATCATCTCTGTTATACAACAGATACATCCAATGGATTACATGCAAAGGAAAACTAGTCTGTCCAGATGACAAGTTGTAGTCAACCCACTACACAAGTACACTGCCTGGGATTGATGGGGGAAACGCACCTGAGGAGGAAAGCACAGCTCACTACAAAGCATTTAGCAGTTAGTTTTGCAACTCCGAGCACACATTTATATTTTGAAAATATCGAAATACATAATTCTCACCCCAAACAGGCTCATCAAAGCTATGTTTTAAAAACAAGTTATTCAAAGCAAGACAAAAAGGTGACATTTCAAACTTCTCCAGTTTCCAGGAGAAAAAAGTGATACTGACACACATACACTTGTCCAACAAAATTCATTAATTTTTCTCAGCTCTTTAACTTCACAGAAACCAAACGTGCTTATTATGGCTTGTGAATCTTAACCTCAGGAATACTGACTGTTTTTACAGTGGCTCCCTGAACACACAGGGCCAACCCACTCCTTGGTCCCACCTTCATGAGAAAGGTGAGGAGACACCTTGGAACAGCAGGACAGACAAGGGAAGGAACCCCTGTTGCCCGGTAGCTCTGCAGTGAGAGAGAGCCTGACAGAGAAGAGCAGATGATAGGGGGAAAAAAGGATAATGAATTTGCAGAGTGGGATGACTGGCAACTCCCCTCTGGGGTGAGCAACCTGGCCATCACAAAAAGGTGGGGCCAGGAGGTGGAAGGGGTAAGGAACAGGTTACAGAAATGGAGCCTTCTACTTAGGCTCCACAGGAGAAACTTGTCCATGACAGTATTTCCTTCAGAACTAATGTAATGTCACAAGACTAGGAAAATAAATTTAAAGCAAAAGCAATGACAGCTGTCTGTATCAGAGCTCATTTCCACTCAAAAAGGTTCGTTTCTCAGATGCTTACAATTCAAGTCTCGTTTTTTTAAGACAAATTTAGCACATTTATTCTTAAATTCTAAATAATTTTTAAAGCTTTGAAATAAAAATAATTAGATAGGGGAAAAAAAACACTTGATGCTTATCAGTATACATTTATGTGCAATCACACAGATCTTTTTGTGATAGATGTTCAAAACATGAAAACTAACAGAAGTCATCCTTCAGAATAAGGCTAAGTCTTCTAGCGAACCAAAAATAACTACAGAAAATTCTAATTTCTTTTTCAATTATTTTACAGTATATATATATATATATTAAAATATGCATAACCTCACTATATCATCACTGCACTATAGCATGTAGTATATTGAGAAGATAGGACTAGTTCCTTAAGTCAACTAACAAATATTGTGGTTCTCTTACACCAATCTTTACAACAGTGCTGCCACAAACAGTTTACTTTCCCAAACATGTATGACAAAACAAGTAAAAGAAATAAAAATATTTCATCTTCTTTTTTCCGAGATAAGTGAAGCCATAATCCAGGATTTTTGATAGCCATCAATGGTGTTCACATCTACATTTTTTTTAACTTTGCTGTTCAAGGTCAAGGATAAATTGTTGTGCTGCATTCAGATCTCCTGCATCCAGGTTAAGTCACTAAGCCACAGGAATCAAAGCCAACATCATCACTGAAAAACAAAATAGCCTCACATAGTCAAAAGCCCCAGGGGGCTTTTCAAATATCAGCATGTTCTTTCATTCCAGGATATCACAACGGAGTCCCCATATGGATCTGTCACTTTAAAAACAGGTATCAAAAAAACAATATTGGAATAAAACCTGACAATGTGCCTTAATGACCAAATAATGAAGCATAGAAGACAGGATAAGTTCAGTAGCATCTTATCATTAAATCAGCATTACAAGTATTATAGGTACTTTTTTCTGTTGATACAGCTATCATAATTGTGAACAAGTAACACTGATGATTTTCTTAAGCCCTAACTTTGAACCATCACTTTACAGACTAAGCTGGGTAAAAGGGGTTTGATTGTCTACGTAGCCCCAAAAAACTCAGATCTTTGGAATAAAAGGCAAGTATTTCCCTACAAATACTTTATTGCAAAAACGTAAGATTAACTTTTATTAACTTCTCTGCCTTGCAGTTAAATTAATTCAAATGGCCACAGTTAGAAGAGTCAAACATTTAAGTACCTTGTTGCAGAAAATTAATTAAATAATATTTTTCCCTAAAATTCCTCTGCCCTTATTGTTTTCACATAATTGCAAATTTGTCTTAGTTATGCATGTCTCGCATTCTTTCTCAAGTATGGTGATACTAAAGTTACAACTTATACTTCAAAGTATTTTAAATTACTAGTATATAAAAATGAGTAAAAGCAATCAGCTTCTACTATAAAAAGAAATGTGAATTCAAGGCAAAGTAAATTAAATTAAATTCAGATTGAACTAATGGGTGTACTTCATGCTAATGATTATATTTAGCCAGGATGAATAAATAAATCTCAAACACTGCACCTCACAAAAATAAATTTAACAGATCAAAACTTCATAAGTGAAATTTAGAGAAGTTTAGAGAAGTGTGTCAATAATACCTAAAACAGTCAGGCCACACCTGTACAGTGCCAGAGAGCGTCCTGTTTCACCCATGTGCTGCCAGGCTGAATCACAGGGAACACTCTAAGCACAGACACCAAGGAGATTGTCCTGGCTGGGCCCACTGCACACAACTTCAGCACTTGCCTTCCTCTAACCCTGGGCATCCCTCTGCCTTGGCCGAGGACCAATTTCACAAAATGATACACATTACCTTGACTCATCTTGCAAACAGCTGTTATTTTCATTAAAATTAGAGGAAATGAATAATTTTCCCCTTGAAAAGGTTATTTTATATGATTTCTCTTCTCTCTTTTAACCTCCTGTTTTTACTTTGCAATGGGAGTGGAGTTCAAGCCTACATGGATTCCTATCTGATTTGCATACAAAGCTCAGCCTGGGAAAAGTCACTGCTTGGTATTTGGTTTAGTCTTGTGCACAACAAACTAATGTGGTGATCTCTCTCCTAATCCTTTTCACAGTTATCACAAAACACCACACATGGTAGTTCTGCGTGTCCAACTCAGTGGCACTATCAAAGTGTCTCCCAGCTTAAAAAGAGCCAGTTAGAAGCTGTAAGGATAAGTTAACGTTCAGAAAGCTTTCCAATAAGTATCAATCAAAAGCAGACCTACTTTGTCCAAATGTGGTACTAAAGCTATTTTTCTTTCATCTTTCAGCAGTGACTTTTCTTTAGCCAAAGGGATATCAAAAACAAAAGTGGAAATTCCAAAACTTAGAGGAGCTTTAATATCTGTAAGGAATACATATTTCACCAAATAGTTCACTAGTAATTTGTTCTCTTCACACAATCCTTGAAAACTTACAGCTTGCAACAGTAGAAATTGAGTGTGGGGGGAAAAAACCCCACACTTCTAAAGAGTTGTTTTATTAATTATCTTATAGAGAAACTATTACACTAATGAACTGAGTGCAGAACCGACCTAAGAGTACCAGGAGTTACCTGGTTCAATTGTCTAAATCATAAACCACAGCAAAATTTATGAAAATAAGGTGATACTTACAGAAGAACTGGTGTAAAAATCAGCAATGGCATTAGGAGAAAACAAAAAATACTGCTGAACTAAACTGATAGCATACTAATGTTTGGAATATTAAAATTATTTCTGCTACAAACAGAGAAAGAAACATGACTACCCAGCACATCACTATGAAGGGAAGAGGGTTAGGGAGGATTTTCTGTGGGACAAGATATATGAAAAAACTTTAAGTACAAAATATTTTTTCATTTGAAATAAGACTTTTTATCCATTCTCATTTCCACTGCTCAATCTACTTTTGGATATGGCTTGTACGATCCCACTGAAAAGCTTCACAAGGTTCAGCTTGTCTGTTATTGAGAAAACTCTTACGCTGTGAATACAAGACAGCTGCTTTTCTTATTACCAAGTACCTTGGTAAAGCTAAGCTGGACAGTTTTGGATTGTTGGGGTTTTTTTTTGGTGGGAGCGTGATGCCTAGCATGGATTTTTGTACTCATATGTTAAGATTCTATCTTAAGTTCTATCCATGGCAGACTTCTGACTTCAGCACAAAACCTAGGATTTAACAGTTCATTTAGTTCTCAGCACTGAGATTGTCCAGTATTCCAAAGCCACTCCAAAGGAGTCATTGCTGAGGTGTTACTAAAGACACAGGTACACTTATACAGCACAAACTACCACATTTGACACACACCAACAGAGAAAGGTCAAAACTGACTTTAAAAGCTCTGAGCTCATAATGATGACGCTGCAAAACTGACCATGGTTTGGTCCACAACATTCAACACATCAGGGTAAAACACCAGAAGGATTAGGGCTGAAGGGAGATGAAGACAAGGAAGGAAAAAAACGAGTTGCTGCTTCATAACCGTCCTTCACAGGAGTGTCAAGAGGATTTCAAGTAAATTACAGACCACTTTAACACCAGCTCCCCACCTGACTGCTCGAGTGACCACCATAAAGGATAAGAACACATTTATAAGGTGTCTGCTGTCACAGGACCTGAGCATGGAGCAGGCGCTTCCAGCCCCCCTGGCACTCAATGATATGCAGAAATGGCACAAACCTCTTATTTCTGTGTCTCTTGATGCTCCATGTACATGGCCAAGGATTTGACCCTAAACAAATAAAAAAAAGTGAATGCTGTAGTACACACAGATAGAAGTCAAAGCCCCCACAAAAAAAAAAAAATATATCCCAAAACAAAAAGCTTTCCCCATTAATAAGAGGAAACAAAAAAGGGTTATTAAGAAAAAAACAAAACCAAAACCAACTGAAATCCAGACAATAAAGTCAGATTGCTGTAAATATAAAAGAAAAATATGCTGCTGAGTTTACAAAGAGCATCCAAGCTCTCCTTTATGTATTTTTAAAAAATTATATTAGATTTTCAAAGGATCCATGCAGATACAGTTATAGCCACTTCCACAGTCCAGTATCTAATCCTATCAGCAGGATAGCACAGGTTACTACAAAGAAGAGCATAGTAAACAATTTGGGAAATCAGCTGCAATAGAACTAATTTACTCTACTAAAACTTCCCTGATTTCCTGTGGGGTGTAGGGAGGGTTTAACAATTTTGTTCACCTCTATGTCTACTCAAAAACCCAAAATCATCCATATGAGATACTGGAAAGACAGCTTCCAGAAAATTTCCCCTTGGAACTGATCAAGCTTATCTAATTCACACTTTCTCCCCTCCTGAGATGAGGCTGAAGGCATGCAGTGCACCCCACAGCACTATGCATTTTAAAAACAAAAAAACATTAATTTTGCCCCTTAACCCTTGCCATGGTCTTCCAAGAAAACCAAGAAACTATCAGGTTTCCAAATGGTGCTGAAATGGTCTCAATTGTAACTATTTTTTAAAATAAATAGTAACTAGAACATTGTTCCTCAGGTCACTGATCAGAGGCAATGGAAAACAAGCATGGGAAGACAATACTATAGGTCAGTCAGTGCTAAAATTGAAAATGTAAAGAAGATGGGAAGGAAAAAAGCAAGTATCAAGATTCTGGCCAACCACCTATACAAAACAACTTTGCCTAATATACTTAAAGTCGCCCTTGAGTAGAAACAGCAAAGTAGTTCTGCATCAAGAGCCAGGAGATGTGCTTAATAAGGTCATTGTCTACCACAGAACTCCTGGCAGGAACCAAGGCTGAAGTTCCTGGCAGGAGAACTCAGGACCTGCCAGAAGCTGCAGGAGGCAGATGACTCAGATCCTCACACAAATGTCCAAGCGGTGGGAAAAAATGGAAGAACAAGAAAACCCTGCAATGTGAAAGCCACCCTGCTTGTGCCACTAACTGCATTAAACTGAATTTTAATAGCTAGTGCCACAGGACTTGTTACTTTTATTCTTTAAAGCAGCTTTGAAGAACAACATCTGCTTCCTAAAAACGCAGAGCCCAGCTCCTGGGTGGAGCTCTCCACCTCCAGATCACAAATAACTATGTGGAGAAGCAATATCCATTTCCAAGATTAAGTGACTGGTAACAGAAGGAGATCTGTGGGAGGATAAGACTTGCCTAATACTGAAAAAAGCAACACAAAAAGGACACAAAACAAATGCATGTGGTAAGGTACTACAAATTAAAATATTATCTTGGTGACAAAATTAATACACTTTCTTCCATAATGGAGCACAAGGCAATGGTCCTCTTAGTTTCCTAATCTTTCATTTGATAGTCTTATCTAGGCATTCTTAATTCCAACCCTTCTTACAACACCAAAACCTAATCAATGTGATTACATGATTAAGGAAAACACTACATTTACAAGGAAAAACCTACATTTTCTAGTAAAAAAATATGTGTCTACTACTTAATACATTTGTGTCACAAACCTTGTCTATTTCCTTAAAAAAAGCAAACAAAAGGTAGAGAAACAGTGTTTCCTATGTACTCTGAAAAAAAAAAAAAAGCGCAACCATCCTGGACATGAACAAAACCAAGCATTGTAAAGGTATTTTTGGCGCACATTCAGAATATGAGGCACTGATCGACCATGCAGAATGGACAAGTCTAAATTATGTGCACATAAAACTGGAATTTCAGGTCTTCAGACTTAAAAAAAATAATATTCTTAGAATAAAAGGTGTATTTCATGACACAAAATTACAGTCATTAGGTGAGTTACCCTACTATAAAATAATTTTAATATAATATGTTTAGCTCCTTGAAATTGTCTTTGTAGACAGTCCCCTAGTACAATATTTTTTGCAATAAAGTAATTTACTAAGAGCCAAACTGCTTTGCTCCTATTAGAGCTTCTTCTCCACCTATTTTATTTTTGCCTTGACAATGTATTTTAAAGGCAGTAAAGCAGAAAGCAGTAAAAGAAGCAATAACGAATGAAGAGACACACAAAGTGATCCTTAATGGATTGTCAGCTCATGAAGGCAATTCACAAGCTGGAGCAAAATGAGTTCTATGCACAAAAGAAATCAATACTCATTGTAGCATCCTTCCTGCTACACAGCAATATATCAGCTAAGTAGAACACTGTCACATCTCATAGGTCTCTGAAAACTCTCTGCTTTCCAAAGCAATATTTATTCTCCATGAGTTTCACCTCAGCAGAATTGGATCCATCCAAGCACCCATCTGCCGATTTGTAGAAGACCAGAACAAGGCAGCTTCTTCAACAGCCAAAACCCAGGAGGCACCTCTATACCATGAGCTGGGGAACTGCACACACCCCTGGAGTGCTGTCTATTGCTCCCACTACTGCTCAAGGATGTTTAGGTACCACCTTGGTATTTTCACAAGTAAATATACCATCACATCTACTATTTAACCCAACACTAGGTACATATTCAAGCTACCTTAATCTTGCAAAAAACAGTATGTTTTAAGGACAGATGGTAAAAAGGAAACACTTCCTTCACAACAGATAAATAAGAATTAAGAGACCGTCCACGTATGTACATTTATGAATCCAAACATGTTGATAGTTGTAAAGAATAGCAATAATTTTGCCTCGGGCAGAACTCATAACTCACAACACTAGTCATCTAACCTAGAAATAAGTAAGTGCCTAAATTCCTAGAGTTTGTCTTCGTTTATACACAAACCCAATTTATTAACATGAAAATTTTTGAATGCAATTCAGAAGCACACAGCCCTGCAAACCTATTAACGTGGCTGGAATAAATAAGACTACAGAACCAAGAGACATAAAGGTCACAGACTCACCATTTACCTAATGGAACATATTTCTGCATTTTAAATTATCTGAAGTCTTTTAATGAAACATAATGGCATCAGAGAAGATAACTTCCCCATTAAAGAAGTACTCACATCAACTCAGCACCCTCAGTGCCCTGGCTGGGTGTCAGGGTTCCCAGTAATGAGCAGTGAGTAGGATTGAGTGGGCAGAAATCCTCTCCTAGAGAGCAATGCTAATGAATCACCTGCCCCTCCAACAGGATCCAACTGAAAGATGCTTGGAAATTGTGGGTAAGTGTTTTGAGATTGGTTTTGAAATGCGCAAAGGTCAGTTTGGGAGTTTTCAATTGATAACTTGAAATCCTGCCCCGGAGAAGTTTTAAAGCATCTCTTCTTCCTCCTCCCCCTTCCTCCAGACTGTATGGACAGAATTTAAGACACCTCTGACATGGGTGCAACAGCTACACTGTCTATGTCACTGGTACCCTAACAGGTAAAACCAGCATGAATGAAAAAAGCAGATCTGAAATGGAACTGGGAGCAGACCATTCTGTTTTCAGTCTCCTCCAACTGCTCAAAGCGTCCTGGACTTTAAAACGTGGACAGCAATTACAAGATCAACCCTTGCAACTTGCTCAATTCCCTCCTGAGGTAACATTTACCATTCCTTCTGAAAAATAACAAACCCACAGTCATTTCATGCTTCCACATATCAGCTATAAAGTTCCAGAGCTGAAATCTCCAGCCTTTTTTTTAAATGCCCATTATGAACAGTTCAACACACTTGTGATTTTGTATTGTCATCAGTAGCCAGAAAATTCCAGAAAAATATTTTAAAAAACCTTCTCAGATGTGATTTTAGAAAACAAAAATCTGATTAAATGTTTCTTCTCCTCCTTTTCATGAGCATCAACAGCATCAAACTCGTGAAGCAGAATAGACTAAAAGTGAAGCCACACGTTTTAGAGGCTTCCCCCTGACCAAACAGACATCTCCAAGAACAGATTAGTCTGTTTCTCTCTTGATATCTTGCCTCCTTATCCCAAAGAAAGGGGCGATTTTGGTCAGATGACTTAAGAAACTACTGCAACAGACAGAGTAAATTGGGGAAGGGGGGGAAATAATCTTGAGGAAATGTTTGGGAAGATGGTAATCTTGGCCATTTCTTTTTCTAGAAGATTCCCACTAATTGCAATAGAAATACTCGGACTAAAATATTAGCTCGAGCAGGTATGGGACTAAACTCTAGGTCCCATCAGCCAACATTAGTCAATACAAACACATACAAGCGCATCACCAAATCTTCTCTTGAGCTTCTACCAGCTAAAGAGCCTTGGAACACCACATGCTAATGTTGGGGAGGCCACAGAAATTAAATAGTATGTGAGAGTCAAAGCAAGAGCAGGAGAGAGAGAAGGCATAAGTGCGATTGAAAAATACTAGCTCCTAAAATTAGGAGGAAGAATGCTTGAATAAATATTGTGAACATAGTTCAGAAATTAATCTTTTCTTAAGAAGCTTCAATATAAAAATACAGCAGACTGACAGCTTCTCCTAAATTATCAACATTTAGCATTGCTTCACTATGCACAGAATCCTGGAGGGTTGGTTTGACAAAATAATTCAATCTAATACACACAAGCCTAATAATTTAGTGGAGAGAGGGAAAAAAAAAGGACAGATTGTATCCAAAGTTGCTAATATCTGCTGAGTAGTGCTGAAGAAAGCAAGCTATGAAATCACCTAGAGAGCCCCAGACTGAACTGCTACCTTGTTAAAAGGAAAAACTAACAATAAAATTAAATAAAAACATCAGTGGTAATAGACACCAAATCTCAAAAATACATAGTGAAACCCTGCAACAAAATCCTAAAAAAATCCAAAGGAACTTTACAGAGGAAGTTGCTGGAACTTTGGATCTATTTCTAGAACAAGACTAGTGCAATGAACATTCAGTAAGAACATTCTGGTTTAAATAGTAGCCTTTGCTTAGGTCTTAGAAACAGATGGACCTGGGTACATCTCTCTGCAAAACAAGAGTTTCTACAGGATCTTCCAGTTCCAGAGCACCCAGCAAGGGTGTGTAACAGAAGCTGGGCAGAAAGCTTTGGCCAGAGCCCCACTAATAATAGCCTTATTTCAAGAGGATATATTCACTCTTCGGCACTTCTCACCTACTGCTGGTAAATCTTCACACAAAGAATGAAAACAATTAATTGGCAGATTAGGAAAACAACAGACTTTCCCTTCACAAGTCAGTAGCTTTAAAAATAACATTAAACCATTCATGCACCTCTTCATCCTCTCCTCACTAATCTCTTCCACTCCCTGCTTTAAATCACTGATATCCTGAAAAACACACACTAACTCCAGACCCTTTTTCTCACAAACCTGTATCCAATACATAAAACTCACAGCTAAATATATAGTACTATTTCTATTCCTTGTTCATAGCCCACCACAGAGTCTAGAGCTCATTGCCTAAGATTTAAACCAGGAGAAAATTAATGATTAAAATGTTGTATAATCTTAACATGGCTGGACACTTTTCTCTTTGATTTCTTCTTATTGAGAAAAAAAATCTCGTTGTATTTATTTTTTATATATAATTATTATATTACAAAGGATTTTTTTGGAAGAAAATCTTCCCTGCGAGGACGGCGAGGCACTGGAACAGGTTGCCCAGAGAAGCTGTGGATGCCCCATCCCTGGAAGTGTTCCAGGTCAGGCTGGATGGGGCTTTGAGCAACTTGGTCTAGAGGAACATGTCCCTGCCCATAGCAGGAGGGTTGGGACGAGATGATCCCTTCTGACCCAGATCTTTCTATGATCCCATGATTTAGCAGAAACAACAAATATTTTTGAGCATTTCAACGTAACTGTAATTTATTGCCAGTTCTGGCTTTAAAGCAGCAAGGGCCATTTAAAAAACAGCATTAATAAAACATGATATTTAAGGGCTTGACACATGCAAAACAGAGCAGATGATATGTAGGTAGGCCCATAACAACAAATATATTTGCACAAATAGTTGAGGCATATGTAGCCTAAACTGTGGAGCTGAAAGTTGAGCAGGAAACCTGCACATATTTAAAAACCATACACATACACCTACATATACTTTATGTAGAAAGTACATGATGATGATAATCAATGTCTATGTGTGTAGATACTGGAATGAAAAAAACATGCTTGTTTTTTTCAGAGAAAACATCCTCTCCCTAATTATTTCAGGAAGATAAAACAAACCAGGAATGGATACTGCATCCTAATTTTTACAAGAATTGCATCAATCACTTAAAGAATAATATAATGGGTCCTTTCCAGTGCAGGATATTCCATGATTCTATAATAAAATATTAACCCAACATTTATATACCTATCTTTATTGATTTCAATAGAACCATTATTCCACCTTCAGCACTGAGTCTGGTGAAACCACTATGCATTCTCAGTATTGTGAGGCCAAAACCTACTCAATATGCCAATCTAATTATAGGTTTTGTCAGACATACATACAAGCCGACAGTTCAAAAGAACTTCCATCTTGAAAAAGCTCCAAGATTTATTACAAATAAGTTGGGCCACTTCCCAAGACATGCAGAGATTAATTAATTTATCCACATTACTACATTTTTTCCATGCTTGCTCTACATTTTTCTCAATAACATTATAGCCAGATGTTTCCGTTCTCCTAGGTCAGATTTTTACTGGTTCCTTGCCACATATACAATGTGTACGTACAAAAATCAGAATTTTTTTAGACAGGTATAAAATTGTTTCTTTTCTCAACATGACGGGCCTGGACCTTAAGTCACCATTTCAAGCCAGTGATATACACTGCCATCCACATCAGGAGAATGCACACAGGTACCAAAACTAGAACCACATCTAGTGCTGCCTTTCCAAAACACCAGAGGAAGAAGCTACTTTCCTTCCAGTTATTAACAGCCTCGATGGAATTTTGATCATCCAAAAATTCCAGTATTCCTTCTTTAGAGACTCCAAGCATGCTTAACTTTACATGTGACTTAAGATTTTTACTCATTTTCCCTCCTTTATCAGACTTATTTTCTTCCACTGCATGATAGAATCTTATCTGCTGAGAAAGCAAAAAGGATAATCATGACATTTCCAAAAGGATTTATTACAGATTATAACAAAATCATCACCTTAATGGGATTTGTCACACAGCAGTTTAAATCAACTCAATAGATCTACAGAGGATAGCAACTACTTTGAAATATAAGGACCCAAACTTGAAACAGTCATTAGGCACATAATGAACTCCATCAATTCCCGTGTAAATCCCAGGCAGCCTGCTCAAGACCCTGGGATGACATGTTAAAACCAGAAAGCACGTGTTGCAAAATACCTCACCTGAGTCTTTTGCTTTTCTCATGCAATTATCTGTTTTGAGTAATTTAAATAATATTATAGAAGCCACTCTTGTATTAAGGCACCTACTACACTGTGAAGAGTAGGACTTTCTGCTGTTAATTCTTTTTTTTTGTGAAACAACATTTCCTTTACTCCATTAAAATCACTACTAAAAAGATCAAAATAATTGATTACTTTCAAATAAACACTTTATCAGCTAGGTTAGCAGAATGCTAACACAGTTTAAAAATAACACTCTTGCTCATACCCTGGCCCATTCCCAGAGAGATTTGATGAGGAGCAAAAGGAATGGAAGGAGCCTCTGGAGCTTGCAGTGCACTAACCATCTACCAGGTTCCTATTACATGTACTCTAAACTGTCAATGGCACAAAAGCCCACAGCTGTCACCAAGAGAAGGATTTTTCATTCAGTGTGAACCTTGGGGGAGTCAAAACCAATCTAGCCTGTAATGTCTGTAACCCCCTTCTAACCACAGGTTACAGAGGGAAAATTACCTTTTTTACATTAGCCGATCCAAAGGAGGAAAAGGGAGAATATATTCAGTGGCAGAGAAGCAGACATGGCTAATTTACAGTGTGCATCCTTATAAAACACTTTCCAAAACCTGTCTGAGAACACTGGAAACAGAGGTGCTGACAGGAGCATCAATTTGTAACACATTTCTGTAGCTCTTTTCCCCTTCATACATACCAACCCAAGCAGTTAGCAACTGCTACTTAACCCAGATCAGAGCATGGGTCCATCTGAGTGTACCTCAAACGTAACCACAGGTAGACAATCAAAATCAATTGCTGGTCTCCTGCAGAATGTCAAATACGCAACAGTGGTGACAGGAGACTGGAGCTCAGACAACTTACGCCTGCTGACTGCTGCCCCAGTGTGGTGGATGTTTTAATGGACCAAAGATTACAAAGAAAAATAATCTGCTTCATACTTCTCTTATATTCCTTCCTTCTTTGGAGTTTTTCCTTTAAACCTCCACATAAGTTATAGGAAATAAAGTGCTTACTGAGTATGTTACATGCCAGATTTCCCCTGAACTGGAAAAGAAAAAGAACCACCCAAATATACATTTCATTCATTTCCCACTTCAACAGTTCAGTAGTTTTTCCTTTTTGGTTTGCCAAGACAGATACATAGCCAGCTTTATATGCTGGCCCACCCCCGCAAATCCAGGATTTGGGAAAAGCTGACTTACATAACAGAAGAAAAAAGGTTAAAAGTAGAAAGCTTAAAGGAACAAATAAACACTGGAGAGGAAAAGAGAACATGTGTCTAAGGCAAAGTCCAAAATGCCTTCATTGGTCAGAGAGATTAAGTAGTATTTAATATCAGTAAGAACAGACACCTGAGCCTGTGATGAACTAGGATCTAAAAGCCTCTTCCTGAACTGCATCCTAGTTTAAATCGAGGTTTATACTTTAAACAAGAGACTAAATCAAATACATTAAACTTTGAATAATAATCTAAATGAAATATACCAAACTACACTATAAAATTACCAGTTTAGGCTGCTTCAAATTATGGCATCAATAGCAACTAAAAATTAAGTACAGTGGAATTTAAATTCCGCACGAATTACTACATTGCACTATTATCAATCAGCTAAACTGTGAAGGCTGTCCCCAGGTGCAATTCCCTCCCTTGAGAAAGAGTCCCTCTGGTCTATGACCAGACCTTTACCTTCCTTCTCCCTTGGGTTACTATAAGTAAGCTTAATCCTCAGCAAGGTCGCAGCCAGGTCTTTTCTGGCATCTCCACACTCTCCTCTGTAAAAGTATCTGCTGTGGAAGACTCAGCCTTTTTAATCCTCCTTTTCAACAGCCTTAAAGAATACAATTTCCTATTTCATTTCCCTATTCCAATAAACAACAAGAAGTCAAAAACATACAAATGGTTGTAAGCTTTCTTTTAAGTCCCCAACTTGCTGATAGTCAGCTTCCCCAATGCATTTTCACCTATGCCATCTTATCTCACCAGCTGATTCTGATTAGTTCCCTTTGCACTTGTCTCTAATCCAACAGTTTGACAGCACTCAAAGCCATCATAAGAACTCGTTGATAAAGCCTCCAAAATTATTAAAATTAAAAGCACATAAAATGCAAACATAAAATCAGAGTAATTACGGATTTCTAACATGAAGTCTTTTCCTGGCTCCCAGAAAAAAACCACTCTTTTATGATTTCATCACAGTGGATGGTTTGCCACAGTGCAGAAGACAAACTACAGCTCATTAGGACTACAGCCTTCAAGGACAAAACTTGTATTTCCAGCCTTCTTCCTCTGCTTCTCAAAAATCAGTCCCCTACTTTAATACCCTGCTTACTTTGAAAGCAAGGGTGGCACCACAGATCCCATTCATCCAAAGTAGATGGCAAAGCTACATTCACTTGTGTTTATGGATGTCAAACCTGCACACTACCAGATGGCTGCTGCAGCTCAAGTCTGGGTTAAGTCAAGATATGAAGATGAAGGTGAAATGAATTTTATGCAGATTTGTGCTGTTGGCAAGACAGACAACTGCAGCTCTAGTTTAATGCTGACACAGACAGGCTGTATGTGATTCAGTGTGAAGTTGTCTGCCCAAAGCTACCCTTTCACGTTACGATAAAGCGCAAGATACGTGCTATATCCAAACAATTCTCTAAATTTGGCAGTGAACTCAAAGAAAGTGTATACAAACCAGAATGGGAGAACTGTGCCATCCTCTACCCAACAGCAAAATTCTGGTTTTGGTTTATTTGTCCAAAGTTGACTAATACTCATCTTCTAAACTCCAAATGTCTGCCACCCAGTCCAGTATTCATCCCCACCATGCTCCAAAGAAATTGCATCCAAATAGACAGGTCAACATACAGATAAAAAGTCCATATCTATAATCCAACCACAATGGTTGGTGATTCTCTACAGCCTACAAAAAATCTATGTACGAGGTGCACTATGTCTATCTGTTAATTATTTAGTAACAAAAGATGGGCATGTAAACCACAAGCCTCTATTTTAATGTCCTACATTGTGGATGGCTGGAATTGTGCATGTTTTCAAGAATACTAATTTTAAACTTGCTAAGTAGACTTCTAAGATTAACTTACTCTCAGGCTGATTTCTTCAAAAATTGTCAGTAAGTTATTATAAAAGTAAACCAGTCATTATTATCTTAAGAATAATTAACAATTAAGCTCTTACATCCTTCGCAGACCTGCACAAAATCACCGTGATTTTACCTAGATTACCTATTATTAGACTAATTCCCACAGGAATATACAATGTTAAAAGTTGCCAAAACAGATTTTTTAATAGGAGCAAAGAGATGACCTTCTTGCCCGAATTACTGTGCCTGGAAAAGCTGTAGATAAAATAATCTACCCTTCTTATAATTACTAAGGGATCTGGGGGAAGAGAAAAAAAAACAAAGTGCCATAGTTTTAAAATAACATATGTAACTGTTACACATCCTAAACTTCATCAGTACATTTTGAATTGAAAGCAGACATCAATTAAAGCAGAAGGAAAACCAAAACCAACCAAAAAAGTCAATGTCATGGGGGTCGCCTGCAAAGAGCAGATCTGGCCAAAGCAAGAGAAAGTAGCACAGCAGGGTAAAACAGGGCTCAGTCTGAGATGAGCATCCCTGCACTCACAGGGAAAACGGAAAATTCTTCATTTCTCCAGCCCAACCAGACAAGAATAAAAAAGCTGATAAGCTGTCATGCTTCTTACTATGTAAATATCTTCTACCATGTAATGGACCACCCTATTGCTTCTTGGGGGAGTCTGGTTATTGAGAGTTTTTTCAAGGGTGTTGTTTTAGGTTTTTATTATTATCGCGTTTTAGTCTTTTACCCCTAAAAAAATCTGAGACCAGTGTTCCCATGGGACTAAAGACGTCAGCATCTGGGCTGAAGATGTGTCAGGAGTTTGGGATCAAACTGTAGGGAACAAGAACATTTTCCCTACCAACTCTAACAAGTATTACATGCAAAGAACTATAATAATGGGTTTATCACAGCTCTTCAGCCTTTAAATCATCATGGAAAATGGTAAATTTCTCCATGTTTGTTTTCCGTCCTGAACTGCATGCTTGTGTACTCTCTTGCTTTTCCATGAGACCAAAAAGACAAGTATTTCACAGCACTGGACAGAGGAAGAGGAATTTGTCTCCTTTGTCATGTACTTGGCTGCCTAAACCCTAAGCATCAGGCTGCAGAGATGGATCCAGAGCTGCTGATCAGGTACTGGAAATTCCTGTTCCGTCAAAGAAATTTCTGGTATTTAACAAATACTGGATATTTGTAAGAGAATGAGATGCAAAGAAAATTAAGCTAGGGTCTGTTGCTTAAATACATCCTGAGCCTTTCATATATCTGAATGCCTTAATCAAAACTTGCATTTAAGAAGATTAGAGTCCAGTCAATTGGTAGAAAAGATGAATATTCAGAATTATCTCAAAGCACCGAACAAAAATTTCAAAATCTTCTCTCATAAAAATACTTGCATCTCTGAAATGAAATAGAAGACAGCAGAAGAGAAGAGGGCAGTAGTGAAGAGTATTTAATATACATTTTTCCAAAGTGAGATCATAAAAAATACAAAGCAGCGCATTTATTTAGTTTTTCTCCAATTATCTCCACTAACACTTCCTCCCTCTCCTTCTTTTCCAAACTGAATATTCAGGATACAGACTGAAGTTACCTCATTTCAATTACAGGACTTTTCTGTCAGAGTCACAAAAAACTGCAATTCAAAAGTACAAAGGACATCCTACTTTTAATAAACCACTTTTTGGCAAAGACTATTAGATCAGCTCAAGGTTTCTACAATGTCATACAACAAAGATGCTGCAGCACCCTCCCACCCTGCCTAGGAGTCATCCGATTCCCGCTCCTGGCTGCCAGGACATGGCTAATGGCTATTTCCAGACTTTGGCTTCCCACTCCCATACCCAGCTGTGCTGAACTGCTCCTGTCCTTATGCTCACTTTGAGTCAGAGCCAACTAATCCTCCTCAGATGTACCTGGCAAAAAGTGAGTCCAGTCGCGAGTCTTTTCCCATCAAAATCTAAAACTAGAAACAGAAAAGGGAAAAAACAACAATCCCACACATCGAAAACCACCAAACTCCAGGTTTTCACAACACTTACACCAAGTGGCAGCAAATGGTCCCAGTGGTGACACTTTCACCAAAATATACAGCATTGCACATGGCTTTGCTCTAGAAATGTGCATTTACAATCCACACATTATTTCCTGAAGCCAAAAGGAATTAATAGGTGTTTGGTTTTGGTTTGTCATTTTCTCTTTAAAGAATGAGCAAGACCTGCAATTACAGCTCCTGTGACATTCTCAAAATGTAGCATTTTCCCCTTGCTATCAACATTATTGTTTCATAAATGACTGTTTCTATCTATGTCACTATTAAATTGCAAGTTCAGATCAAAATTTGTATATAATCCTTTTGTCTTATGTATCTATTTGAAAATGAGCTTGATCAACTTCTTTACAACTGAGAAAAGTCTGCAATTTTTTTTCCCCTGACTTTAACTATACAAATGAGGTTACTGAGCAAACAACCAACAGTAAATGTGGGAAGCAAAATAAGGAAGGTAGCTGGTAGGGATTTTACAAAGATTATTATGTACCCTTATATTTTACTCAATTTCTATTGAGCAATTTCTGGATGGGCAAAAAGCCAGCTGAACAGAAGGAGCCAATGCAGACAGGTAGCAGTCACCCCATTTAGGGCTGTTACGTCCAGTTGTTAAGGGAAGCTGTCAGCTCAGGTTATACATCAGTAACAACAGGAGAATGCATCACTACCAACCTCAACACCTTATAATCTCAAATATATACAAGTGACCTGCCTGTACCTCATTCCATAGGAAAATGGTATCATCCAAACTCTGTGTAAAACACTTCTGTACACAAAACATGCTCGGCCACTTATCGATTTTCTTTGAAATAGTCAGGAGTCTACCAGGGTATTATCTTAATTTCATAAATGTAAGTCTCTTCATGCATGAAGCCATGAATAACTCTGACAAATATCGCAGCCTTTTAGACACATCTCAGCATTTTGCTGCAGCAATAGTGAGCAATAATGTCCCAGAAGTTCATGTTGTATACATTTCATCATCTGATGCAAACATTTGCCCATAGTTTACATAATCAAGGAAAAAAAAATCTCATACAAACAGAAAAAGGAGAGAAACACTCTGAGAAAGGAGATTCAGCATTACACTCAACAGGCTTTTTGCCAGCTTAAATGAGAAATCTTTTCTGTTCAAGTACCAAAGTGAAGAGGAGACTCAGAAACAAAAATATACATCAGAGGTAACACTCGCTCCTGCAGCCACATAAGAAGCTCTGTAGCCAAGAGGCTTGGCCATGTCCCAACACAAAGAAGCACCAGCACAAGGCAGAGCAATAGCAATCAAAACTTTCAGACGTCCTGAGCTGTCCACCAGAATCCCTGTCTCAGAGAGACAGAACAGAATGGTTTTCAATTTCTTTTTTATACCTTGAGGCGAAAGCTGGTTTTCCTCATGCTGTTGCAGAACGTCTGGACCTAAGGGAAGCGACTAGAGAAGGCTGGACTGAAGCACAAAGTTATTTTGATGCAGTGATGTGGGAACAACTGCTAAAGAAACGCAATAGGGCAGCTCTGCTATGTTGGTGTCAAGCTCCTCTTCTAACCATGAAGTACAGCACATGATTTGACTTAATTACTGAAGTTCTACAAAGAATTCTGCCTAGCATCAGGTGAAAAAATATCTAAGGGTTGAATCACCTTTAAATAACATTTCCAAAAATTGTGCCTTGTGTTTTTGACCCAGTTAATAGAATCCTAAATGGAAAGAGATTAGGAAATAAACATATGCAGTATTTGTTTTGTGCATTTAGCTCAAGAAAGTGGAAAGGATAAACTACTTAAAGGTTCAATCACTGAGAGAAGATCTAAAGAATGCAGGGGCAGATGATGAAGGTGCAACTACACATCCTACTGATGTGATTACCCCTAAATGAAGCCAGAAACACACAACCTAAGGGGAACAGAGACAGAGAGACACTGATTCTGCTCTCAAATGCTTTGGAAGAGCTTTAATTTTTCTTTCAAGCTTAGGTCTTAGGTGTTTACTTAAATGATATCCCCACTTCTATTAATAATGAGCAGACCAATTAATTTCAAAGGACACATGAATATTCTGCTGGTGAAAATGCAAACCCAACTGCAAATATAAATTACTAAAAACCTTACAGGCTTTCATAAACATACCATCAATCTGTCACATAATTTCATCTCTCACCTGAAAGGAAAACCCTCCATCTAGTAAACAGTTTGTAGCAAAAAGTGAGCACACAGCTAGATATTATCTGTATTAGTACTTTATTTCCCAAAGCCTATGCCTCTGGACAACCCAACTGCTTTCATTTACGACATGTTGATTCACACCACGGAGAAGCCCTGGAGCACAAAAGTGAAACTGGAAGATGTGCTCCAGGACTCACCTAATGCACTCCACCTGCTAATGGCCTTTCAGGCCACCGAAGTGGATCTGAACCAGCAGAAAGGAAAAGTGCTCACGTCCATCCGCTGCACACACTGCAGGGTTTGATACTCTTGCTCTACAGACCTGTTTCCCTTTTAAGTACCTCCTTACTTGGCAAAACAGAGATTGCCAACAACACAGGGAAGAATTTTTGTGTGCTTTGTGTACTTCTGTGCAAAAGGGAATGCTGGCATGCAAACACATAATAAAAAATTGGAATCTTTTATTTTTGTCTTGCTTTATAGTTATTATACACATAGTATCTAAATGCACTTTCACCTTGCAGAGTAAAATGCTGATTCTGGAAATAGCTCAGCCTACTTTCTGTACATAGACATATGGCCATATCTACATTATAAAGAAACTGCACAAGAGGATGAAACTCTAGACTGATGCAGAGCTTGTAAACAAACACGTAACACAAGCAGATTGGGAACTTGACTTCAAATTAGATTCATTCTGATTCCCTAAACCCAACTCAAGGGTTTCGAAGCTATTCAAAGGTCATTCATTGGTTTGGTCCCTTCCTGATGGCTTAACATATATTTTGGTAGAGTCACAGAGGGGAGTTTAATTTCATCTATTTCCCCTGTCCCAGCACTGCTGCGCAAGTCACACTGATATGTGGTAAAGGGACAAAGGTGATTCACTTCAAAAATATAGATCTCTGAAATAAATTCATAGAATCATAGAATGGTTTGGGTTGGAAGGGGATCTTGAAGATCATCTAGTTCCAACCCTCCTGCAAATGGTGGCAAAAATAACTTCACAGCATTTAACACATACCAGTGCAGGTCCTATAGCTCTCCCAAGGTTGTGGTTACACTCCTCAGCTGTCTCATGCCTGCCCTTAACTGCAGTCAGTGCAAGGGATTCAAAGTACCCCCACCTGGGAGGAAAGCATACTCAGCTGAAACAATTTGCTCATCATTTCTCAGGGTTAAAAAATGCTCAGATAACACAGGGCAGCATTTCTAAGCCAAGTTAGTGTGATCTTTCCTACATCCCCAAGACTGACTTAAACATGCACCAATTACTGCTAGAGGAGTAACTCTCTTCTGACTTCTACTCATTGGCACAGGTCAAGGAAGGTCATGTGGAGATGGGCAGAATCTGGAGCAATATTTGGGTTATTCGGTCAGATACACCTAAAGTATCCGAAGGCATATATATGTTAAACACTAACATCCAAGTAAACATATGATTCACTCAATACTACCCAGTTAGAGCAGACCATACAACATATCTTATTTACAGTTCATTTTATTAGTGGAAAGGCAAGACATGACCCTATTTTAGAAGCTGTCATTTACTGACAACTTCTAATATGCTGTTGCAAACACTGAAAATGAGTGAAATAGACACTTTGCTTCAGGAAGAATGAGATAGGAATGACTGGTACATGTCTTGGTCTCAACACATAAGACTTAGCAGGTTTGACGATAAATAAATGCTGGCAAGACTCACAACATAAGTTTGATGGTTAGAGAATGGGGTGCATACATGAATTTACCATGGGATTAATTTTATTTACACACAAGCAGCATTAAAGAAAATAGAAAACCTATTGCATTCATTAAGAAATCAAATAGAACAGTGAAAATTGACATGTAATATAGCTTAAGCAAGTAAAACACTACATAAGCAGGTATCTTAACAAAACCCTCACTTTTCGTTCGCATAAAGAGAGTCAGGAGTGCTGTGTTCAAGTGCTAGAAAGGCTCATGGTCTCTACCTGCCTAGTGATTTAAACATATTAAACTAGTACTCTAACACACTCAATACAGTGTAATTAAGCCAGTTCTCTGCTGACATGTTTAAACAATATATTTCAGGACAAGCTATATTTCTAGGTAGTAAGTGGATCTAAGTACAAAATAATCACGAGATGTTCTTCCTATCAGTTCCGTGATTGTAACATTAAAAGACAGGAAATTTATTGTACAAGAACTGCTAAGCTTTCCCTTCAAAGATGCTGGGTTTTAAATATTTCATAAAGTTGCTTTTTCAAGTGGCACTGAATATTTTTAAAGATGTTACTCCTCACTAAATGTCTCGTTAAGTGGCTTTTTTGAACAAGGCAGTTGCTTTCCAGCCATTTAGCTTTTCTACACACTCAGAACGTCAGCTTGATAAACAGCATATATAGAGTGCCTGACTCCTCACAACTGACCATTTTCCACGCACATACACAGATCAGTAAGCACATGAGTCTCTATGCATAGGTAGCATTAAATTACCACACATATGTTTATTAGAGTATTTGATTGTTAATGTCATCTGGAGATACTGTTCTTGTGAGAGGCAAGCTGGAAAAAGCAGAAGGGAACTGTTCAGCTTCAACGAGATTTGACAGGAGGACCCCAAAGTTTCACAATCCTGTTTTTTGTCTATGCTTTTCAGAAGACACGGAGTTTAAGCAATATTAAATTTTTGATATATGCTTTTGTAGTATCTCCTTGATTTTTTGACTTTATGCAGCTCAAAACACAACAGAAGGAGCAATTCCAACTGTAGCTCATTACACACTTGAGCAAAGCTACATCCTGCCACAGGTCCTTGAGATCTGTTCAATAAATGGCCAGAGAGTCAAAGACTTCTCTGAAGAGTCCAACTTTCTTCCACACTGCCTTCTTCCAGCTACCAGCAATTGAACCCACCTCAGCACTTCCTGCAATGCTATCAAAGCAATCCATACTCTTTGTTACCAGTCCTACTCTGCCGCCTCACTCTCTCCTTGTTTTTTCAAAATCACTTTTTCATAACTTCTTTGCATCTTTTTGTTACGAACAACAGCTCAGATCTTTATCTTACAGACCTTAAGGTGAATTCACATCAGTCTAAGTGTTCACCATCATGATGATGACAGACTTGATTTGCACTATTATCTCCTTGTCAGAAAAACCAAAACCAAAAAACACGTTATTGCAGGAAATTCTACAAGAGATATATTCACTGTCACGTGATCACACCTCACTTGCAAAGTCTACCTGAATACAGCCTTCATCACACTGTTCACATTATGAAAGTAATGGGGACAATGAAAAAACATTTTATATATGTATATTTCTCTGCACACATACACACACTCACCATCAGAGTCAGTTTTTTATCAAAAGAAATAACAGTAATAACAACACATGCATTTAGAAACACAAACTTCTGAGTTCTGTCTAGTGAGGCTTTATGAGGATTTTTCTCACTTGTAACTGCTCTCAAGAAAAAATGTGGAGTATTACAAGGAGCAAAATAGAGGAGCTTAAGCCAGTTTTACCATCCTCTCATTTCAACACCTAAATACAGAAATTGTTCTGTTTTTCCAATCAGCTAAATGCCAGCTGCAACGGTATCATTAAATCTGTACCAGATCTAACAAATTAACAAACAAAGCAATTAAGACTGTATTGGAGACCTTATTCTTGCAACATAATCAAAAATGCTTCTTTACTTCCACCAAAAAAACATAAATGTCAGAACAAAAGCTTGGAGCTTGAATTCTCATTTTCTGACTAAGCAAAGGCAGTTAATCTAGTTGTAAAATGGCATCTGGTTTTGAGAAGTAGCTTGCAAAGAAATGGGATATGAAATGGCACAAAGCTAAAAAAATATGAAAAAGAAAGCAAGCATTAGGGAGGTATAGGCAGAAAGGAAAAAAATGCAGAAAAGAGCATGTGACAAAGAAAAGCAAAGCAGGAGCACAGGACAGACAGACACTAAAAAGGACAGGGAGTAAAACAGAATTGCATTTAACAAATCAAACTTTTCAATTATGAATGACATTGTTATAGGGAGCTCCCGCACCTCCAAATCATGGAACAGTGAAACAAGAAGGGGCAGCAAGAAACATAAAATACTAAAATTTACTGCATGGTTTAAAAAACCCCAACAAACCAACAAGTGTTGGGCTACATCAACAAAAGTAATCACTGTATCTGTTTATTTTCTCCCAAATATTTCTCAAATACAGAGTTTTGTCATGAAAATGATCATTCTCCAGGCAATCTGGGGATCCCAGGATTTTATATCATTTTTTAAAGCATTCAAGGATGCATAACAATTTGTCAGCATCATCTTTTAAAGTTTTATGATGTTTTCCTTCCCTTCATTCATAGCCAAGTTTGGTGTTTTAACTGGAGTGAAAGCAACATAGCTGTGCCACCCTGGCATCCTACAGGAACCTCACTCCCCAGCTCAGAGCAGGGGGGACAGAGGAAAACAGCACAGCTGCCCCAAAGTAAACCAACACAAAATCTCAGCGAGTTATGTCCTGTGTGTCCCTGCAGCAATGAAGAGTGAAAGAGAACAGACAGAAAAAGTTGACAATAATGCATATTTCTGCAGCCTGGCTGTCTAGGGCATCCCTGGGAAACGGATGTTGCAAAACCAGGATGCTTCTTCAGATTAAATAACCGCATATCTTGACTGCTTTCATATTTTGTTACAACTAAAAATTAATTTAGGAGTATTTGCATTTGACTGCTGTGAAGCTCAGCTTCATTCAATTTATGTCTGTCATTTTAAACATTCAGTCTATGAAGAACCGATGGTTGGGGTAGATGGTAAATGATAAGAACGACAATATAGTCAGGATTGCACAATCGAGAAAATTAAATTGTTCAACTTTAGAAGAATCAACAGTGAGATCTAAGTTCAACACAACACAGGTATTTTTAAATATTTGCCATGAAAGTAGCAAATTTGACTTTCTTCTCCCGNNNNCCATGCCCCCCCCCCCCCCAAAAAAAAAAAAAAAAAGAAACCTTCAGCAGATTCAGATCATCCCACTAAGCAGAAAAATCACATAAGGAGAGTCAGCTAAAGTGGACTGGAAGTTAAGAGAGTTATGCTAAAAAAAAATAATAGACCCACCAAAGTGAGATTTTCACAGAGCAGGACAACACAAAATACTAACAAAGCCAGGGAGATTGTCCCACAGACTGGGGGAAGAAAAAACAGAGGCAAGGAGAAAATAAGGCAAAGATTAAAAGAAAGAGGTCAGAAATAAAACCTATCTCTCTGTGTAGAAGTAGCTAATGTTTAATTCTGTTCTTTTACAAATACACAACTTAGAGCAATTAACAGTGCAGAAGGAAATAAATCTGTTAGCTCTTGACAAGGATCACATTATTCTTATAAAATACAAATAAGCCTAGCTTTCAAGCATTTTAATCCAGGATTTATCAAAGCATCTTCCTGAGAAGCTGAAAATTATATTGGATACATCAAAGGCAATGGAGAAGTCACAACATAACTAGAGACTCCAGAAAACTAAAAACTCTGCCCATAGGCAAACACTGCATCCATGGCAAGGAATTTGAGGAGTGGAAGAGGGAATAGGGAAGTGATAAGAAAGGATGAAGTGAGTGGTCCCGACAATGCTAGTGAGACTATGAATAGAATATGCACATGCCATTATAATGCAGACTGCACAATCCACCCCCAAGTACCTACAGATCAAGGAACCACTACACCCATGGAATTATTCTAATTCATCTTTTATATAGACTAATGGGAACCATTTAGATAGATTTATGTTGAGATGCTGGAGCAAGTTCAAATAAAAGCCACACAATAATCAACACTAGAGGAACTGATGTATGAAGAAAGAGGAAAACAGCTAGGCACACCACGCTTGGAAAAAAAGGTAAAAGTAATGAGGATTCTTGCAGTTTACAAATGTCTGAAGAATGGAACCAATGAGGAGAGACAGTAATTAGCCAGGACAAAATGAGCTTAACTTCAAATAACACAAAGGAAGCACAGTTGCAACATAGTAATAGTTTCAGGAAATGCTTCTTGAGAGAAAAGTGCAACAACAGTTATTTTAAAGCACAGAGCATCCTATATCGATGTACACATTAGACCATCTTACATGGAGTGAGTACCCCTGTCAAAGTATAGCCATGATGCTACTGGATGGCAGCCAGACACGGGATAACCAAAGAGCTGTTTACTGGTTTGGGGGGTTTTTTTGAGGTGAAGGGTGATGTCTTCTATTCCAAACCAAATTGCACAAAAGGCTTGTTTGAAAATATAACTATATTGAGTACTTAAGGCAATTCATTTAAATGAAAATTTTGAAGTGATTACAGCTAATAAACATGCTATTTCTAACCCTCTGAAGTGATACTGTGATTCTGATAGACCATATGGTTCCAGTGTATTTATACTGCAACGAGCTCTATGGAGCGTTTTTGTGTGTCAGCTGTGACTGAGGAGATGTAGCAGGGGGACACAGCAGGTTTGGGTGGTGGGGGGCTGTGGAGGGACCTGCTGTGGGACTTGAGGTGGGTCGTGACACTGCTGTGAGCCACTCACTCCACTCTTAGCCTCACCACTGCCAAATTTAAGGAAATGTTTCCTCAACTGAAGCCTTCTTTCCCAACCCCAATACCCAAATCAGTAATCAAATGTTGGCATTAATTTGCAACGAATTAAATTAAGCAAAATGTCCTGTGTTGAGAGTGTTTTGCCAGCAACAGGAACAGATGTTTTTTCTAGAGGCAGTATTTAATTTACCAAGACCCCATTCACTTGCTAACAGCATTGAGCTTGATCAAGACCTCCTGTGTCATTAGGAAAGTCATAGCTGCTCTATGTCTCCATAAGTAAACAAGAAATGTTGCTGAATTACACAAAATGTCACTAACTTTTTGCAACATCAATCCTGGCTTTTAGGGGGACATCAGGAGAACCTCTGAAGAGGAGGAACACTCAGTATTTCTTCTTTACAGGTCACTGAGCTGTAAGTATTTTTACTTCTTCTCACAGGAGTAATGTCATGAGACAGAAGTACAGTAACATTAACCCTATTGCAGTCCTGACATTCGAATGAAAACATGGCCTATTAGTAATTAATCTTAGAACTGGAGGTAATAATAGGCAATAATAGCACTCTCCACCAGTAACACTGCTCATACAAGGACACTTGACAGGGAAGAGAACCAAGAAAATGTGTCAGCTACTGCAAAAGGAGACAGGAGCTTCTGACTTTGTAACCCATAATTCACCAAAAGATTTTTTTTCATTTCTTTTTCTGCAGTTAAGCACACACTTGGAGAGACAAAAGGTTCATTTTTTTTACCTCTGGATGTACCTTTGTGAGACTCATTAATGTTAATTGGATTTACGAATGCTTGTTGGAAAGAGGAAAAACCATAAAGATTTCCCATTTGCAGGGAAACAATCAAAGGAACAATTTCTTGTGCATCTCACTGATGAAGAGATGAGGAAATAATGGATGAATCACTTTACATTATGATTCAAAATTCTTTAAATAGAAGAGACGAAAACACTGATTTCAGTGTGGGTCATATTCATGTAAGGGACTCTTTCTAAGAATCCAATTTGAATCTTCAAGTGTAGTCCTGCTTCTAATTACCAACTCCAAGAATAAATCATGGTCTCTGAATTGCAATTATACAGATTTGTTGTTCTAATTCAATTTGTCAGGTGTAAAACACATGTATAATTTCTTCTACCCACTCGCCCCGTAGCCTTCAAAGAGACACTGAACTTGAGCCATTTGATAATTTATTCCATATTGTAGTTTTCACATTTACTATGCATAAAACTTCTGACAGATTTTTCATTTTTAGAAGGCAATTATATTGGGCTCCAGTAACTCTATTGACTGATCTGAAAATCTCTTGGCTACAACACAGTCAGCATTAGCCACTACCTACTTGGCCTGCAGTAACCAGAGCACTTCAAGGCAAGCTCAGAATTTCTCCTACCAGTGACAAGGATGAGAAAGAACATAGACAACCTTCAGATTTGTTCCATGGGAACTTCTGTGAGGTTGGTGTTCTGCCTGCTCAGTCTCAGTCAACTAAGGGGAAACTGTTTGTATCAACTGTCCCTCTGTTACAGAAAAGAGAGATTCAGACACTCAGAGAGCTTTGGCACTCTCTTCTCTCAGAAACAGTTCTATGTAAATCATGAGCTATAAGAAACTATTATGATGCCACATCACATTAAAAAATTGGTCTAAGTATACAGAATTATATAATATTAATTATTTATTATTAATTATTATATAATTATTTAATATACATATTAACATGCAATCCATATAGTTATACAAGGTAATATAAAATAAATATACTATATGAATATACAATGCATAAATATATCAAAATCAAAAACATCATCCCAAAAGCACACCACTCTATGAAAAGATGCAAATACCTGACCAATTTCTTGGAAATATTCAAACTGTGGAAGTACACAATGCAAGAGCTCTGTGGGCTGAAGAAGATAAGCTTGATGGTTTGTTCCTTATTTTGCCCCTCTTTGGAACAATCTGCAACTCTAGAAATGCTAGAGTGTGTCATATAATGCCTTTAGAAAATGCTTGGCTTGAGTTTTGCTTGCCTCTGCATAAAGCTGTTCTAATGACAACAAATCAATTCCTCTATTGGTTGTGCTCCTGTGTACCTTTTAAAAGCCTTTCCAAAATTAAGATTATATACTCCAGCAAGCTTTTATGTGAAAAAGTGTAATCAATAAAATAGTGCTGATAATGCATATGATTTGTGGAGAGCAAGAGCTAAATATGAATGAGTTTTGGACAAGTTCCTAGTCTATCATCTTTCTTAATTACAAGTTGGGTCACTGACTATGAATTGCATGACTCAGCTTGGGAATCCCTACAAAGAAATCCTAAGTAGATTTAATAGTTGCATTTGATTTATTTATTACTCAGAGCTGCAACAAGCCCTGTATTTCAGACCCCTGACAGATTAGGAGCTCCCCAGAGAAAGTCGGTGCAGACACAGCTCCTGCCAGCCAGCCATCAGCCAGGACGAGGGAAGCCACAAGCATCCACGAGTCCCAAAATGCTGGGAGCAGGGCACGACAGAGACTAGCTTCCCTCCCCAAGGAACCTCATTACAGAGATTAAATTAAAAACTATTCTCTTACAGATCAAACGTGAAACTGTAACCTTCACTGAGGATGGAAGGACACTTCGTCCTACACTGCTTAAAAGCGCAGTCAAGCAAATTAAGGCAGCTCGGTCAAGTTTTGAGCACCTCCAAAGACGAAAATGCCATCATCTGGCCACCTCTTTCCAGTGCTTGACCACTTAATTTATTTTTTTTTTCCTTGTATCTGATCAGGATTTCTCAACTCTTTAACTTGTTGCCTCCTATTACACACCTCCAAGACAAGTCTGACTGGTTTCCCCATTCAAGAACCCAAAAAAACATGAATAGGGTGACAATGACAGGCAAACCTTCGTCATGGTTTTTCTCCCTTTGGTAGCTCCACCTTTTCTCTCTTCTAAGTACCTTGGCTATTTTTGTTTCCTTCACATACCCAGCTGCAGTTTCCTTCCAGAAACCAGCACACTGGAAAACTCCACTTTTCCTTCTTTACTTCTCAGTTACTTATAAAGCAGATCCACCCCAGGCACACTCAATCACCATGGGCAGTTGCCTGCAAAATGCTACAGGTACCAGGTTTCATTAGTCTTTTTTTAATTATACTGCCTTGACACTTCCATACCCACGAGCACTCAAAGGTGTTTCATAAAGAAACCCTCAAGTATTTCTGACATCCTGTTGGTTAGCAAGCTTTTCCCTCTGGTCAACAGGCCATAAGTATCACAACTCAACAAACGTTTGGAAGTGGTTCTTTAAAAGTGCTTTAATCTCTTCCTAATCCTTAATTCTACCTGATATTTCATGCAAATTCGTTTATTTGCCAAATAAGTGTCAGATGATTTACTGGCTCATTTACACAGCAGAAGGACAAGCAAATATTATCTTGATTTTTCTCCCTCCTGAGATATTTTCCTTTAAACTATCAGAAAAAAAATCAACATTACTATGAGAAATATCAATGCAAAGAAGCAACAAACCCATCTATTCAGCAGTATATTCCACTGCTACCCTCAGAGTATTCTGGTGCATTAACTATATTTTAAGAACGTTTTATAAATAAGCAGCAAGAAAGGTATTTTGCTTAAAAAGGCTACTAACAACCTTGCTTTATTTGTATAAACAGTTGTTTACTGCTCATGTAAAGCAGCATAATGTTATTTATGCAATAACATTAAGTTTCCAGAGTCTCACTTTTAAGCAAACCTAAAAACTTTTTTTGACATTTAAGAATATTTTGCAAAAAATGGAATACTTAAAAAAAGAAAAAAAAACCTGGAAACTATAGTCACAGTCTGTTATGCTACGAGTATATGAGAAGTCCAGAATTTCTGGTATAAAACTATTTACATCACTTCTTTGTCTTTTCTTAAAATTCAGAAACCAAAGTAAGTGAGTGTTCAACATCTAGATAAGCACCTTCCTGTGCTATTAAAAATGGGGAAGAGGTTTTGCATTAATAGAATAAGTCTTTCTTGGTGTATCCTATGACCCACTGTTTTTTCAGTAATAATGTTTAGAGGCCTAAAAACAAGTTCCCCAAACACATATGAAAAAACCTACATAATTACGCAAAAAATAAAATAATTACATAAAAATGCTACTTAACCACACAACATAAAATTTTCCTTTGCTGATCAGTTGAAGTCTGTTGGTCCAGAGAAGCTTATTACTGCAGGCACTAGCAGACTTTGAACCCCTTCCCTTTTCCAAAGGCCACACCAGGCAATTACTCCATGCCCAGTGGGAGCAGAAGGCAGAGCCATTCCAGAGCCGGTACCCACGTGCAGCTCAAGTGAGCTCCCCATCCTCCCTGCCCACACCTCCAGGAATTCTTTATCGCGACTCCTACACTCCCCCCAGCACAGCTAGCAATGAACCCATCGGTTAAGGAGGGAACAGGACACAACATTGCAACATCACATACTGGTTTTTCCTGCCACAGAGCAACAGTGGCAGGAAGGGCAGGAAGCAAAACTGAAAACTGGGAACAGGCTCAGACCCAAGTACCAAGCCTAGGGCAGGCAGATAAAGGGAATCAGCAAGGCCTGAGGACATCTTTGTCTGGGCTGTTCTCTCTCATGATGAAGCCAACTGTTTCCAATAGCCGAAGACTAACCATCCTATGCAATTAAACATCTGTAAGCAAACTTCCTTAAATAATTATACAGTTCAAAAATTACTAGCTTAAAAGAAATAAAAGTTTTTTTGCTTTATGGATTTAGGCTGAAGTTTTTTCACGGACTGCTTGGCTAGACTCCTGTATGCACAACAACCCTACACAGCCCCAAGCATGTCCCCGAGTTTTAACTCTGGACATTTTATCAAAACCCATTTGATGAAGGAGTAGCTGATATACTATTCTGTAATGGGTATTGTGGTTTTCTGTCAAAAACACTTTCAGCAGAAATTAAATACTTAGAAGTTGCAGCTATTTAAACAATTACATTCTGCCATGTAAATCAAGTTGTAAGAGTATTTATTGAAAAAACAATCCACAAACTTTATGGACAGCTACACACAGATAATATTTATGTTTTTCTTTTTTTTTTTTTCCTCCCCCAGTTACAGCTGTTCAGGTCTCAGATCACAGAATCATTTGGGCTGGAAGTGACCTCAAAGAGCATTTTTCTAAACCCCCTGCCTTGGGCAGGGACAATTGCACTGATTTTTATTTGCCATGGAAGTATGTTACCAGTTAGATGGAAAGGAAGCAGCTTTCCTAGTCTGGAAATGAATTTCTATAAGGCGAAGAGGCAAATTCTAACGTATGTTTTGCAGTACCAAGAAAACAATTTGACCAAGACTTAGCCAATGTAAGCAATATATCTATACACTGGCTGTGAGAAATCTTGCAACGTGAATATTTAAGTTGAGCTGGGTCCTAGAGAAGGTAGCCTGATCACTTGTTATTTGGGGAAAGAAGCCTCTCTAAAAATATCATTTTCACATGAAAAAAAAAAATCATTTTACAGAAATGCAAACCAGCACAGTTAAGACAAAAAGCCTGACGAGCCCTAAATCATTTGCACAAACCAAGGATATTGATGAGCTTCTAAAAACAAAAGCAAAAATATATCTCAGTTTCTCAAACCAAATCTCAACATGTTCCAAGATATTTCAAGAATTCCAAGACAAGCTCCTGCTCTTTCCTATATGCCAGGCAGGAGATCGGGACATCACTCTTCAGGTCTTGTTTGTGGATTTGCTCTTACAGCTGTGGAGAAAGTGTTTGCACTTCCTTTCTCAGATCACTGTCTGTGTAGCTATCACCATTTAAAATTCCACAATAAAAATATTTGGAAAATTAATCTCTGAATTAATTAAAAGAAAATAGATTCCACAGACATTCACATTCATGCAAAATTCAGATGATAACATCCTCTGCCAAGGGGAAAACAAAACCCTCTGCCCAATCTGTACCCCTGACATGGCCAGTCCTCAGAGGAAGGGATTTGTAAATATATTTTAATAAAATAATTACACTATGAATTAAAAATTCCCATTTCCTGACACCTTCAGGCACTGCCTTAACTCTACTGAACAAACAAGGTTAAACACGACAAATATTATGCCTCCTTGTGAGTAAATGTTTTTGTTTACTTTGCTTTTTTTTAAACAACAGTAAGTCACAGCTCATCATATAACAGTCTTTCAAGAACGCTGGAGAAAAAGTATTTGTTCTCACTCCAAAAATGCTTGGAAAAATAAGAGGGTCTGACTAGCATTTGTTTATAAGGGCCTGGCCAGATACAGCTGAATTACAAAGGCTCACGCCGTTGCCCATGTTTACATTTGAATCATCAAAAAAACAACAAAAAATCAGCTCATTTTCCACCACCACCACCAGGAAGCATTAAAGAATCTCTCCTATAAGTAATTATTAACTGTATTAAGATATTAAATAATAGAAATTGGTCTGGATTGATTTTGTGGGATTATTTTAGTTTATCCCTACATATCAAGAGGCTCAATGGCTTCAATGATTTTTACAGAGATTAGTTGTTTCTGTTGGCATGTCCTAACTGCCACTCAAAACAAGAAAATATTGCAATTGTCACCAGTTGGAGGCATCCAAGATCTTGCAGCTACTTAGTCAAGTCCTACAGAAAAACCTAAAAGGCCACTCAATACTCAGTGCCCTCCAAATCCGCTTCTCAGAGTTAACCAGTTCATTCAGTGGTGAATCCTTGCTGATAGGAAGGTCAGAAAAACTTGCATGTTCACAGAGCCTCCGGGAAAGGTGAGACTTTTAGGATTGCAACTTGCATCTTGAAAAGGTGCAATAAAATTTAATGACTTCAAAAATTTTGAAGTTTTGAAAATATAGAAACCAACATGCTGTTTTCCAGTTAGCAACATGGTAACACAACGTGTTAGCAGCGCTGTTTTCCAAGTGTGAGCAATGTGTTAAAATTAATGTTGTGTATCTCTGAGCTAAGAGATTGCTACGGATATTTGCATCAGAAAATATTCAAGGCAAAGGCTCTCCTCAGATTTGCTCTAAAAGGCCTTGATCTGAAAAAGCTAAACAAGTGTACTAATTTAACCATCGTAATAGTCTAATTACATTCAACAGAATAGCAATGTGTTTGAAGCTTACCATGCATTTAATAAGCTTTTACAGTACAAAAGTCTGCCTTTTTACTCTGTTAGTAATAGCTCTGAAGCACAGGCTGCCCCAGTTTAAATCTCCTAGATACTGGACTCTGGTTCCTACTATTTTTTGGATCAGATGATGGACTTATATGGAGTTTGATGGACACAGGAGTGCTGCATCTCACTGCATCAGGCTTGAGACCTCTCAGAATTGCTCTGGGAACGCACTTAAGTTATGATAGCTTCTGACCACTCAGCTCACCAAAACACCCCTGCTGCTGATGCTCTGAATCAGGACTGACACAGAGAGCCTTTTAAAAATAAGCCCAGTCACTTGAGTTCATACAAATGAACTCTAGAAGTAGAACACAGTTATGATTTTATTGCTGCTCACACTTTACCAGTCTATTTTGTTGTCTTCTGAGTGCCTGGTTTTCAATCATGATTTACATGATTCTGATTAATTATTAAAATTAAATTAGGCCGACTTTATTTTGTCACTTTAATATTTTAGAGTTAGCGTTGTTCAGCTTCTCTCACAGAAATGATGTGAACATTTTGAAGTTCCAAACTCAGGTCAAAAAAGACATTAGTAGATCCACAGGGAGCAAAATCACTGCTGAATCTCCTCGCCTCCTCCCCCCCCCCTTAGCCAATACAACTAAGCCTAACAACTCTATCCTACAAACTCTGCAACACCCAAGTACATTCCAACAGTTCTATTAAATTCTGCACATATAAGATATAATTTTTAAATTGCCCAGCTACTGGCAATATAGGATATGGCGAAGAGAATTGCAGGACCTGTTTTACCAGTATTTAAAATAAACCTCTGGTAAGTATTGTTTATATTGTATACATACTAGATGACTGGAAATCAGTGGATATTACCCTGATTATGCAGAATTACAACTGCAATATTCATTATGAAAGCTGTTTTACAGGTGGTTTACTGCTTTTTTCCTTGTAATAGTGTATTGGCATTTGTAATAGGAATTCTCATAAAATACATTTTTATGTCCACCACAACATATTTACTTTAGTTGATGTGGATATACGAAAATATTCTACAAAATGTAAAAGAACTAAAGACAACAGACAGCCTGAACAGATGGCACATTCAGAAGACACTTGTGTGTCAGTATTTGAACTCTGTGGAGATTTTATAAAAAAAGCAGAAGAACATCCTAGGATTTCTAAAAGAAGTTATAAATATATGTATCTATATCTCTGAAGTCCCCTGTGTACATATTTTTAACCAAAGTATAAACCTCCATATATATGCATATAGAGAGGTCATTGCTAGACCAAATAATAGATTCCAGTGTTTGGTATATTTGGTCCTTTAACCAACCACTGACCAGGAAATTTTTGATCTTACCTACTTTTGATCTGTACCAACAAGACACTTCAAACTGGAGTTACAGTAGCAATTTATACCACATAGAGGTCTAAACTTTTCACTGACCTCCTCGGCCAAGTAATAGCACTTTATTCATTCTGATCATCATCAGAGAAAATGTATTTCTCCAACTAAAAGGAGGCAAGAAGCTCTACATAGCCAGTTTTCCACCACTGTAAATCGCAACAAAACAGATACAGAGCTACTTACACCAGTGCAATATCTTAAGATGAAATAGCAGATATTCAGCCAACTGCCTTGTACCAGCATCTCAGAAGACCAAAGCATCAATTCTCTTGCTGACCAACCACAGGTTGTACATATTAGCCAGGATAATACCTGAAAATGGTTTAGTTTATGTCCTGAAAGATATTTTAAGGATTTAGAAAATCACCTGTGGTTGTGGCCTCAAACAACTGATTTCTCTCTCCAGAGAGCTATTTTTTCATACAAGTTTCAATACTTTTTGAGATCATAAAATGCCAGACCACAGCAAGGAAGGAAGACAGCAAGGAAGATGAATTACAAAGAAAAACTACTGCAATTTGGCATCAATAATATGAGGCCTAAAAATATAACACAGTAAGTGCACTAAAAGTTCAGGAGATCTATGTGCAAAACATAGAGTTTGTAGCAAACAAATTTCTGCTAAATGCTACTGCCAAAAACAATAGCCTTCAGACAAGCTTGAAAGTCACCAAGTATGAACTCTGACAAGAAATGGCCAAGTACTCAATCCAATATTAATTGATTAGAACACCAAGGTGTACATAAAAAGGCAAAAAAGGAGCATTAGAAATCTGTAACACCACTGCACAGTACTGACCTACACAATAAGTTTTGAGTTTCTTGTTCAACATTCATCTGGCATACAAAGACCAGACAGTAGCTGTTTCACTTAAACAGTTCACCAACAAAAAGCCCATTCAAAGAGGTGCCACAGTGCACTTCAGTAGCAAATGAACTGTCGTTAGGAAACTGCATATTTGAAGGATATTTCAGACAGTACAAACTGCAGTGGGAGACGGCACAGCCTTATCCAACAGCCCAAATACCAGCCATTTCTTTTAACCATACATCTTCTGAAGTAACTTCTTAATAAGAGCTTTGAGGCTATTCTTCCACAAGTGCTGAGTCCATTTCCCATCGATTCATTATTCATATTTACCTTCCTGATAAGGAGCAGCAGATTATAATGGAGTAAGAGGGCCCTACCCAGTTACCCAGTGGAGGAGCACATGCTCTGGGTACTGTGCAAAGCTGGGATATCAAATACCCATGTAAATACAATGTAAATACACATTACTTCATCTCCCAGTAACACTTCACTAAAGGTTCATAAATAGGCATTTTTTTCTTATTTAATTTAAAGTTTTTACAGTAACCTCTTTTCTCAGCTAACCTAAATCCACCCTTTCCTTTGTTCCTCCTTGTGCCTTTCACTTCGCTCTGAGCTTAGGTATTCCCATATGTCTTCTGTTGAGGAACCGAACTATGGCCTTACCATCCTTCTCCTGCTTCATATCTTTCTTTCACCTCCCAAATAAGCCCATCCCAAAGCCCCGCACTCAGTAGGCACTACAGGTGCCTACTGCCTTAGAAACTAAGTAACAAAAACAGTGTTATTCCATCTTTTCTACCAAAAAGTAACTCTGTTGTTTTCCACTGAGAAAGACTTTATGGAAGGACAAAGCTTTGTACTTCATGTTCCCTACCAGGTGAGCAAAGGTTTATAGCTCTTTCTTCCTGTTACCTTCTGGGAGTTTTGAACCAAAACTTCACAAAGCTTTAAATGACTCTGTGTGAAACAGGACACAGGGAGAGGACAAACACCTGCAGGGACAAACAGCCTGGGAAAATGTTTCTTAGTGACCTCTTTTGGACAGAAAAGCTGAAAAAGATGACTTTCAGGTGAATAGCAGGTCACTCCAGAATGGGATAGTAATCAAAATGAAACCTAACCAGCTCCAGGTTTGAAGACACACCACATAGAATCATCTTGAAAGCACAACTTCACCATTTAACTAGAACCAGCACTTCCTTACTTGCTGTGAAATTCTACTGTAGCATGTACAGTCATCTTTATTTCTAGACAGAGTGTGCTGGCAGAACCCTGAAAGAGAATCAAAGCTTAACAAATATGAGTTTTTTACAGAAGCAATTCTACGCTGGAAGAAGAGGTTGTTTTCAGGTTGTCAGTTTACAAGGAAGCAGTGATTTTGGAATGTTTGGAGCATAGATGAAGAGACAATGAATATTTTACAGCAAAATAGGAAAATATGTCTGAGTCACAGCAGCTCAAAAAGTCTGATTTTTAGCTTTACAAAATGCTGTTTCTCCCAGTCTTATTGTAGGACGGAAGATACTAAAGAGCATATTAAAAGGCTGAATTTTTATTTGAACTTCTAATGACATACTCTACTTTGTATTAATAAGTGTTTTCATCCTTTTAAGTCTGAAAGTTTATTTACAGTGAAAGAGATCGACCCTGTGAAACAATGTAACATCCGATTTTCCCATTGAAACTGACTGACATGTACTCCAGCACCTCAGAACTATTAATCTGAATCATACAATCAGCCTGCATCACAACCCAACAATATCTTTACCTCCTAGAAATGAAAAATAGCCTGAACAGAAATAGAAGTCTTGGTGTCTGCATTTATACTATTCATTTCATAGTGAAGGACTTCATTTTGCTGTCCACAGAGCCAACATCAAGAACTCTTCCTTTCCAACCCAGCAGAAACTTTGTCAGTTACAGTCTTCCCTGCCCACACATACATTTTTTTTGGTCACTAATGTTTTTTACCAGTAAATAAATGAATTAAGAATGTTGAGAATACAGGGCTGCTTTCTTTGCCACAGGAAAAAAAAAATAATAAAGCACTGCTGAAGCAGAATCCATTATGCACTGCAAGATAATACACAGTCCAAAAGTTACATCAGAGTATTCTTAGTACTGCCAAATGCATGTTTAGTGAAATTTTTCAGTAGAAATATTTCTACAGTAGGTCTCACTTTTGCAACTGTAACAGTGAAATATTACACACATATTGCCATCTCATGGATACTACAAATACTCGTTTAAAATTCCAAGACCACAATCCCTAACCGAAAAAATATGCAGAATGCACAGCAAGTAAAATCATAAAGATTTACAATGTGAAAGCAGGAACTTCACATTTGAAACGGTCCAAAAATCTGCCTCAGATTCTCTCGTAGTAGTTACTATTTTTATGACTTGGCTCAGACTCACTTTAATCTCTTTATTTAGGGAGAAATTGCAAGCTTGCCAATTCCAGCAAATCTTAAGTACTTTAGTAAATTCGCCATCAATATAGGTCGTGCATTCGAGGGAACAAGGATGTGGTGAGTAAGTTCTGCTCCATCTCCTCCAAAGGGGATTTCAGAATAAGGCAGTGATGGGAGGGAGAGATAAACAACGTGGCTAAGCCCCTCTTTCAGCTCCATTCTCCTCTCCAGACATCTGTCCACACTCTGTTGTGCCATAATTAAGATATTACGTGATGCAGCCCACCCAGCCCGCTGTTATCCAACATCCCTTTTATCTGAGCAGGCAGGAGAGAGCACATGTATTGCCAGTGCTATTGCGTCGTCACTCTCCTATTAAAGTTCAGTAACAGCACTAAGCGAGTCCAAGCAAGTCAGCAAAATCACAGGAAACCTAATAGATGTAAAGATATCTAAGTATGGAGGATGATACGCTAACAGTTCGAATAGCCTGCGCAGACCTTCCGGAACATCTAATCAAACTGCCTAAATCCACTAAGTCCTTTCAAACCCCGAGGTTCGCTTTTAAAAAAACTTGGCAGCCAACAAACCCAAACCTGTATCTTTCTGAAGCCGTGCTCGAACAAGCGCATCTCTCTACACAAAGGGCTCGGACAAGCAAGTAAACAACTTTCGGGTCCGTCCTGCACTTTCCTGAGCAGGACCTCGGTGTGCCCCCGCAGCGGGAGGACACGGCAGGGAGTCCCGGAGGGGGACACAGCGGGGACACCCTCGGCGAGGGAGGCGCTCAGAGAGTGGCCAAACGGCCACCTCTCCCCCACCTCCCCCGGGCTGCGGAGCCCCGGCCCTGCAGCTTCCCCGCCCCGAGGGGTCCCCGGGCTCTGCCCCCGCAGGCTCTGCCACCCCGGCGGCTCTGCGGGGACACCCCGCACCTGCCCCGGCCGGGAGCCGAGGGCATCGCATCTCGCCGGCTGCAAAGCATGGGGCGGGCGGCCTCCGGCTCTCGCTCGCCCGAGCCGCCGCTGTGAGGAGGAGGAGAGAGGAAGGGGAAGGCAAGGGAAGAAGGCCATTACCAGAGTTTTGTTCCCGTTCTTGCTGAGGGGGCCGCGGAAAACTCCCTTGATGTTGCGAAAGTGCCCGTTGCTGAGGTGCGCGGAGCTGATGACAATGTAGTAGCACTCCATGGGGCCGGGGCCGCCTCCTCAGGCCAGGCTCGGCGGGGCTGGGCGGGGAGGGCCGGGGCCGGGGCCGGCGGCACCAGGGCNCTTGCCGGTCGGCTGCACTGAGCCAATGGCAGGGAGCCACTGGGCTGGTACCGAGCGTTGTCAGAGGAGGACATCTGTCACACGCCGCCTCCACCGCCACCCACCGCCCCACGCCCCGCTGCCCCCGCCGAGGACGGGCCGGGCCGGCGGCAGGTAAAGGGGGGACGGGAGGGGCGAGAGGGCAGAGCCGGCACCCCAACCCAGCGAGCCCCGCAGGTGGGGTGTGCCCTCCTTTTTCCGGGGGTGGGGACGACGACGAGTGTGGTTTTCCTCCGGGATTGGGAAGGAGGAGGGACGCGGAGAGCTGCCCAGGGTGCGATGCCCCCAGCCCAACGCTCCTGCCCCTCCCGTCCCCCCCCTTCTCCGAGCAGCCCCTGCGCCCTTTTCTCTTTTATTACGCCTATTCTCTAACACCTAACTCACGGGCATCTCCCTCCACCTGCTCGGGGCGGAGCAGCCCCCCAGTTCCCAGGGATCGATCTCTCGCCACCCCCGCCCGCCGCTCTCGGCTCCATCGGCCCGTGACGGCGAAATTGGGTGAAATCTGTCATTTCTCATCCTCGCTGGGGGTAAGCGCCATCCCGCCCTTTGCTGGGCTGCGGCCGCCGCAGCCCATCCCCACCACATCCCGCCCGCCGAGCTGCAGGATCAGGAGTACGCTGGCCAAACTTCTGTGTCATGACATCGGGAAGCGCTGGGACCGCATCCCCCCGGCATCCGCATCCCTCCTCCTGGGGTGTCGCATCCCCTCGGGGCTCCCCCATCCTCCCCCGGGGGTACTCACGGCTCTCCCGGCGCGTGGCCGCCGGCGGAGGAGGCTCTGCCCGCCCGGCCTCGCAGGGCCTCGGCGGTTGCAGGGAAAAAAAGACCCACCGTGGTTTCTTGCAGGCTCTGGCGCTGTCTCTGCGATCCTCACCCTCGGCCTTAGCGCCCGTGTAATGTACTCGCTCCGTTCTATAAAGCCCTCAGCAAACTGTGGATTAAAAACCATTAGGTACAGGAGCATGTGGTAGCTATAGCATAGCTGTGCTCCTTCCCCAGCCTAAGTGTTTCTTTCTTTTTGCAGCACACAAATTGGAGCTCACTGCCAGGACCAGAATTTGTCACAGTATATGATGTGCTCAAGAAAGAAAGATGTTCAAGTGTGGTTTGGTTTTTTTCGGTTTGGGGTTCCCCCCTCCACCATAAAATATCTACGATTTGCAGCTTTATCATATAAGGTGTGAAACACTCATCGCTGGGCCATCTTCCAGCATGCTTTACCTTTATTCTGCACTGTAAAAATCGAGATTGATGAGGTGATGTTCCAGTGCCACAAAAGGGAACACCTTAGAAAAGAACCAGAATGTAACATCTGAAAATGTCTCTTAGCATTCACTCCTGGCAGCATAATACCACCGTCCTATCATCTTGCCCTCTGAAATGAAGAAACTGCTGCCAGAAAATTCAGGATGGGGGACACACACAGGCACTTTCCTGGCAGAAATTACTGTCCCTGTGGTTTGCATCCTTGATGACGGAAGCCTCAGTTTTTGAGAGGTGCCTTCTTCTGATAAGCATTTTCTGTCATTACTTCCCTTTGTACACAGTGAATAGTAAATTTTGACAGCTGTCACTCATCCTTCAGCATTTTCAGTACTTAGAGAGGAATTATAGAAATGACAAAAGTGGAAAGTTTTGACAGCTGAGACACAGGTGAGAGATCAGAATTTGTTGCTTCTCGTTATAGCCAAAAGAAGAGTGTGATAATGTACACACACAGTAACACTATTTTTCTAGTTATGAGGATGTATGGGTACATCTAGAAATAACCAGCAAGTTCATTACCATGTAAAAATGAAGTCAATATTATAAATATCTGAAAAATTTAACAACACAGCACACTTAAGGCCTGGTTCCTATTTCAGTCTGGATCATCGATATGGTTCTCTCTCAAAAAATGTCAGAAGTTTAGGTAGCATAAAGACATCAAATTATTATGCAAGAAATATTATTATACAAGAAATAAAATTAGGCAACTCTTCTCTGGGAACAAATATATTACATTTTAGACTAGAACAATTTTTCCATATTCTAAGTATAATGCTACTTATATGTGAGCACCCTTCTGTCTGGGAGTAAAACTGCACACATCCACCATTTCAAAGAACTGGAACCTTTTTCTCTGAAATCCTTGCACTCACACTGCTGACACGTGTCCTCACACCTGCTACAGCCATACCTGGGCCATTTCAGGGTTGTACAGCTGTTCTCTGGCCTTTCAGAGGTGTGCAGGCATCGCTTGTATGCCCTTGTTAGAGTCCAAGGCCATCTTACTGTAGCAACAGACACGTTTGCTCCGGTAGCTCAGGTTTTAAGGCTCAACTTGCTTTGTAACAAACAGGAGTGACCAAAAAGCCTTAAAAGCTGCTATAGCTTCTGCAATGAAGATTATTGTTAAGGGAGAGGAAAAACCTGAACAATCAAAAGATCACTTGAGTCCTCCAAATCACTCCATGAAACAAATGACAAGTAGTACTAAATAGCACCTAACAAGCAAAATATGCATTTTCTACTCCTACTTAATTCTAGTTGGCCTCTTTTTTTTCTTTGTCTGATCTTCTCTGATACTTTGCTATCTTAATCCTTCACTGAAGTTTTCCTGCGTCTTTCTTTCTCTATTATGATCCCACAGGCTCAAGGTGCTGCTTTCTTCCCAAATCTTTTATTCCTAATAAATTGCTAATTTCATCAATCCCTAATCCCATCCCTAATCCCTAATCCCATGACTCCTACGTACCATCAGTCTTACATTTCAGTCTCTGCCCCGTTTCCCTGGGTAAATGTCTGGGGTTTCAACTGTATATGTTGCTATTTATTTAAATCTCTGCCATATAATAATAATAATAACAACAACAACAATAACAACAACCAGTGCTGCTTAGTCACTCGTTCTCTAGCTCTCCCTAATGCTTCCTATTTGGAAGAAAACTCTCAGGAGTTGTTGCTGTATAAAACCGCGAATACTGACTTAAGAAACAGGCTATGGATTTGAAAGACTCTTTAGTAAAAAATTGTGAAATAGAAGCCAGTGAACAAATGACATTAATTCATGTACATTGTACTGTTTTTCTGCCTCTGACTCAGTGTTTTTCATTCCAATATTTAATAATATTAATCATTCAAGAAACAACCTTGGCATAATCCAGAAAAAAAATATTCAGCCGTATAAACAGTCCTCTTTTGCATAACAGTCTTTAAAGCATCGCACAGAGTATGTGTTACCAAGCAAACATATCCTGAAAAATCATTCACACTCTACTGATGTATCCATCAAGGATAGAAATGAATATCTGTGCTCTAAGTCACAAGAAACTCAATTAAGCTTCCATAGCAATTCTTATTGAATTCAACAAAATTCAGTTTCTCCTAAGAATATCTCCCTGTAAGTAATTTGCTGTCTGAGACACACCTTTTTACCATCTCCTGCCCTTTTAGTCTCCTTGTATTGTTCTTTTATTTTCCTTTTCACTTACCCTTGGATGTTTTTCCCTATTCCAGATGTCTACCATCCTTGCGTTAAGTGCAAAGAAAACTGGGAGTGTCCTGTGTGCCTTTTAAAGGCCATTATGGTGTAATACAAATTATACACTATATTACAACTGCATTCATTCATCGGCTATGGGGGTGGTGCATCTAGGAAAAGAGGAAACTAGGACACTTTGGTAGCCTAGTTCTCAGCACATACAACATTGTATATTAAGAGTATCAGAGTGGGTTCCCTACTTCAACACCTGAGCTAAGTGGGGCACTGGCGTCACAAAGCTGAGAAAAGGCATTAGTGACTTAAAGCCGTGCAGCCTGCAGCCTGCAGCCTGCAGTCAAATCATGGGCTGTAGCCTATAGCCCTCAAAATTTTGTCACAGGAATAAGAGTGTGAAGACTTATGCTACTATTTCTGCTCGATCTCAAAAGTAGCAAGGAAGATTTATTAAATCATCCTCTATTTTTTCCTTAGCTTTGCTCATTCAGACTTCCAAACCACATCATTTTATACCGCGGCTTATAACAGCTCCAGGCAGAAACTGTCCAGCAGGAATTACCCCCTCCCTCTTTTCACATATCCACATAGCATCTCTATCTAGCACCACATTCCTGTGTTAAGAAACACAAACTGTCACTTCTCTTCCAAATTACCAATACTACCACTGTCTGCTTTAAGATACCATTGGGGAAAAACTTTCTGTTGTTACTGAATCAAATAGACTTTCTCCATATCTACCCTTCTTAATGTTTGTGCTTCATAATGTCTCCAAAAGCTCATGCACATTACATCTCTTTTTTCCCCCTCAATCACTTCCTAGCAAAACTCCAAAACAAACAAAGTTATAAAACAAATTTGCAAATGACACACTGAACATGAGGTGACATCACCATGTATCACAAAGCATTAAATAGCAGGAGACATAAAAAACCAGAAATCTACTGATGGTCCAGCCAAGGTAAAAGAACCATCTGCAAAAGCAACCCTTGCCCCTTTCAAACACTGAAAATGCAACTCATTCTGCTGTGTTAAACACTGCCTTAGAAGCAAATACTCTATCCCATAGAGCTGCACATGGAAAGCAAATGGAGCCAGAAACTGTGATGGAATTACAGTTTTGCAATATCCATTCAAACTAAACACCCAAGTCAAAACCAAACAAAATAAATGAAATGAAGTTATGAAAAATCATAAGAAAAAAATTGAGGCTTATAATCTCATGAAAGGCAAGGCCTCCATCTCTAGTGGAAGGTGTCCCCTGGTGGATGGTGTCTTTAGATGGTCTTTTTTAGATGGTGTTTAGGGTCCTTTCCAACCTAAACCATTCCATGATTTTTCACAACTGACTGCTTTGTAAAATCCTCTGTAACTTCACTTCTCCAACAACATAGCAAAACAGTGCAAGGAACAATCTTTCAGTGTCAACACAAAAAAATCAGTAAGAAACAAAGCAAAAAGCAAACTCAGAAAGACCACAGAATGGGTGCACTTCCACAGAGCCTCAGGCCAGGGCTCTCTAAAATCCAGCAGACAGGTTACATAGGTAGCAACAGTACATTAAAGCCAACAATTCGTTAACTCCATAAACAATAATCAAAGAGATTTCAAGCAGCCATTCAGTGTCTGGTACTTTTCTGGAAAGGAAGCTAAATATAATGAGGAGCAACTTTTCATTTTTACCGGTGAAATTTTTTACTTAATTTTATCCCATCAAAACTTGCTTAGTTAAGGAATACAACACTCAAAAATACTTAAGAAATTAAAGGCTTTTAATGAATGAGGCATTGAGAGAAAACCCAAGAAACAAAAGCAAATTCATGAATAAAGAAGAAAGAACATTTTGAGATCTAGGATAGCAGATGAGTTGTGGCTACTTATTAGAAATAAATTATTTTCCTTGTCAACCTCCTCACAACTTTTTTCCAGAGTTAAAAGATGTGGAGTCTGAAGGAAGACCTGATCAAAAGTCTTCCACAGCCAATAAGAAACTTCACTTTCAGTGAGCATGGCCTCATTTACTGAAGCAGTAGGTATTTCCATAGGAAGAAGTCCTGAAGTTCACACCAGGCACTTGATATTAGCTCCAGACTTTTCCACTAGGTGGTGGTAATGAGATCGAGAAGTTCAGGAGAACAGGTAGCAGAACTCAGAACACGACCATTCATGTATTGATTCATTCTTTCTCTCCCTCTATACGCATACATGTTTTTGTGTATATGTGAACACATATATTTATCCTATGTGTACAATTGCCGCACTGGAAATGAAGTATCACATCAATGAAAGGATGAATAGAATAGCTTCTAAAAATCTTTCAAGGGATGAAAAAAAACATTTAAAACTTATTTTTCCTTTTTTTTGAGGGCTGGACTCTCAAATTAATCTTAACACACAGTTTGCTGCTTTAGCTTTCAATTAAAAATAATTTCCTCCATGTAAATGCTGAAGAGAATTGAGGTGAGACAGATGACAGGTCAGAAAGTAGCACTATCTATTCCTGAATGAGCATATATAAATTAGAGACCCACTGGAGAAAAAAAAGCCTCCAGTGATTCATATTTTAATGCATTTCATTGAGTTCAGATGGATCCTTTCTCATGTGATCTCTAATAGTCACAGAAAATAATGGAAAGGGAATTAAAAATCGTGTGTTTACTTTCTCAACATTACACATTTTTGTGAGATCCATTTTTTAGAATGGGAATGTTCAGCATCATCTGAAAATCAGACCCCTTTACAATATTTATAGTTACAACCTCCCAGTGTAAGACACCATAAATCACATCAGGCATTAACGAGTTCACATTCACAGGGCACAGTACCAAAACACAGGAGAATAGTAGGCACATGCTGATAAGGGATATTTCTAATGTTCTATAATACATTGCCGTGTACAGTTTAGATGGCACCAATTGCACCATAGCTTGTACAGGAGCAGGTAAGACTTATACACGTGTATAACCACAAAGTTTCTTCAAACTTAAAGCAGCAGTGAGATCGGTGATGGTAGTGACTGGTGAGCAATTGCAGGACCCCAGGGAATGTGTCAGGGGAGGTTCAGACTGGATATTACGAAAAATTTCTTCCCCCGGAGGGTGGTTGGGCACTGAACAGGTTCCCCAGGGCAGTGGGCACAGCACCAAGCCTGAGAGAGCTCAAGAAGATTTTGGACAATTCTCTCATGCATGCGGTGGGATTCTTGGGGCTTGTCCCTTTCAACTCAGGATATTCCATGGTAACCTAGGCAGTCCTAGTTTTACCTCGGTGGTGCCGGGTGTTACAGCACGTAACACACATTGTCAGTAACGTCACAGGACTTGCTTGGGGAAACAAAACAGAGGCTCTCAGAGTCTTATGTTTACACTGGTTTACTGTTCTGCGCCAAAGTTTTGCCTCCTGATTTTATCCAAGTAGACTTCTGTGGTTAACTTAGCTTTTTTACAGTACAGCTTAAAATGGCTGTAGAACTCCTTGCAGGAATATGTATGAGATACACAATAATAATTTTGAAACCATACAAATTTTAGGACTTATGATTTAAATACTTCTAGATATATGTAGCACAGCAGTAGTCTTGAAGTATTATTATCGTCCTCCCGAATGATGCTGGACGCTGTCACTGCCTGAAAAGCCCTGTTTATTCATTAGTACAATTATTTTTTTTCCTTAATTACTAGCAACTTACCACTCTGTCTGCTGTAGCTGAAGTATATAATTGCAAATAGGCCAGTTAAAATACTATCAAAATACTTTAATCCAATTTTCAAAATATTAATAACTTAAGTGCTTAATTAAAGATAACCGTATCAAAATAGCCTTGAGCACATTATAGATTACCAGGCTGAAAACAAATCATTGTAAGGCACAAAGTCGGTATTGCTTTAAAAATAGGGAGGATTTCTAAAGCCCAGTGTATCTGTTTTGGCATTTTGACAATTAAAAAATATATTCATAATTCTTTTAATTAAGTAAAAACTTACTCATTATCTTAAGCTCTATAAATCATGCTAAGTTTTACCAAATGTACATTTCCTTGAGTATCTGTAAAACCTATGTAATCAGAAGACAAGGCAAAATAGTATTAATAGCAATGTCAAGAAAACTGCCATGAGGAAGCTACAAGTCTATGCCCAAGCAGCAACACAAGCTGTTGTTTCTTCATCCGGTTTTTGAGTTGCCTTGGAGTTACATAGCTCTTGTAGTACTGATCCCTGAATTAACAATCCTTGTCTCCAAAATGGAAGGATGAAGTACTGGTACTATTAATTGCTACACATTAACGTAATTAAAATTATGTTAATTTTAATTATTTATTTATTATTAGAGTGGAAAATGGTATTTCCAGGATTTTTCTGCTCTACAGCTATATGCACATGGCCTGTCAGATCAACAGTTCCTTGTGATAATTACATGGATAGGACCATCAAAAATAAACCTTCTCCAGTTTTAAAAGACCATCTTTCACTTCCTTCTTTGCGTAATTGTGGCACAATGTATGCATGCATGTATAGAAAGATATATCATTAGTTAGGAGCTTAATTTTTGACTTTCACTATTGCTATGCACAAAGTTACTTGACATGCTTCTGTAAATGCATAGTGCATTTTCTCCACACAAACCTGAATTTAGTACAAGATATCCATTATCTAGACCTACACTCAAAATAATTCATATTTGCTTTTACAGAATTTCAATCCTGACACCTCCTAAATATATTAAATTACCCTTGAACTAACCTTAACATTGGCATTCCCACTAGAACCAATGATCCTAATGCATTTGAAATGCATGAAGTTAAGAGCAAAAAAAAGTATAAAATGTTTTAAAAGTCAAAACAAACCTCAACTGTTCCCTGGGAACCCACGTACTGCTGTCTTTAAAGGAAAATGCATTTACTGTAAAACAAAAATATCAAAGCCAAACAAAACATGCATAAAGGAAAAAAAATCTGTACTCAAATTCTCACCACGTGGGAAGAAGTAAGATTGTTTTCAAATTTGCTGTTCTTGAATTAGCTTGAAAACAAGAAAACAAAACCGACAAAACTCGCAACCAACCAACTCACTCACCTACCCCTTAAAACAACGAAGAACCTCAGCCCTACTTCTTTGGAAGCAGATCTTGGAATTTGTACCTTATGTTTGTTAAGCCTGAGCCTGGTAGACTCAGCCACTGCCAAGACAGTCCCTCACTCCCTCATGATGTCTAAACTTGCTGTTTTTAAATGTCATGCCTGCTACATTTCTGTCAGCTGGAAATCCAGTTATGTGACCTAACACTGAAATAAAATAATCTCCAGTATTTTTTCTTCCTTTTTACAGATTTTGGTGCATTACTGGACGACACTGAAGTCCCTATAGCTTCTGCTGGTAAAGCTTTATTGTCATTACTTTAATGCTTGAACATAAAATGCTTCCTTGAGCTTCCTAGTTATTTTTGTACATTTTCTCTAAATTCACTCCGCTCAATTTCCAGAGCAAATAATTCTCTTATAAATATATATTTATATCCAAATGACCAAAAGTGTAATCTACTTGCAGGCAGATTATATTTAAAGATCAACCCAAAGACGGCAATTTAAGTTTCTTGCCTGGATATTCATCTCCATTATGTCCTCTACATTATTTCCAGAAAGGAAAACATGGATTAGTTTTGTAATAACACCATAAAGGTTGAAAAGCAGGAGCTGTAACAAAATTGTCTCACCGAGGGACTCGGAGAATAAAAGTAACATTCAGTGAATGCCATTGCAAAATGAGATGGAATATAAAGATGCAGTGCACACGTCTACCTCTACACCATTGCTCCTTGACAGTCTCCTTCATCTTTCTGGCTTTATGCTTGTGGTTGTTCTCTGGTGCAGGCTGACATTGCACTCCAGGCTGCCCTTGTGCTCTCCCTGTGCAATGGGCAAGCCTGTCCTATCTTTCTTAGCAGTACCACAGACTCTTCACACCCACAATTTGCTTTTTGCATTGCTTAATTTTCAATGCAGTCAATTCTTTGACTCTGTAACTGATGCTTCATTTTGCAAAATACGTTTTCTTGTAATTTCGCATCTGCAGTTTACTCACCCTTCACATGAGGAAGTAATGAGAAAGCCAAGAGAAACCCAAACTCTATTTGTACTAATTTATTAGCAGGGAGCCAATTTTTGCTCCATATTGCGACCATGTATTTTGAATTTAACAGAACATTTCTCAAACTGAAGGCCAGCAGTAAAGTGAGTGGATTTTGGACAAATCATTTTCTGTACTCATGAAAACAGCAGCAGGAAACAAACTCCAGTGGTCAAAATTGGATCAGAAAGGTGAAAAGACATATATGTTTCTGGTCTTTAAATTGCTACTTTACAGAGTGATAAGAGACATCACATAGACCCTTATCAGGATTTAATTTTGTAACAGAAATGAGAAAGGAATGTGCAAACCCCCTCTTAAATGATCTAACATTAGATTGCAATACATGATAAAAATATCTTAACAGGCATATACCTAAGGAAGATAACATTCCATCTCTTTTTCCTGAAGATGCTTTCTATATACAAATCCTTTTAAAAATAGCATATTTCTGGTTTGCTGTGCATGACTGTCTTCTGGCAAAAACCTGCTCACAGTTACTGTATCTTTTTAGTGCTTCTGTAATGATACTTCATAAAATGCTCTTAGTGCATAAGGTTTATGAATGAAGCCTGTCAAAGTATGCGTAGTAGAAAAACCTGATTGTTAAATTTCTTTGGAGTTTAATTCATAAGTATGGCCTCGCTGTTTTATAAAGGATCTACACTAAAAGCTACCAGTACTATGTGAAAAATGTGGTTTGTATGTATTTGTATTTTGTGCGTGCCTCTGTGCCATGTCATTCTCCATCACCTTGCTGACTCTTTTATCCTAAACTATATTTACTAAATCCTCCCCTATTCTATTCGATTTCTAAGCTCTACCAACTACAGTGTTATTGTCAGATAAACTTAGATTTCCAAGGGATTCACTGTGAGCAACTTTGTCCTTTTGATCAAGAAAATGAGTCAATTTAAACATAAATTTCATACATTTCATATTGGGCTATATTTAGTGCAGGGACACTATAAAGCATGTTTAAAAATGATGCAGGCATGTTCAGCGTCCGTGTACGGCCTCTGGGAATAGCAGAGACAAGCAGTGCTCCGAATTTGCGAGTATTTACTCTGCTGGGTAATGGGCAGCATTTTAAGATGAGTGGCTGTAGGAAATGAGGGCTACCTCCCTCAACTTCATCTTTTTTCTGCTCTGCAGATTTTGCAGTTTCACCTCCTAGCATTTCTAACCTAACTTAATTCTAGGAATCCAAAATACTCCTAACAACAATCAGAACCAGATTATTTACTACTGAGGTTGTACTATACAAACATGTAACATGTGCTGCTCTCATATTGCGGCACTACTGGTACCAGTAGAAGGACTAGTTTTCTATGGTCACCTTGTATTTTTGTTAGGTAAACTAAAAAAGGCTAATTATTAATAAAACACAGTAACATGTATACTCCTGAACCCACTAAGGCTGTGTCCATCATATCCTGTTTTAGCAATTCTGAGTTCTGTCCCTCGCACTTAAAAAAAAAAAAAAAAAAAAAAAAGAAGTTCAAAAAAGCCACTTATAGTATATATTCACGACATTGCTTCCTAAAAACATCTCAGAGAAGGGTTTGGCATTTTTTCCCCCCCTCTCCACATTTATTGGGATGATGAAGCAGACAGGATTTCCCACACTTATCTCCAGTATGTCTTCTGCGTCAGCCCGTTCTGTGACTCTGCAAAGCATAATGTACATCTTGGTTCTGTGCCAGGAGTGCCTGGGAAGCCAGACTTTCAACCAGCTCTTTGTACCACTACCAAAATCATCCAACCTTATGGAAATACACAGCTGACTATACTGTTAAGTACATTTTGGCATGAAAAAGCTTCACATAAGAAAACTACAGCAAAACCTGACCTTTCCTTGGACATACTTCAAGGCTTACTGCCACGTTATGTTCCAGTAATAATAGAAACTCCCCAAATGAATAAGCAAACATTGAAATTTTATAGATAGCACCCTAAAGAGAATTTTTAGTTAAACATAAATGGCAAGATTACATAATGGGCATAGCAAAATATTAAGAAAGTGAAATGTTTGGATAAAACAGCAAAGATTAATTTTTCATTTAATTTTTTTCTCAAATATAACGTTTCTGGAGATCAGACTTAGTGAACATACTCGGGTTCCAGGCCCACACAGTATTTTAATTCCATAAGGTGCGTGGGAGGCTTTTTTAAATCCACATAATTTTGTGTTATTTTCTTTTTACATGTTAAGTTATTATCATCAGATGGAGGGGAAATTAAACATTCTGAATGTGTTAAAAGCCTTGGTCTTCTTGACTCCTATTACCAACTGCTAACTATTGCTAAACTCATCCATTTTTGGAACATGAACAACCTTGATAACATCAGATGAAGACAAAATAAAAATAGAGCTTTGGCAAATCCTGTGAGTTGAATTCCGGTATCTCAGAACACCATGTAAATCTTTTGATTGCCTTTGCAAATGTAACTCACTACATTAATATTGAAGCTAACTCATTTTCTAACTCTCCTAAGAGGAGCCAGAACTATAGTCATGCTGAAAATGAGAGGAACTAAATAAAATCCCAGCTATGAATATAGAAGTAATTTGTTTTTTCCTGGAAAAGGTTTCATGAAAACCTTTCCAGAAAAGGTTTTGTGAAAATTATTCCTAAACAACTTTATCTCTGATCTTCCTTTCTTTATGGGTACATTATATATGTATTGTTTCCTCCTTTTTCCTTTGTCTGAGAATGGACAATAAAAGCAATCTTCTTCATCACCTTAATTATTTGGCTCTTAAGATGAGCATAATCCAAAAACATCTTGCGTATTTCCTTTCTTCATCCAGCCCTTATTTTGACATACAGTCCTGTACAGAGCACTTGAACTTTATCACTCCTCAGACATGTTGTAATAAAGATGCTTAATGAACAACAAGCCCAGTTTTTGCTTGTCTGGGTCGTGTTTACATGACATGACCATGCATCTGGTGCCTCAGAAAGAGGTCCCTGGAGCATAGCAGGGGAGATTCTGGGATGTCTTGACCCTGCATTTCTCTGTGAAATATTTTGATGCACACAATGTGGCACCCCTGTTTTTTACAGTCCCTGTAGCAGTATTCAGAGCAAACGTGCTCTGCACAGACCTTTAGTCTAATAATGTGACTACTTCCATCACCTTCACACCACAAAGCACAAAGCCAACAAAACCCACAAATACAGCTGTTGGAGCTCAAGCACACTCTCGTCCAGGTATTCCAGCTCCTGTCCTCAACACCTGCATCTCTCTCTCTTTGCACTGATAAAGTCTCTGACAGATCACAAGCTCAAAGAGATCCCCTAATGAGGCAAGAACATCGGCACTGAGCATCACACCAAGGTGTGCAATGTCATGGGAGTGATGTCATGAGAAGGCGGAATATTACATGTGCAGAATATATATACCACTTTTCTTACTTTCACAGGTGAAGAGGTGCCCAAGACCAGGCAAACCAACTGGAAAGGCTTCAGGAGCTGCTTGTGTTTCCAGCCCTTGCTGGCTGGTGAGAGAAACAACATCCCTGAGAGGAATCGTGGTGGGACAGTGCCACAGGTTCCAGCAAGTGAACAACACTAGCATCTCCACCACGCAACCAAGGCGGTCCATCCTGCTCTTCAAGGTCCAGCTGAAAAGCCATACACAGATGCCTGGGCCGCCCTTGGGTCCCAGCTGGCTCTTCTGTGGCATAACCTGACAGTAGGCACATGACATCTCGGCCCATCAAAGCTCCTCACCCGCCTTCTTAAATATAAGCATGTTAAAAGCAGTGAACATCAGGACAGTCAGTAACAGCACCAGGGGGAGGCAGATGTACGTTTATATGCAGAGGAGAGTATTTTATATTGATGGGGTACAACAAAAATAATTCTGGTATATGTTATGTAAAGTCCTTTACTGTCAAAATCCTAACAGGTCTAGAAAATAACATGCATGGTGTCCACAGAGGATCCATCTCTCAGATATGATACTTCACAGGGTGAAGCTGCAACCACAATCCACAACTTATGGTGGAAGAACACAAAGCAAAATTCTGGTTTCTGCTGCTGTGGAAAACGAGGCAGGGATCCCAAGATGCATTTTTAATCCTTTCCTTCTTCCTCTGACTATTTTTGATGATGCATCCTCTCTCTACAGGTTATGGATGTACTGAAGTCATTCTGCTGACAGAGGAAACTATGCAATTACTGTCTGTGGCAACTGCAAGCACAACCAGTGCAGGACAGAGCTGTAGTGGTTGGGGCTGCATATGGAGAGCAGGTACTGACCTAAGTGCTTAAAGGACATCTGTTGTGACAACGGGCCCAGCACACAGTTACACTCAATACATGACACGGGGCACTGAGTATGACTAAAGCTGGGAAATGCAACATGGACTGACCCCTCAGGAGCTCAGATCAAAGGATATGCAAGAGCTCTATAAGCTTAAAAAAAAAAAAAAAAATAAAAAAAAGCAAGAGGCTGTTCAGTCCGGCTGTAAGTTAGCAAAAATACCAACAGAAATCATATTCATACTTCAAATCTATGCATTTTTAAAAACATAATTGTGTGATCAATGCCTTTAGGCACTTTACTAATAGCTTTCAGTTGGTAGAGCAGTCTTTTTGCTACAAGGTGAGAAGAGATAACAAATATTTTTAAAAAGCGTGGAATACTTTAAACATCAAGAACCACTAAAGACCCTGAGTTAATTCAATTTCAGATAAAAAAAAAAAGCTTCAAATGTCAGGTGATCTCATTACAGTCATAAATATCTGGAAGTTGTGTAATTATTTAATGCTTTCTTCTGTTCTTAAGCATCGTAGAACAGAAGCGCATTCTCCAGGGATTGTTAGCTTACTGTGTACTTAAAGAAATTAAGCTACAGTTCAATTATGGTAAATATATTTCATTTCTCCTAGGAGTGGGCAGTTGAAACTGCTTAAGTTCAAATAAAGTTATTTAACCCCTAACTTATAATGAGGTCCTTGCACAGCTTTGCAGGAGCTTGTCCTCACAACCAGTATAGAAAACATATAGAGCGTATATGTTTATTTTTTCATGGCTTTAAAATCCATTTTTGAATCCTAACAGTGAACAACCACCTTCCATTCAGTAGCCATGTGTTCTCTGAAGTCCTTTGAGTAATATTTAAAACCTAATGTAAACAATATGCAGCATTTATTGATGTCCATCAGTACGCTGCATCACCATCCAAAGCATAAGGTTCAACTAGGCAACAAAAGACATCTTTCCACTGGATTTGGTAAACATACAGTGCTTTGACTGCCGCCTTTAATTTCCCCCTACCTATTTAATTTTACCATAATTTTGATGAAGTTCCCAGGTTTTGTTATTTTGGGTGGTTCTGTCCTATGAGGTCTAACAGAAACTTACTTGTTCCCATTTCTTTTGAAAGCTCCACGACATGTTGAATAGTTAACTTGGAATAGTTTTGCTGTTGCTGGTCTTGCCTTCAACTACACTGCAATTTAGTGATCCATTAAGATGTTGAGTCCATACATTTGGAAAGGACACTCAAATCCTTAAATGCTCACCGCTGAGTGGCCCTAATGAACTCAATGAGATCACCAGTCTACATTAACTGACGTAAGTAAGCCTTAAAACTTCAAAAAGGACTTTGCTGAAACCAAGATATATAAATGCAAATCTATTGATAATAAACAGAATCAGAAACTGTAGAGCTGAATGGCTTTGCTGACTGCTTTAAAATCAAGATTAAATCAGATGTTGTCTAAGAACAAGGCTACCTGCTTCATTGACAGAGTGTGGTACATTAGAAAGCAATTAAATCAGAGGCCTTGGCATTTATTTTTGTTTAAACTGCAGTCAGTACCAGCCATTGACCAATAACAGTATTCAAATAGCAAGCAAGCAGTGTCACTTGGGCAAGAAAAATGAACTAGAAAAGATTAGGAAATACACTGTAGTGGGCAGACAGCTAAGCACAGGCATCAGTTATTTAGGGATTCAGTCGTGCCTGCTGCCCACAACAACAAAAACAACTCCCCCCACTGTATTTTCAGAAATGAGCTATCTGCTAACAATAACACAGCAGTCGCAAACTTCACTAAAGATTTCAGCTTAATTACTACAGCATTCTTCCAGGCATTTACAACGAGGACTGATCCATGGCTCTGGAACAGAGCATCCAGCAGCCTCACATCTCTCTAACAAGAGAGAAAAGATGTGAAAAGCTCCATTCAAGCAGTTGACAAGCTTGAAAGCACCATCCCTGCTATTCAATCTCCTTCCAGTTCATATATTCTTGTAGACCACACAGACTGACATATTATTTCTTATAATTTGTGCTGTCATCCTACAAACCCACAAAAAGCCTCTTGCTCAAGCACACTGCAACATGTTTGTTGCCTCCTCCTCCTGCTTCTCAAGTTAATCAGGACTACAGCAGGTTTATACAAAAAGGGAGCCTCCATTAAGATGAAAAACATATAGGTGCATGCATATATATTTTATTCATATTCAACAGATATATAGATATCTACATCTATTGCAGAAATTTCACCTTAAGGGAATGCATAAAATATTAATACTTTTATAATGTATCATTGGATTGCAATGTATAGCTTTATAAAGGATCTTATTATCATTATCATACTAATAAGTTATAGAGAAGAAAATCTGAGGCATATGAAAAGCATAATCATCCACCCTTATGGATGAGATTTCGTTTCATACCACACAACAGATTCAAAATAATACACGGACCCCTACAAACATAGACAGGAAAAGAGCAAAGCCCTCTTGACTGGCACAGGGATAAGCTGCTGTTCAAGGAACTCCCTGCTCATGCTGGTAATTTCCTCTGCCATGTTCGCCATGATTGATTTTCACGAGAAGGAGTAAAACAGAATCATGAAAGCTGGGACATTGCCTAGAAAATAAATCTTTGAATTCAGCTGACAAAATGAGCAATATCGTCAAGACCGTGATACAGTTTAGGTTGCCCTGCCAAAGAGCAGGAAAATCTACTCAGGAACCACACTCTTAAAACAAAGCAGTTACTGTTGGCAAAATGTGTTTTTAATGGTAAATAGTGCCGGGCTGAGAGTGCAGGTGCAGACTTAATGACAGAAGTTAATGCTGTATCAACTTAAATGCCACAAGGTTCTGGAACAATAGCTCTGAGTGACACAAGTCTTCTTTATACACTATTGAAAACAAATGAAAGGGAAAAGGAAAAGCAAATAGGTTGCAAACACATTTGAAAGGGAATTTAATGGGTGAAATTCGCTGTTCCTTTTCCTTTCACCACTTCTTGGCAGTTCATTGTTTGCATCTTGCTCAGGGCTACCTTTTGCCTCCTTGTAAATGGGCCTGGTCTTTTACACCCTCTGAATAAGCTGTTTCTAGCTGTCACTTGTTATTTTAATGAAGAATCTTCTTAATTACTATAAGGTTATTTTTCATTTAAAATTAAAGTGGCTGGCTAGTCAATAGCAGAACAACTTTACCTGTGAAGAGTAAGGTATTCTAAATTCTTCTGTGGTGCACTCCTAGTTTTGGCTAAACGGTGATAACTTGCAATGTGCTCCTACAGATTACTTATAAACAAAGAAAACCCTTCTATGACCATCTCCTCATGTTCAATATAGAAAGTTTGCTAATAGTAAATAGTTAGACTTAATGGAGAATGGATACTTCATTCAGAGCTCTCAGTGTTATTGCAATAATTGTCATTGCAATTAGAGTTATAAATACATTTACAATCAAAAATGTTCCTACAGATCAAATTTTTGATACACGATGCTATTAGGGTAACACAGCATATAACAAAAGCTAAAAATTCAAACCAGCCTGCCATGTACCTAAAAAGTTATACAACACTAATGCCCAAATAGATAATTTTCCTCGCTTTTCCTTTACATCCTGTTAACATAATTGCCTTCTCTGCTTCTTCCAGAAAAACTATTTCCCCATCTCACAGCATCTGGATTTTCATACCCTGTTGGTTCACCAATGCTAAATCTGCATCAGGATGCTCATATGCAAGAGGGGCAGAACACAGACTGCCAAAGGGGAAAGTGTGCATGTCAGCCCCAATTTCATACACTCTGGATGAAATTACTGGAGTAGAGAAACTTCTATCTATTGCTAAAGTAGAGAAATTCTATATGATGAAAAGTTGAGAAACAGGGAGAGGGAGCGTAAAAATGCTTTCTTTTGGTTTTGTTGCATATCCAGGCGAACATTTGAAAAAACAGCAGGTGTAAAAGCCAAAGCCGTACATACAATATTTCCAGGCAATTCATTCTCAAATCTTCCTTCATTCTTTTCCAGTAACTTCACAGAAAAATTCATAGGCATTCAGAATGAATAATCCAAAGTTACAAATAGGGTTTGGAGTCAGATGACATGGCATTTTTTTGTGACTATTAGTGCCACATAAAAGAGCTGCAGAAGCACTCCAAGCAATCATGTCTCCAATTTCTGGCTTGGAAACCTGCAACTCAAATCTTTCTCCACCTTTCCATGTAAAAAACCCCTAGTGAAACATGGAGCTCTTTCACTGACAGATTTGCAGCCCTTCCCTTGAGCAGACAAACCTGAACAAGATCGACACACCATAGAAGAGGTTTGGCACACAGAAAGCTGCTGTACAGGTCCATATAGAGGAAGCCCTGTGTAGTTCTCAGGATCAACTCATGAATTGGATCAGTACATGTAGTTTTTGTTTCTCCTAACAAGACAGAGTCAAGACTGGAAGGCTGAGACTAAACTCTTCAGCTCATAGTGAAACTCTTCAGCTCCTAATGTCCCAAGCCCCTAGGGCAGTTAGGCTATTACCTGACTGACAGAGAGGCAAATTCCTGAGAAACCCACTTTTCTCCTCAGAGGATTATATATTTCAGAGTAGTTACTCTTTGTCTGTATCTTTATTTTCTCCATATGATCAAGGCTGTCTTTGCTAGTGCAGGTACCCTCTCTTTGAGTTCCAATAGAATAGCATTCAGTAATAACTTGCAAAGCAAGGCTTATAAGGTGATCACTGACTGCGTAACTCTAACATCAGAAATTACAATAATTTCCTCTTTCTGTTCCCTTTCTTCCCACTTCAGACATCCAAATTTACATGCTTTACAAAGAGAGATTCACCTGCAGATTTATCAGGGAAGAGAGAGAGATTCTCAGAACAGAGTTTCTTCTGTTGTCTAAGACTAATTATTGCCCAGCCTCTGAGATCTTATTTCTACTGCTCTCACAACTACCCTACATTACACAGGAAATATCTCTTTATTTTTTCACTCTTTGCTTGCCCAAAGAAGACTTCAAGTAGCACAGATGCACAGAGTAACTACGACCTGGGAGTGCTGCCCTGCTGCAGAGCACTTCAACATTCAACCCAAATGAAAAATATAGGCCTTTTTAGTAATGATCAATAGCTTCTGCATTTAGTTTGCATCAAAAGCACATATAGGATATTTCATGTTGAATGTAACAGTTTTTTCTTCTGCTCAGTGACTATTTCATAACAAATCATCTGTAAACCTCTACAACCAGCAGATGCAAGTGTGCTTTCTCTCCCATTGAGCCATATCTGAGGGCCATGAAAATACAACCTGTTCTCCTGCCTCTCACAAATCATGAAAAGAAAGTGGTACCAGCTGCTTTGGAACAAATAACAGCAGCCATTTTTCCTCAGACAAACATAATTTGCACACTACTTATTTTGTTTTCCTGCTTTTTTAAGTTATTTTCATCTCCCTGCATAAAAGACTTTCAAATGTGATATGGGTAATGTAGGATTGAAGAAGTATCCATCACCACTTACCAGGGGTAAGGTGCTAAGGAGAAGAGACTGACTGAAAGCATCATAAATGGACCTACACTTAGGTTAAAGAAAAAACCCAACCAACTAACTGAAATCCCTTCTCAGATCAAATCTTCTTCATCCCAAGGGTTTTATCTACCACGTATGCCCACACACATCTTCAGAAGCCAACATTTTATGCTTTTCCCCCTCTGCCACTGCTTTCTGGATTAAAGTCAGCACCATCCCAACAGTTCCCACAGCTACTCCATCTCCAGGACAGGCGGCAGCCAGCACTTGGCATTACATTCTGCAGTTCTTAGCATATCCTGAGAATAAAAGGGGAAGAATGAATCAGCTATTTTAGAGTTGTAGCGTATCTTGGCCATTAGCAGAATAAAACTACAGGAGACAGTGTTGATTAATGCATCCCTTCATTTCCTACTTCTCAGTTAAACTTACAAAGGCTTTTCTGTCAACTCCTGTTCTTTCAAATCCTACCATACATGGAGTTCGCTATGATACAATTGTCAAAATGCAATTCAAAAAGACGTTTTCTTGCTCTTTAACATCAACTGTATTTGTAGAGGACATTATAGCTCAGGGAAGAGGGAAAATAATAATAAATCTGAAACAGCAAGGCCAGCAAATAACAGCATTCTCTTAAGCACCAACAGTTTTATTTTCCCTAAGGACAAGATGAAGTTGCGCTGCAGGTATTCAAAGGAGCTTGAAGAAAAGGGGAGTAAAATATTTCTTCTCTCTCTCTCAAAGACAAAAGGTGCCCCTGATTTTAGGGGATCAGAGTGGGTTGCAGCATGACTGCTGTTCACCCAACCCTGAAATGGAAAGCATTGCAATACCCATTTATTCCCCTTCCAGCTTCATCACCTGGGAAACTGGAAGCGTCTTACATGCTGTGACCTCTTCTTGTCTTTTTCCAGGCACCACTGAGGCTTGTGGCAGAGGGGATTAAGCTCTGAGCTCCACTGGCTCCAACTGTGTCATTAGAATGACTCATACAGAGGGAGAGCTGTGGTTTTTGGTGACTCACATGACGGCTAGTTTGGAGCTTAAGCCCTGTAGTTCAATCTTTAGCCTGCAATCCCTTCAATAATCTTTTAATATGAAGTTTAGTTCATATACAGGGCCAGCAGAGCTCCGTTCACTAAAATTAATTGTAAATGGATTGTGAAAAGTCACTTACATTAATCACCACAAACAGTAAAAAGAAAGTATACTTCTTCAGGTGGTTTTTTTAATTTTATCTTTCTAAAGCATACCAGAAAGCCTGCTAACCAAAGTCAGTGCAGTGCAGTCAGAACAAGACTTTTCAGAAAGTTTTGTAAGTACACAGCATCCCTGCATCATCAGAGGTAACAAACATCTCGATTTAGGCTCAGGCAGAAAACAGCCCTTCATGCAACATGTCACTCTCATTGTCCACCCCAGCCCTACCTTCTTCCCTGCTGGAGACACAGCCAGATGGCTTATGAAATGTGTGGGCTACAACATTTTAACTATAGATCACCTGCAGATAGACCTTGAGAGACCTCTCTGAAGAGTAAGGCAGAAAAATTAAAAAAAAAAATAGGCTGGTTTGTGGTTTTTTATTTCCTCAGATGGCATGTTGAGAAACAGGAACAGAGAGCAGACCAGACGACAGGCCAATTAAAGTCATTCTGGCTGGGGTGGTGCTGGCACCAAGCCCAGACCTCATTCTCCTGGCATCTCCTTTTTGTCCTATGGCATCTTCCATCCACGGAAAAGCATTTCCTGTACCGCCAGTGAGCTAGTCTGGGGTTCCAGCTGGCACATATGGTCTAAAGTTTGGCATTTGCTTCAGCACCTTGCTGGACTCCGCATCATCCTCCACCATGACTAACAAAATTCTTTTGGTGCAAAGGAACCAGCTCAAAAAGTGCATGTCACAGCTGATCCCAAGACAATTCCCAATGCATCAGTAGAGCTGGTAAGATTTTGGAGCTTTCCATGGCCCCAGCTGACTTACACAGAACAGCTGTCCATCCACAAGGGCTGGAGACCACATCAGATTAAAAGTCTGAGCTTTGCAATAGATCTTTTCTATCCACTTTTACTTAAATTGACATTATCTCATTATTTAAATTCATACATTTTCTGATATTACCAGTAAATGGTTTCATTCTTTGCATGACAGTTATTCTAGTTCTGAATTGCTCCTGATCAGTCGGCTTAATTCCATCAATAACAACCTAATAAACGAACTTTAATCTTGCAGTAATGGACACTAATGGCAGCTTACTCTGGAATAGCCTTTAATTAAAGCAATTTAGCCTCAGTACTGGTCAGAGCTGAAAGACAGTCTGCGCCACTTGAGATCCTGTAGCCCAAGTCATGTAAGCCAAAAGAAGTTGTATTTCTGAGTTGAAGTGGCAAACTACTCCCAGAAGTTCCTGAAAGACTTCTTTAGCCCTCAGCAGCAAAAATGCTCCACAGTTGGGTTTGAGGGGGTTTTTTCCCCCATAGACAGCTTATTTTAAACAATAACTATTTCTTTTTTTGTGAAGTTTGGGCATCAGGAAAAAAAATAATTCTCTATCACAAACACTAGTACCAGAAAGACTGCAAGGGAAAAAAATGTCTCTGTTCCCTGAATATTCCCCTGGGTTTCACCCATTCCTCAAAAGAGGTGGTGTTTTCAAAAGGTCTGATTTCAAACAGACTCAGGAATGAAACAGTTCTCTTTTTTCCAGCCCTTTCTCAAGAATTCTCCATGTTACAGACAATGTCACACGTCATCATTGTTCTTTTTTTAAGGTCTGAGGTCTTTTCTACTCTTCTACTTTCAAAGTGATTAATTTCTCTTTCTCTGTGACCCATTTTAAAGGTCTTTAATGAATACGACACTTAAAATGAAGAGTGTAAACTGCCATGGTGGCCTGGGCAGCTTTCAGCAGCCCAAGAAGTGACTGCTCTAAGGTAACTCAGACATTGCCAGCACAAATGCTTCACAAGCCTGGGAGAAGACAGATGCTGCCACTTTATTTCTGTCTTCTGTAGATGAGGCTTGTCATTAAATTCAGGAAGAAAACAAGGACTGGTACAATGTAAAAAAAACCAAAAAACAAAAAGACATGGAGTATTTTAGGGAAAGTAAATTACAAGGAAGGTAGAGTTGCTGTAGATGTGAAGTCTCAGGCTAAGATGAAACTACAGTCAGACTTCAGACGATGTAGAGAAAAACCTTAATGCTTTCCTCAAAGATGCATGTAACAAAATTTTCTCTACTGCTGCCATATTTAACCAATGATAAGTTATCAAACTGTAAAATAGTTAATGAATTAACTTCTCTGAAGCATTTCCTTGCCAGAGAAAAGCAACATTGAGCTGTAATAACGGCTATCATATTTTTAATGGATAAATTGAATTAATTACTGTAGACATTTAAATTTCATAACATAAGATAAGCACATAGATGTTAACATCCAGATATTTCTATCTCCAAAGGGAAGTGCTAAATTTTTCAAGTCAATATTCCCATGGCAACTTTGCTACTGCCAACAACGAATATGAGACAACGGCGCACATTGAGTGTGTAAGATATGAGGGAGAAAGAGAGTATCTAAATGCTTGCAATTTTTTAATTCAGAGAATTTCAGAAAATAACAGGTGCATCTATATAATGAACAATATGAGTGCTGTGTAACAGGAACCCCCTTGCGTCCATTCACATCCTGGAAAAGGTTACTTAGAGGTTATGTAATAATCACTTTGATTAGATTTCTAAATTGGACAAGATAGCCATCTCTCTGGAATAGCCTAGGAGCAGGGTAATCTCACGTGACTCCAGCATACAGGCTAGACAATGCATGTCCTCAATTTTAGGAGGCGAAATCACTTGAGCCTCTTGCCCTCTTTATTATTTTCACTGACAGAGTCCTGCCTGTGCCTATAGACTTTGGAAATGGAACAATAAAATCAAGTACAACTGGATGCATTACACAATCTTTTTCTTCATATGGATGTTTTATGGTTCTACAAAACTTGCAAGAAAATTTTTAGGACATTTTATAAAACAATAATTAAAAGTATATTATTCATAGGCATTTTCAGAACTTTTTGTCTGATATTTCTCTTTCTCTCAATGTTCTACTCCATGATGTTGTCAAGAAGTCAGCAACTGTCTTCTGTGTTAGTAAAAGTCTTTTGATCTTTTGTCTGATAACCAAATTAACTTTCTCTTTCCCACATTACTATAAATCCATTTCCCCAGAGACCTAGACATAATTACCTCGTGTTATAAACTCGAGATATTTCAGCAACAAAATCATTAAGTCAATTCATTGTCTGGGGGTAGATGCATGTAGCTACTTCAAAAATTTTTATACTTTAGCATAACTGCAGCATTCTTTCCTATCTTGAGGTATCTGTTTATGTCTCTATAGACAACAGGTAATTTTTCCAGCAGTGAAAGCAGTTTATTTTTATTATTAAAGAAAAATAACAAAACAATAGTATATTTAATTCAGCTAAATCCCTGAAGAGATTTATTAGAAAATGAGATTTGTCTCTGAAATTTTGGAAAGATTCACGCAACATGTAACAGCCTTTCACAATTCTGACTGAAGAGACAAAGCCACACTTGATGCAGGAAAAAAGTGGCAGAAGCCATACAGCATGAACTGTACCCAAATGATGATCATTTGCTCTTTGAGTGAAGTGAAGTGAAAGAGGAGAAATAAAATTTCCATTTGACGTGATTCATGTGGTGAGGAACTCCAGTCAACACAGACACACAAGGTTCCTGCACCAGTGCCGCAGAAATTAAATGAGACTTTGGCTTCTTCCTGTTCGTGCAAATTTGCCATCAACAGAGCTACACCAACATCTGGGAGCACCAGGCATCTGTCATTATCTTTTCACACAAGGAAAAACAAAATCAAGGAACCTGAGATTTCTACATCACCTTATGAACTGCTTCATAAGGATACATGGCTTGTAACAACCTTACAGTCACGAAGCAATTAAGAAGAGCCAAGTGTTCAATTCTTAGCATCCTTTCCCAGATTTGAGGATGCTAATCAAGGCCTGCAGGACACTTTTGAGTGAGTTCTCCAAGTGACAGCTGAAGCAGAGGAGAGGCACTGTAGTTTACCCAATATTATCACCATAAAAGTTAAACAGAGAGCATAGACACAACAGATTCCCAGCACAAAGCAGCCTTACATGGCAGAAGTTTGAAAACATAGCTAAATCCAAGCCCCATCTCTGCTCCAGAGCAACAGCCTAGAGACCAGAGCACCTTTTCGAGCATCTGTCCCTTCTGAAGCAGACAGGGCTTTTTTTCCAAAAGGTTTTAGTTCCTCTGGCTCTGCAGTGCTGGTGCTGAGAACATGATGATTTTACTGAAGTATTTCCTTATCTTCCACTCCAGAAAGTAGGATGAATGTTCAGTATAGACTACTAAGAGTTATAGCTACTGTGGCTGGAGCAGTTTTTAAATCCAGTAAGACTGCTGGCTGTTGTTACTTTGCCAGGCATCTTTGGTACAGTACTGAGCACTTCCCAGCTTCTTCCTCTGTCAGATTCAGGGGAGGAGGGAATCCATCATCAGCTTTTACTGATGCAAATTCAATTGTACTTGTAATAATAGATGTCATCCCTATCACTTTCCCTGCAAATGTTTTCTGGGTATCCATCTCCTTTTCCCTTGTACTGAAAAAGAATTACGTTTGACTTCATTTCTCATAGCTTATTCAGTGTTTTGAATCCTGCTATAAAGGAAAAGTTACATTATGGACCACTGTTATTATGATAATGGGAGTAGTTCCAACAGTGGGAAGTTTCCCTGTGATGGTTTTATATTAATGCTTTAGTCAACAAAGGGAGTAATTTCTTATTGTGAAATATTCCATTCAATAACATGAAATTTCACACTCCTGATGAAAACCTAGCCAAATAATTTTTATACTAGAAATATCCCAAACAGGTACTAATAATTTACACAGGTATTTATTCCCCATTCCCAAAAACATTGAGTGCCTTTTATTTGCTCACCTTCCCCACCCCCTGCAGAATTAAAGGTCATTGCATTCCCTGATGGGAGAGATCTCCTTTGTAGTATACCCAGCACCTCAGGAAATTAAAATTTATGCCAGGGAAAGTTTCACATTTTTCAATAATACTGCACTCCACCAAGAATCTAAGTAGCTTTTGTTTTAAAAATACGATGCTTTACAAGACCACTCCTCCCAAATTTTATGGTAACACGTCTTTACCCTCTCTAGGTTACTCTTCACTATTCCTTACTGAACAGCCAGCTCTGCACACTTAGCAACCTCTTCAGCTATCGGCAGGGTAAAGCACTGTGCACAGCATCCGGTATTATACTTCCACAGCTTTTTAGGCAATATATCTGTGAGAGGGTATTGTCCAGACCTCCCCTGTCTTTAACAACAAGCAGGGCGGATTTTTTAGCAGGAAACAGAGTACAGAAGGGTTGCAGCAACATAAGACTAACATATCCCCCCTCCCAGTCACATGCTCATATTCTTTTTCTTACACTTATATAAAAATCACTATTATTTTTTTGTATATATTTTGCTATTTTTGCTTCCCATGGCTTGGAGACATGCATCCAGAATGGTATGTTCCCTGCATGTCTCTAGAGCCTTTCATAATCAGAAGTTCAAAAAGAAAATGTGAGCAGAAACAGAGAAAAACACACTTGGACACAACAATTCCGATGTTGCAGACTAGCTAATGCCAACAGAGCAACGGCATGTATCACATTATCCATAGGGACAGAATTTCCAATGTTTTTCAGAATTCTACTGTAATTTCAATGCTTTTTCTGCTGCACCAGAGCCAACAGTTTCTAATACCAACAGAAGAGGGTGTCTATCCTCTGTGCTTTGCAAAAATCAGTAAAGCATCTCAATTGTCTTATTTCTTTATTATATAGTTTTGGTGAAGAAGAAAAGTTTAAGGGCAGAAGGCAATCATATAGACACACCATATAGACAGACACATCTTGCCTATTTTTGCATTTTGTAACTTCTTTTAATGCAAGACTTAAATAGGTCATATTAGAATTAAAATATCTTATTTGTAACAATGATTTTACTAATAACTTCCAAGATTATTTTAATCACTTTGACATCCTCTATAATAGATATCAGACTGCTTGCATTTATGTATTTATCTGGTTTTGCACTTAGGCAGACCTTCTTATTAAGGAAAATTCTTCAGTTTGATTCCTTCTACATTCCTACTTTAAAAAAAATCCACACCACCTTTAACATTTAGATTATCTGCACTGTAAAATAAAAATTCAAATTACTATCTCAAAATCTAATGGGATCGCATCGTTTAAATTCACTGAAAAACTAAGGTCATACCACACAGCCAATAAAAGTTTAAAGTGGGAACATTAAAAGAAATAAACCAGAAAGAAAATGGGCAGTAAAACATTCTAAGGAGAAACATGAATTGTTTTCTTTTTTTCTTACTTAGAAGATATGGCTGTAGGACACATGGGAAAGGTGCTCACATGGGAATAACTCCAGGAAATGCCTATTGGCTTCATCAGAAGGAAATTATAGTAGCGTAGAATGGAAAAAACCCCACTTCTTCTATACATATGAGGAGCCTTTATGTCCCAACTTCACTTTGAGCTAAGACAAAGAAAAAAATAATTACAGAACACGGAAAAGGAAGACAAGGAAAAAGACTGCCCTCCCATTGAGACAACAGTCATTTCTAAACAATTCAGTCAAGGATAACACCTCCTTACAAATTTGTCACGTAGATATCCTGATTTTACACTAACACAAGTGATACCCACCAATTCTGGTGAATGCATTAAATATTCAGGCTGTGTCCACCCACTCTAGTCTATGTATTAGGACCATCATAAACACCTCTGGAACATCACTTCTGCAGCATCCTGGAAGATCAACAGATATTGTCCCATCACTGCCTGTCTAAGCCCAGCATCCCCAAACTGCTCAAGGTCAGGAAATCGAGGACTGCATTGGATATTCTTGGTTTAATAACTGTGAGAAGAGCTCTAGGTCTCCCTAGTCAGTACTCCAATTCAAAGCTGTCAGTTCTCTGCCAGCACTTACAGCAAAGAGTAGTGTCACATTGCTTGTAAATGATGAAGGATTGCCTAATTCTTCCCTAGTTTGTTCACATACATCTGCAGAATGCAATATGTGGGAGACAAGTGACAAAGAATCAAATTGTTTTAAAATAATAGTTCATCCTGCAGGAAACAGAGCTCCACCTGCCTGTCTTGGGGGCTAAAGGAATATGCTCGAGAGAACAGAAATAAATTAGAATTGTCAACATCCTGGTAGAAAAGAGGTTCAACAGAAATAATAATTTCAATCTTTCTTACCTTAGAAACAATGGTAATACTGTCACATTCCTCCCCCAAATAGTTACAATTCTTCCTTTAAAAGACACCTAAGGGCTCATTCCATTTAAAACATATTTTATTAATGAGTTTTTCCACTGAATAACTTGGTATTATCTCCTTCTTCCTGTGCTTTCAACAGAAAAGCTAGCAAGCTACTTTGCAAAGCAACCTCAGTCAATATACTTCCAAGGGGTTTTTAATGTGTCATGTCAGGTGATAAATATCTCTCTGTCTCTAGTAAGCAAGAAAAAAAGGTAGATAATTCAAGGAGACTGCTTGATATTTGCAAACTTTGAAAAATAAATGACAACATATCAATTCTACTTAAACAGAAGAACGCAGTTATGCAGGTAGAGCAGATTGTTTTCAAGATACAACACTGAAAAATGCCAAACTTATTTTCTGGAAAAACATAAAGCCCTCTCAGTTCCTGATTATGTTGGGTTATTTTTTAGATGTAAAGCATTGTATCTAATGTGGTAGGGACTATAAACAAACATAATGAATTGAATTCTTCAGAGAGCAATATCTTTTTTCTCATTCATAAAATGACCTACAAAGGCATTAGGAAATCAAGAACACTGGCAATAAAAAAAAATCCTAGTAGCTGGGGTACATCTCTGTAATGTAACAGTAAAATTGATGGAGCGTTGTATTTTTCACACAGTCTGCATGGTCTTGTACAATAATGAATTCTTTGGATTCTCTGATTAATGCATGAATATAGCTGAGGAATTGACCAAAATAATTTTAAAGGAGAATGTAGAGAAAGGGAGGAGACCATACATTCAAGTTTAAAAGTAAATTTGTCCTGAGCTGTGTTTGTTTCCCACATTAATTTTCTTGAGTCACATAACAATCAACCCTCAAAAAGTATATATTAATTTTGAATGCAAGAAACCTGATCAGTGTTTAACAATAATATGTGTACAATCGAAACTACCAAACCAGTGCACCTAGGATAGGACAAAGCTAAACCTGCCAACCAACTTCAACACATTCCTACTTTTATCCTTATCAGGGTTTCATGTTACCCTTTTGGCTTCTGCAGGAGTTGTTGGTTTCTCCTTAATAATTGAAATGAACTGTCAGTCTAAAGCTGGACCATTATTTCTTCAGCTCTCATCTGCTTATATTATCATAATCCACAGAACAGACCACAGGTAAAAACCTTGTGGGCTGTTGATCCTGGTTTTTAATGTGACTTTGCTTGATTACTCTGTTTCAGCACATCACTGGCTGCCTAATTGCATTACTAAGGCTTTCAATAACCACAGCATCACCAAATACAATAAGGCATTTCTTGAAAACACACTTCATAATTATAATTAATTGACTTTTGGAAAATTCCTTTTTTTTTTTTTTTACTTCACAAATTTCATCTTCAAACTTCTCTTTTTTCTGTAATACCCAACATCTTGTTTGCTTTCAAACTATTAGTTATGTATTCTGCAGATAAATTATAAGGCTTGGAATGCCACTAGCCTGGTCTTATCCAGATTATATCAAGAGCAGTCTGAAAATCTGCACACATTTTCATTAAAAAGTTTGCATGCTTGTTTAAAAAATTAGTAGTACTAATTAAATCAATATTTTACTGATCCTTCCCCACAGACTTCCTATTCTTATTTAGGCATTCACACCACGTTGTTAATGCTGGTTTTCTGCTACAGTTACAGGCTGCACCGGATGAATCTGCACACATCCCCCAGACAAATTCATGGCTGTTTCCACTTGCAGAAGTAACCAAGTGCCTTTGTTAGACAGAATTATAATAAAAAATAAATACTGACAGGATTTTAAATAGCTATACTTAATCATTAAATACTTCTGTTTATTAAGAAGTTGTACAGAGAATGCCCTAAACTTCAACACGATAAAATAGATGTGTGGATTATCAGTCTGGGACCAGGAAAAATAAAACCACATCATGTGGTATCTTGTGTAAACTAATTGTTACTACTGCAGCTAATTCAATTTGGTGCCCTGCAACTGAAACCAGACATAAGGCTTCCAGACTTGAAATGTTGAAGGACACAGTGGCAGCATCTTCTGTCAGGGCCATGGCTTAGGATGCTACACTAAAGGGAAAGTCAGTCTTTAACTAATTAGCTTAGTTGACAAAGGCAACCAGACTTGGGAATTCAAACTGTGGAAGAGGTACATGTGAAGGTGCTCTCTGGTGTTCCCATCTCTCACCCTCCCAAAAGAGCTTAGTTTATAGTACAAGAAGATGTTTCAGACAGAAGTGAATTAACAACTGCATCAAGAAAGAAATAAGGGACAAATAAGAAACAGCTAGTAATAGAAAACATTACTCACCAAGACTGAAATAGAAGTCACATAAGTTATATCTTGCAGGGATAACAAGGGCGCAGAGTCCCACTGAGATTTGTAGTGTAAAGAAATTAAAAAGAGGGGGGGAAGGCTCTTCAGCTGAATATTTCTGCAAGACAGACATCAAAGAAAGAAAAAACTTTTTCTGCCTGTTAGACATATGATAAATCACATTGTGAAAAAAGACAATTTGCTTCACATTTCAACAGTAAGACAATGTGGATCTCAGAGAAAAAAACAAAACAAAACAGGTGAAATAATGGAAATCAAGGAGAAATAGAACAGGATATTATTAAACTGAAGCATGAAAAAGATTCAGAGGATGACAAATCCAAGAATCTAGGCAAAAAATTACAGATCCAGAAGTTGGGGTTTTTTTAGTTATCAAAATCATGGATAGTTTCATGTGTAGAGACTAACAATGCAAGCACTTATATTTAGGTGGGAAGAGGGGTGAGAGAATGATGTGGACCATTTCTATATGGCTATTCTACTGATTGCTTTAGTATATCAGAACAACTTTCATCTCTCAGAGAAAAAGCTGTAGGTTTCCATTCTAAGGAAACCTTTATTCTGATAAACCCTGGACCAAGTACTATGTACTTGTATTCTGACTGTCATTGGGTGGTAACATCACAAAATAATTCTATATTGTGAATTGAGAATTTTGTCTTGCTTAAGTCCATTAAATCAAAACATGGAAGGTAAACTTCCAAAATTAGATGTTGGTGCTGCACTGGCAAACATTTATAGCTGTGCTCAAAACACTGATTTTAGGTTTTAGGAAGAAAGTCAGATACGATGTAGTCAAGTCAGGCCTTTCTGTTCTGTTTACTACAAGTAAACCTAGAGAATCTTTTTTGTTGTTGTTGTTTGTTGGAAATTTATTTTTTTTTAATAAGGTGTTAAACACCAGGCCAAAACAAGTATTTCTATTGCTAAAGCAGGGCACATATGCCATCCAACTTTCATTCTAGAAGGTCATTTCTAGTAAAAAAAAAATCAAATTGAAGAAACCAAGGAAGTGTAAATTCATCAACCAATACTGCATTTGAAGACAATATTGAGGTTTCTCCAAATTGCGTGGTTACTCAGATCTTTCTGTTCTTGTTTTCAAATTCTCAGCAAAGTCAAACATGTGGTTGCTGGCACTCACAGTGCTGCTGCCCTCCCCCACTCCAAATGAAATGCGCTTAAGTAACAGGAGGAATGTATATTCATATGAAATTTTACTGGTATAAGATGGTTTTGGATGGATGGGTGGATGATCCACTGGTAAATAAGAAGTGTTTTTCCAGTCACATAAAGAAGACAATTTCAGCAGCTGTTACACATTTAGCATTAAGGTGTTTTTTTAAGCTCTGCACAATAATACCGTAGATTTGAAATTTCAGCGTACATGGATGACATAAGCAGCCATGAGGTTTTATTTTGTCTTGAACATGAGTTGTCACCTAAAGTTCAGGAAAAAGGTGACAGATCTACACACTGATTCAACTGCTACACTTTATAGATACTTTTATTTTACTATAGTGAAAATACACTTTTTCCTACTCAAATAAAGGATGTTACCTACAGTGTATTTTTATGTGAAAAATTAAATAGATTAAAGCTAAAAAAATAATTCCCCTATCTTAACCAAAATGACAATTTAGACTGTCTGAGCTGCACATCTCAAGCACGCTTTCCCTCCTCCAACCTGAATAAGCAGTTGTGACAGCTTTGCTGCAGTGGCATTAGTAACTGGCTTCAGGCACTATGGTTTGTGATCGCTGCAGCTGATGCGGTAGATTTAACCTGAGATACGATAAGTTAAAATAAACAGGGTGTGATGGAGCTGACAAAGTGGGCATCTGGAAAAAAACACTATGATCACAATGGAAAAAAATATTATCTAATACAAACCTTTAAAGACTGTTTTTCGAAAAATATATATTGATAGATTTTAGTTTTACAGGATAAACTAATTTACTGGTATTGAAACAGAGCTTCAATATTTATAATTAGATTTAGCTCTGACTGGAACTCTTTGAATCCAGCCATTCCTACTGATGTTTCCTCGGTACAGTATATAAAAAAAAAAAGTCAAAAGTACATTTTTCAAATAGTTGGAATTGCCTGGAAATTCCCATATCAGATAAAGTCTGCTTCCTCACAGTTGAAAGTCTTTCTAAATGAGACTAGGAAAAGGTGTGTTGCCTGATCCACCTCTTACCATTTATGTCAATGTTTCTGATAAGGTAAAAGTTTCCGTTACATGGATCAGGACAGGCAGGAGAATTGCCAAAAACTCCAGTTATGTGGCCCTATAAGCTACAAAAAAACATCATTGTTCAGTGCAAGAGGCAGGATATCCCTGTGGGCACACCAGCTGTGTTTAGGTTTTAGCCACGTGCTGTGTTGACAATTCCTAGATTTTGCCTATCTTAAGCTTTCATTAGGCTGCCATTAAGCTTAAAATTTGTGTAGATGGCAAGAACCTCAGTCAAAAGGATCAGAAATTAAGAGTATTCAGTTGGGAATCACTTGGGAAGCTTTTTACTGAGAGTGTCATTGCCACTCTTGGAGTTTTGGTAGAAAAGCAGCTACTAGAAAGCTACTAGAAACCATTAATGTGGGACAATGAGTACTGCAGCAAGCCAGACTGGAACCAGCTGATGCTCTTCTATTTGATTTGCATTTTCCTTGCTAAAGGTGATGCTCTGTTATTGGCATTGATGACTCAAAGATCAGATGTATTGTGAAAACTGTGAATCCAAGAGGTCAAGGGCATGAGATCTAAGCAGGAAAAAGCAGTAAATCTATGAAAATATTATTCAGAGATATACAGTTACAGCCATGAATACTTTTCCGTTTCCTTTATTCCAGTTGGCCACATCGTTGATTAAATAAAGATGTGCATAAAGATCAGTTATGAAGGATACTACAGATGAATAGTATCAGCCCAGGAAGAGAATCTTAATAAATTGCAAATGCAATTTATTTATATTAAAATTTAATCAGATTAATCTATTTATAATACTGTATTCTAAGAACTTGGGCACATAGTCCCTCCCATTATATTACTGTCACTCGCATAACGCTACTTGATTTATACGATATGAACCAGTGGTTGAAAGACAGACAGATTAGAGATGCAACGGTCTCTAAAATTCTTAAGAGAACTGAATCCTTTTGCAATTGTGTTGTTGTGACATTTCTATCAGATCTTTTGCAGCTGAAGTCTTAGAGGTAAAATACAAGCAATAGATCCTTTAGTTGCTTACTTCCTCTCTTATAGTAAAGGAAGCAATAAAAATAGCAAGCACGTGGACAAAGTCACTGTCTTTCAGTATTTTTCTGAATTTATTTGACATCACCTCTTTAATAGTGGATTGAGTTTGGCCTTATGACCATTTAAGATAAGAGAGAAAAAAACTTCCTGTCATGCAGCCCTGTGAGGGACCCCGGAGCTGTAGCTCACGACTCACAAGGAAGGTCAGGGTGGAGAGGGACTAGGCTTCAGCACAGTGAGTGCTGAAAAGACAGAAAGCGCTGGAGGGAAAGTTTCTGCAAAAGGAAACACCAAGAAACCATTTAATTCTTAAATGCTGTTACAGGACAGCCAGACGCATCCAGACATTGGATCTCTTTGAAGAGAGGTAAATCTTGATTTCAAGGGAGGGATCTAACACTATTGATATTCATTTCCAGCCCACTTGACTTCTGCATAAACCCTCTGCCCCACATCATGCTTTATAATGACAGGGTTTAATGTCAGCATGAGCACCCAGGCTCCACCCTGGAAGGAAGAACATTTGTCTTTCCAGCTGGATTTAAATGCAGACAAGCACAGCTGGCTGACATCACACCTAATCACCTCCAAGTAATACACAGGTGTCCACACTTCGCTGCAATCAAAAATAACGTGAGGTGTACTCAAGCTGAAGGTGCCAAGGACTTTCTCCGTATTTTCTGGCTCTTCCTCCTTATCTATCTCTGTGCCACCTACTCCTCAAACCTGTACTGGTACTTGGCATCTCACCCCCAGTCAGCTGGACATCATCAGGAACTCAAAGCATTTGAATTTTAGCAGAAGCAGTTCCTGGCAGGTGAGGATTTGCTGCCCAAATCTCAGAGGAAAAGGTTCAAGAGGAGCAGTGTCTGTATCTCTGTTAGTCATAGGGGGTGTGTCTGTGTCCCAAAGAATCTCATCAATCTTCAGTGCAGATTAAACCACTTTCTACACATCATCACTGTCCAATGCTACCACTTGTTGTGGTTTAACCCTCAGCCAGCCCCATTACTCATTTCTCTCATTGGATTACTATTAAAAATAATAACATTCATAATTTTAATGAAAAGAAAAATAACAATAAGAAAGAGTGATGCAAGATAAGCAATGCAAATAAAAACTGCTCCCCATCAAATGATTGGTGTCTAGCCAGTCCACGAGCAACAGCCTCCAGTCAAGAATTCCCACTAGTTTATATGCTGAGCATGACTCCATATAGTCTGGAATATCCCTTGGGTCATCTGAGGTCATCTGTCCTGGCTCTGTGCCCTACCAGCTTCTTCTACCCCCAGCCTCCTCTCTGGTGAGGTAGGATGAGAAGTTAAAAAATCCCTGACTTTGTGTAAGCACTGCTCAGCAACAACCAAAACACCCCTGTGTTTTCAACATAATTCTCATCCTAAATCCAAAGCACGGCGCTGTACTGACTACTAGGAAGAAAATTAACTCTATCCCAGCTGAACCCAGGACACCACTATTGTTTACATATGAATTGCAGGACTGCATTCATGTTAATCACACAATTGTCAATACAAAAGATGCCAGAAGCTTTTAGAAATGATAAGAAATAAGATCTGCACATGCAGATGCATGTGATTCATGAGTAAAGATCCCTTCCCAGGACGGCTGGCACTGCTGCCCCTGAGCTCTCTGAGCAGCATAAGAGCACACCTATGAGTAGGACACACTCTCTTCGTCTCATAACTATTTGTCGCAAGTCACTATAAAATAATGTGACTGAGGATAATGAAGCAAACAAGGGCATTTAGACATTCCTTATATTGATAGATGAAGAGAAGATATTATCAAAATGGCCCAGCAAATATTTAATCGACTTCCAGCTGCTTCAAGGGTGCCCTCAGACAAGCTCCCTCCTCAGACCCTCCACCCAAAGCATTTGACTCCAGGTATTACTATTTGCTCATATTCTGTCCTAAATCAAAAGGCATTAAAATAAAAACCCCCGGGGTGGTGGGGGAAAGGAGAAAGGAAAAATTTAAACACCAAGAATTACACCTGCATGTACTGTAACTTCCTTCCCTGCAACAAGGCAACAAACACATCTGGCCTCTTTTTCCCTTTCCTGACTCAGGGGTCAGTGATTTCACACCACTTTTAATTTAAAAGCAAGCTCATCTTCCCTCACTGACACTACATGCCTTGACTATATCATCACATGGCTGTATCTCAGCTTTGGGAGAAGTAAAGCTGTTTGTTCCCCAAAGCCACCATATGGCCATGGCAGTATAAACTCTCCCTGCCCCAGCTGTCTCTACACAGGTTGCTACCCCGAATTAAAGAGAGCATGTTCAGCTTTCTAGTTAAGGATATTAATTTTTTATGCATACTGGTGAATGCCAACATTTGTACATCCCCACGTGGGATGTTGTTGTAGTACCTGCACATACAGAACGATGTCTCTACACCCTCCAGTTCTAATTTTCATCCCTAGACCCAAAGCATCTACAAAGAAAACCTTCACAGACATTTTCCCCCTGTTCTATCCATCAGAAAATCTGTTGCCCAGACAGGGAAGTGACCAATTCAACCATTTAAAGGTCATGCTGGAAACATAACGTTCTACCCACATTTCAATAGAGAAGAAAGAGAACAGGAGACTTTCCAGGTGCCACTTTCATGACATTTTATAGATTGGTAGGAGTCTGGCAGATAAATTTAGTAAAATTGGCTCTGGTCTCACAACACCATCCATCAGCACAGGCCTCTCCACCTCAGAGGAGCTTCATCAACTGCAGAGAATTTTCATGAAGGCAGCATATTATAAAAACATGAGTGTTATTAAAAGTAAGTGGATTCGTCAGAGTAAGCACCTATTTCACAACAACTCAGTGCTATTTAAGGAACATTTTTTTCTATGCCCTCCTTCAGAAGGTTATTATTTGTTTTATAATGTAACTCAAAATACCTCTTTAAAATCCATAAGATACTATGAAAGTTGACATGCTCACGATGAATAGCTTCTCCTTCGGATTAATTTCTGTTTTATTCCCTAAGTGAAGCACACGGCAGCAAGCTTTATACAAAAGCGAGCTAAAAGTAGACGCTTCTAAAATGAGGATTGTTGTCATGCACAGCTCTGAAGGAACTATAAGTCTGCTTTCTAAATATGGATAGGTGAGATAAAAAAACACTGCATACTGAAACAAACCACCACATCCTGAAACAAAACCTGAAATGCATCAGGCATATTTATGAAAAATAAATACTATATGCAATTAAAAGCAGGTGAGTAATAATCCCACTTTCCAAACCAAAATAACAGAAGTGGTTATTTCAAATTCTGGACTTTTATTAATGCTCTTGAGTGGCTTTGTTTTTTGTTTTGTTTTGTTTTTTTTAATGGAGGCTGGTTTCAAGTCATATTTGACTAAATATTTAAAAAGATAGTAATAAAATTACCATATCACACTTTATAAATTGTATTTTAAGAGACCATTCGACCCATCTTGGAATCAATATTCTAACAATTGGAACTGAGGAACCATGCCTTTAATTTACAGTGAATTTTTGCCATTAAGTATCACAAACCTCCTGAAACTACAGCCTAAGGAGAAATGCTGAGCTCCCTACAGCATGTACCATAGCTTTATATACCTGAGTTGCTGCATCTGGAGAAAACAAGCCTTCAGGGCAATTTTAGAAACTTAGTTGCGTGGTGTCCAAGGAAACTATTTTTAAAGATTATCTTATTTTGATGATCAAGATTATTAACCTTATTGTACATAGCTTTATCAATCTTTATAAAGGCTTATTATCAGCACATCAATAAGATGCTTATTATTAATTTTAAAGGATAATGAAGTCTCTAACAAGCTGTGGGGATGAAGAGAACTTCCCTGAAAAGTCCTTCTCTGAAAAGGTCATTCTTATCAGCAACTCTTCTATATACTTAAAACTGATTGTGGCATTCAGCAAGTTTCATTTTTCAGCTAAATTATTCAACACCTGTAGGAAGCCATTCTGAAAGCTTTTTACACAGCATGAGATGAAACATAAGTGGTACAGGGACGAATATTTGAAATGGCAAAGTTACTAGGCATCTGAACATCCAGCCAAAATTAGTGCCAGAAAGAAAACAGCTGGCTAAACTCAAGGAAAAGTCAAGAGAAGCAGGCTTAGTTAGAAGAGAAATAGACTACAAGGAATGTATCAGGTGGGGTATTTTCAAGGGCACCTCTCCTGAACACTGATAGATCACTTTCTGTATAGATTTTTTTGTCCCATTCACTGCTTATTTAATGTCTATGCATAACAGCATGCAGCCTTTTGGATGCTGACCTCGTTCCGGCAACACACCCTGCCTGGTCCTGCAGTAATTATTGCTGTTTTACTTCCTCTCCTCTGGAGCAAGGTCACTCAACCAAAACTGTTTTCATAGGTAACTCAGCAGCCCATGTGTCTGTGCAAGTCAAGGATCGATCTACTACTCAATATTCACCAGAGGATAGCTTCTGTATGCCAAACAGTTGACATCTTTTTGCACAACTCTAGTTTTCAAGGAAGCTCTGGCCTAGGAAAACATTCCAACTGCTGCAGTAAGTGCTGTGGAACAAGGGACAATGCCCTGACAGCACCTGTATCTAGAACACAGGCTGTGCTTCAGCAGAGGAAATACCACCAGAGATGAAGACCATTGGAAATGGAGACCACCAAATCCCCACATGGGTCTAAATCCCCCAGACACCATTCCAAACAGCAGACGTGCTCCAGATGGAAGTCACTGCAGGTTCTCTCAGACCCTGATGCTACCCAGAGACTTGTTGAGCAATTCCCACCAGTTCAAAAGGAGAAAGAAGGAGACTAAACAGTTTGTTACATCGTTTACACCATTTCCTGAAGGCTTTTAGGTGTGCCAGTAGAGAATGAAAAACTGAGAGAAGGATATTGCCTAATTTGGCACAAAGGGGAAGCTTCCTTAAAGATTAAGAGGTGTGGCTCATATAAAGAAGTGAAACAGAAATGCTTCTGTGATGAGGCATTTCTTACTGAAATGTTTTACGCATAGCATTGCTAACTAATGGGAACTCAAATGCAGTCTTATATAGTTGCCATAGTAAAACAAAATTAAATAACTCTTCACAGCAGGAGTGATAATTGAAATAAACTAGATGACATCCTTTTGCCAAGAGAAGAAAACCTAATATCATTATTAATTGTTTCATTTCCTTTACATTAGATTTTTAACTATAGCTATACCATCAAACCAAGAAACAAAAAAAAAAAATCCTAAAAAAAAGCCCCAAACAATATGAAAAATCAACCAAAGCCTGCTGCCACAAGTGTCAGATACATACAAACAGAAAATCAAACTGTCCCAGCTTATGTTGTGTTAACAAGGGGGGAAAAAATGATCTACCTAGACACATTAAATTTTCAAATCTCACTAAGCAAGCACAAGAGATTTCTGCAGCATTTTCATGTTGCTGTCATATTTGCATCCACTTCCCTTTTAAATTCTTATGAGAAAACACAGAGATAAAGGATCAACTGATGTTCTTCTGCAAAACATTGAAGTGCAGATAAGTGAGGATTATCAGATTTACATTTGGCTTTGCAGGAAATCATAGCATATCGAACTTTTAAAAATACATGTTAAGCTTCTAATAGGCAGGACTAGAACTATTCTAGTCAGACTTTTAAGGAGTTATCTGATAAAATATAACATAATAAAATGCAATACACTATAACAAAATTAATTTTCATGTATACCTGTTTAAAAATTAAAAAAAAACACCCCAATTTTCAATCTAGAGCCTAAACCAAAGGGATTTGTGGTGTAAAAATTTGAAGGGCAAGAAAAAGTACGTTTTAATCAAGTGATTAATAAACTTTCCTAAGGGGATTATTGTGCTACTTTTATTTTTATAAGCTGACCTCCATAAAACTTTCTCAAACTCCATAATGCAACTACGAGTTTCCACATTCACAGCAGAAATATCATTGAATGTCTTAGCCTTTCAGAAATGAGAAAATAAAATAGCTTCTTTAATTATTGATAGAACTTGATAACATCCAACTATTTAATTTTTGACATCAACATCTTAATTTTTTCCCAATGATATTTTCCTTTACCATTTATGCTTATAATATCTTAATGCAGTATAAATTATCAGCAAATAATTAACTGGATCAAAAAATATGCAAAATATTAGCAAATTTTCAAGTGTAAAATTAGAAATCATTTTACATTCCTCAATGTAAAAAGTGCAGTCTGGAGATAATTCTGCATTTTGTTTTCTTAAAAAAGCTCTATAAATAGAAGTTATGTTTTAAAAGACAAAAGCCACACATCATTATATTTGAATTCCTTTAGGTAACTGAGTAAACTTGACAGGTTTTATTTCATATATTAAAAAAATAATGTTGCACTAAATGTTCAACTTGGAAAAGAGAAAATAACATGAGAAATTTTCTTCATTATTTTGAATGGATTTTATAGTTTTAAAAGACTGTTTTTATGTTGTTTGTTGAATGTGTACATTGAATTTCTATGTATTAACCCACATACTAATACTTCTGTATTTCAGCTCTGATGAGGACTGGAGCTATGGGAGGTGAAATATTTTGGAGGTGGAGAGATTGACACATTTATGGCACAACTGGAAGCAGAAGATGTTTGAGAGGCTCATCAGAAGTCCCATCCTTGTAAGATTTCTTATAAAATTTTGGAGACTTAAGACTGTCAAATATTTAAAAAGTTTTCCCACCATCCTGGCTTCTTCCAAAGCAGGTCACATACCTGTTTATTTTAAGGGTGTCTTAGATCTTTGTCAGGAGTGTCTTAACGATGCTTAATAGCAGAAGCTGTACAGGACCTGAGCGGTTTTGCCAAATCTGAACCACATCTGATCCATCAGCACAAATGTGCTACCTGACTGGATCAGATCCCTCAGAGCAGTTCATAAATTCTTTGCAAGGAAATAAGCACAAAAAGCTCCTCACTAACAAAGCCTACCCTGTTTTCGGTGATTTCCCCACTCTTAACAACTGCCCTGCTTCTCCCAGAGTCCAGCCCTTAGCACACAGGAGCTCTGACACAGCTCCTTTATATCATCCTGTGCTGCGCCCCTGAGTTTGCTCCTCCGTCACCTGCCATCAGCCCTGTCCCTGGGCAGGTCCTGCTTCCTGCACAGTTTAGAAACAGAAGCACACAAATCAGACACAGCACCTTTTCTGTCTTATTGTCGGATCACTCCATCTTTACCCTGAAACAGGTCAACCATCCCTGGAGTGATGACATTGCACTTTTCCTGGCTCCTGTGTTTTTTTCCACCCAATTGTCCCTAGTAGCTTTGGCTTTGTTGTTCTCTTTGGTATTCAAATATGGACATAAGTATGTCTCTTACTTAAATTCCTGCTTCACAGCTCTGCTGACCTTGTTAGATCCAGGTTTCAGAGTTATATTTCTGTTCAGAGCACACAACTCCTCTAAAATGGGCACTTGGCTGACAGCACTGCTGAACTGCCTTAAGACAGATCTACTAAGCCACTTTGTCTGAAAATTTACTGCTGCCGTAGCCGGTTGTTTCTTACTTATTCTTTTCAAGACTCTCTTGCCAAAAGACTTAAGCCAGCTGTAAAACACACCTGCAGAGATGACCTGGGCAGTAGCTTCCCTGTCCCAGAGTCTGACTGCAAATGAAATGACAACAAGACTCAGCCCAACACTATTAATATGTTCTTTCAAAGTGTCTCTGGAGAAAAAAAAAAGGGAAAAAAGTGGAAAAAACACAAAATCTATATACTGCTGCCATACAACAAGAAAGCTGATGAATATTCACTACAAGGGGAAGCAAAGGGAGGGGCTAGCAAGCAGCTGAAATGGGAAAATTATTCATTAACCATGTTTTTCTCTATCATTGAAATCTTTATACTCAGAGGCTTTTAGAAAATAGTGTCTTTTAGTAAAGCCTTGTCCTGTCCCCTCAGGTATAACTCTACAGCAACTACCAAAACTTTAAAGCAGTTTCTGGTGAGTCAACACTCTACAGTAAGAGAAGTGCAAGGTTGCTAACACACTTGGGTCTTGCTTTGTAGGTATTTATTCTGGTTCATTACAGGCTTAAAAATAATCTTATATTTCAAACTATATCTTGGCTCTGTTTGGAATCCTTGTTCCACATGTAATGGTGTTGTCAAATGCTACAATCAGTAGTAGGAGTATTTGGAAGCACCTACTTCATTTGAACACTTTTCTAAATTTCAGCACAACATGACCACTGAAATGAAGAACATCATGCAGTGTAAGAGACTCTTTAGTTAAAGTGGGCAAGAAGTGACTGCAACAGGATGGTTCATTCCTAGAAGGTAAAAAAAGAAGCTGCCTTTCTAGATGATCATTACAGCAGTAAGAATCTTGTTCAAACCTGGTGAAGAGGTACTTTAGATGAGTTATTTCTCAGGGCCACTGAACCTGAAATGATCCAGAATGCTTAAAAGGAGCCCCAAATCTACCTTGTGCTCTTCATTATTCTTGTGACAAGTTAGGGCAGTATTTCCAGTGCTCAGGCATCATTGTAGGAGCTCCTGTTAGAACACCCAGTCTCTGAGGTACAGGGCAGCGCTAATGCCAGCTATAACCATCCCTTTTGCTGAGTGGTACAGAGCTTTACTGAGAGGAGAAAAGCCCAGCTTACTGTTGCAGACTCCCACAGAGCCTGCCCCTCCCAGAAGACACCCCAGTCACAGAATAGCATGATAAGGTGTCATTTAGAGTATTTAGAAATTGATCATTGCCTCTTGTTCTGGAGAGCAAGAAAGATACAATGGAGGAAGCCAGTAGTTTGAACTACCATGTTTTCTTTTCCTGCATTAAGCTATCAAATGCCAATGACAATCTATCAGCTACTGTTGTTTTAGGATAATCTTTCTCTGACATTTTCAGTGAGATTCAATTTTTATTTGCAGTTATTGAAGATTGTTAGGATTGCAAAACACCATTTTAGGTTAATCTTTCCTTTAACATGTTTATGAAAAAGGTAGGATGCTTATATTCACTCTTTCCTCTCAGTGTCACTCTCAAAGAATCAAGGAAAACAAAGGCATGAACTACAAGCACAATTATAATTTTCTTCATTTAAAATACTAAAAAGTAAGGAGATTCAGAATTTCTCAGTCATTTTAAATGTTATCTTGTTTTTTGCTCTGAGGCACAACTGCCTGTGAGGGACATTGACAGATGTCACTTACAATCTGAAAGTCTCGTACTTCAATTTCATAGCATTTTAAACATCAAATGATATACTGCAGCAAAAAATGCCTTACAGATGGTTTCCTGTATATGAAAGCAATCTGTGGATAACATCAATTGTATTGCCTGATTTTATAACTGAAAACTTGGTGTCACTATTTTAAATAACTCTACACTTTAAAGGCCTGCATACAACTGCTCAAAAGAATTAAAGACACCTGGGGATTTTAACGTTAGCACATCTAGCCTTTCTGGAGGTTCTCCTACAGCTATTACTTTATTCATTATTCCCTAAGTTCTTTTGAAGTATTGCTGTTGACATTTGTATATTAAAATGTTTAAATATTAAACCCCACTTTCCATCCATAATTAGAAAAAGTAGATATATACAAACTGAAGGTTTTGAGAATGAAAGATTTGCTAACCTCAGAAACATCTGTCCTGTTCACTGAATAAAGCTCCGAGATGAGGCAGAAAGGGATAAGTTCAGGGCACAGAGTTGAAATCACAATAATATTGAATACTTAGATCTGAAAAGACAATGTTCTTTTTCAAAGTGCTTTCTGAAATGTATATTTTCTTTCCTCTCTTTTTCTAAAAATATTTCTTATTATTCTTACAATAAGAGAGTAACGACAATGAGAATAATTTTCTCAGAGGAAGAATAATGTTTCAGTTTCTAAGTTGTTTGAATCTATGCATTAATAAAAATAGATTTTTCAAACAAAGTGCTTTAATAGCAAACATATCAAGATAATGAAGGAATCAAGAACTTCTGTCTCTTTCTCTCACTCAGACGTAATTTAACCACAGAAATTAAGCATTTCATTTATTCCTTCAAAAAGTACTAAAAGGCATTAAAATCATCTGTTACTATTTACTGCTGGTATACTGCAGCAGAAGAAGTTAAAGCTTACATCAGATTGCCTGAGACATATTTATTTAGGGAGCCTTTATCCATATCCAACAGGTATTCACATCATCACAGATATCTCACCTGAGAAGCACCTGGTGCTTAAGCCCATGCTCTAGTAGTGACTACAGTGCTGAGTATGACAATTGGCCAAACAAATCCAAGACCAACATTGGAATTCACACCTTGTGCAAAGATTTGTGAGACGAGGCTGAAGATCACAATAATTTGCAACATCATTATTTTCATTTTATTTGAGGAAAAAAAGCCCAATAAACTTAAAAGATTAGTAACCTGATGTCTCCAAAACCATTCCACCCAGTGGAATAAAATTGTATTAACAAGAGAAATTTCCCAAAATTTCCACCTTTCTTTGAGGAGTATTTTCAATCAGTTAAGCCACAAAATAGATACTTCCTTGCTTGTTCTTTCTTTAGTCTTACAGGTCCTGCGTTCCTGAAAGTACCTACATTCAACACGAAGAATGGAGAGAATTTCCATTGGATGTGGCTCTACAGTCCAAGAAACAGCAGCAGAAAGAACAACTGTAGAGTCAGACGCACTCAAGCTACCAAGAAACCAGCATCCCCCCAAGCTGTGTTTTGCACAAACACTCAGCTATCCGGCCAAAGTACAATAGGGACTTGTTAACCTCCATTATTAGGCAGAATGATTCTCAGAAGGGAACGTTGGAGTGAATCAATCCTCACCTTACACCTGCTGCTTGAACAAACTGCCTTACCCCCAGTGAGAATCACAGTCAGTACATAAACCAAGGATCCTGGGCTTTGCAAGAGTTTTTCCAAGTACATGTATGACTGAACTACTCCAAATCATTGAAGTGAGCCTTGTGCCTTCTAGGTAGCTCCAGCAGCATGAAAGATGGGCACTTACAGCAAGTTCACTGGTGCAGTTCCTCATGTCCTATGTGAAAGGTCACACAAGAAGTCTACAGCCATAGTTACAAACAATTCTTTCTAGGCAAAAAGAAGATTTTTAGTTTGTTTTCTCCCCTTTGACTAGGAAAAAAAACCAAATCAGCATTTTACTTCCTGTTAAGGAACCAGGTCCATGTACACTTATAGCAGCTGTCTAAGAAATAGCCCAAACACTGCAACAGCCGGTGTAACTTATCACAAATACAAGTCAAAGATGATGTCAAAGATCAGTGAGAACAGGTGAACAGCCACACAAAGCTTGGTTTAGGAACTTCTTATCACATTAAGACTTTGAGACCTTGAAGCATATCTTGTTTATCTCACTAGCTTTTTAATAGCTTTATAATAAGATCAAATAGAATCCATTTACAATTATGAGATTAATAGGAGCGTTTTAAAGATATTACAAGGATTAAGATGTTTTGCTCAATTCTGTGTGTTGTTTAGGACACTATTTATTTATTTATTATTTCTTTACTATTATTCATTTTTAGTGTCCCGCACAAATTTAGATGTGAATTTTAACTCTAAAAAAGATGGTGCTTCCATCCTGGTGAGCAATACACAAACCTCATGTATTTGAGGAGGCACAGCTGATTCAATTGCCAGTACTACACTACTGAGACTCTCCTTCCATCCACTTTAGCTCTACCATTTGTTTTAGGGATGAGGACACACCGAAAGATCATTTTCAGGGAAATTGCAGCCAAAGGCACAGTAACTTCAGCATACCAAAGCTGCCCCCTGGAAATGGACCCTAATTCTTCTCATTCCTTATTTTACATATCAGCTTGTGTGAAGTTACTTGAGAAATACTGTAAAATTCAGAGAGGTGATTGCTTTAGATCCACAGCTTTTCTGTCTTTGTAATCTGTACAACTTTCTTGTGTTTTTATCTAATAATCCAAACAGAAAAATAGGTATGTCTTCTTCTGGATAAAAGGAAAGTGGATGGCATTTACAGAGACCACTCCATCAGGTTCTGGAAAGTTAAGATTCCTTCATAGCATGCAATTTCTATTCTACATCATACGCTTAAGGAGCATGGAGCACCTGGCATTGAAATACTGATTTGGGAAAAATATATAGAGAAAAAATTACAAATCACAACTTACCACTCTTTTGAGTCTATTTAATCATAAACCTTTGCCTTAGACAAAAAAATCAACAAAACCCACAAACAAGCAAAAAAAACCCCCCATCCAGAAAATCACACCATTTTGAAACAAAGTATATAAGTTTATCTATGTTGAAACTGTAGCTTACCTTTTTATTGGCAATTAGGAGGCCTCAAGATTTACAACACTTCTACTTTCAGTAGGCAGGTTCTGCTCATTACCTATACCAGGTAAATCAGATGCTCAGCCCTACTGGAGTGTGCTGAGTGAGAACAGCAGGATATTCATCTTGACATCTGAAACAGAGCTGATTAAATTTATTTATCAAGTCCCCAAACACATCAGTATGTCTAACTAATTACTTGGGTTACTTGACCAAACTTTTTGAGCAGCTTTCTCCTTTCCCCTTCTGCTCCCAAATTGAAGCATTTCGATGTAGGAATACTTTCATGTGTCTAATAGGAGTGGCAAGTTCCAGCTTGTTTGAAAAATAAATCCTAAAGTTTCAGAATACTGGAATTAGACCATCACTCCTAAGCACCACTAAGCACAACAATAATTTAAAATAGGTTCTTCTGAAAATTCTCAAGACCAGGATTGAAATGTATGCACAGGGTGAAATTCCTTCACTAAACTCAGTGATGAAACATGCACTGTCTTTTCCTCCAGTGTACAGAAGACTTGCACTTTTCACGGAATTCCATGAAAACATCGAGCTATAGTGTTTGTGTTAATAAAAGCACAGGCAGTGAAGTACTGGGAAGCCAGTATCATACTTCTGCAAAACCAGTCAGAGTAATCCAAATTTAAAATTCTTCAGCCACTAAAAATATATATTTAATCTAACTAAAACCTCAAAGTTTATGTTCAGATAAAGAAGTTCTATGGTAGTTTTAGGTTTTTCACTAGCATATGTGAAAAAGATATTTTAAAAAATGCTTTTCTATGTTTTTAGTTTTGAGGAAACAGGTAAGTAAGAAGATCCAAAGATAAACATCCAAAGATATGGGTAATACTTAAAATACTGTAACAATTTCAAAAAAACCCAGGAGACTAGGAAAGAAGAGGAATAAATAAGGGGATGGGGGACAGGGCATGAACAAAACACGGCAAGATGGTGAAAACCAACAAAAGGCAGTAAATGGTGCAAATTCCACTAACTGTACCCTCACAGCATGGCACAGTTTTCTTTTCATCTTCTGAAAGACCTGAGTTAACCCCTGGTGAAGTGATTCAGTTTGGATCTGAATTTCTATGGCATGTAAAGATACAAGAGCTTATACTATTGGGCAGGCATTTATCGTAACAACCCTGAGTACCGGGATACACCAAAGAGTCAGGCATACACCTCCTATTAAACACTATTAAATTTTAAAGATTCAGTCATTAGCACTGGAAACCCCTGAGCCAGAGGACAACAGTTCCTGTGACAGAACTGCATTGCTTATCTCCAGCTGTTGTCTTTCCTCTGGCATCCATTACTGCAGAGTGCAAGAAACAGGGTATTGAGCTGAATGGGTCTTAGGTCTGACATCATATAAATTGTCTCTTGTTCCTAGGATGTATAGAGCAAGTGCTACAAAGAGAAAGAGAACACAAGAAAATAAGGAGAACAGAATAACATTTCTTTTAATCATGCCACTCAAGACCTCTTTTTCCTGGTTTTTAGACATTTTCTTATAAGTGAATATGACAGAGTAGTAGCTTAATGTAGTATAAATACACTTACAATTCATGTGTAATTCTATGTAATTTAGGACGTCTACAATATCAGTATAAAAACTGAAAATTTCTTTCTGAAGTAGGATAACAGCATCTGCTTATCACTCAACTTCAAAATTTGGAAGGCTTGTCTAAGCTTTTGCTAACCTCAGATCTATGATCCCATAGCCAGCAAGCACAGTATACACAGCCTTCTGTGTAGCACCGGAGAGATGAGGACTCAGGCACTTCACTCTGAAGTTTGTCAGTCCTTTCTCTTTACTCTGAGAAACCTTTCAAAGCATGGGCAAAGCATTCCATCTCCCTGATGGAGATTCCATTTAATACTTGAAATGAACATCACCATTAAAAAACATAAGTAAGACTAATAGGGATGAGCATTGAAGGAAGCACAACGCAGAATAGATAAACACCAAAATAAGGTATTTTATTCTCTAGCCACAATAAGAATTTGAGATATAACACAAGACAGGCCTCTGAGGCTTCTTACATTTCATTCTGTTTTTCCCCTAAATAATTAGCTTTTGATCAAAATGTATTTTTCTTTATTCCTCCTCTTCCTATACATATATGCTCCCCTTGATGGGGATGTTATTGAGCTGTAAATCAACTGCAGCCAGTGGAAGCAGTGAACTAAATAAACAGGACAAATATGAACCCTGATGTAGTAATATACTAAATTTGAGGATGTCTTTGTGATCAGCATAGTCCAATAAAAATTAAAAATAAGTGAAAAACTTCTCCGTTAAAGAACTTTAACTCATTCATGACTGTAAGTTTTCTTGCAAAGAAATTGAATATTCATTACTGTAAATCTGAGAGACAATTGAGTAGGCAGAAATATTCCACAGAAAATTTTTTCTTAAATGTGGGAAATTGCAGAACTAACTATAGTCTGCCCTGCACAGTTGCAAGCACTGACCTGTTGGGCAAAACCATGAGAATGAATCTTTTAAAAGAGATGGTAGTGCTGCTTTTCTCCAGCAGCTCGTTAAAGCAAATACATCCCTGCTCTTCAGGCACTTGAGCAATCTCATGGAATACTTACAGAAGCCTAAAGTTAGGACGTGCAGAAATACTCATCTTGAATTCATGTAACATCTGGTTTTTATTATACCAGAGGTAGTTTTTAGCTCCTTGTGGTAGAGTTGGATCACAAGAGAAAGACATTTAACTATTTTCATTTTTACTGTCAACATTTAACTATTGCTCTGATCATTTGTTTCTCCCAAGTAAAATAACAATAAGCTTTAGCCATCAGGTACCAGACACTAGAATCTCAATTACCGGAACCTACTCAGAGAGGTGTTTCTATATTTCAGCACCCTTGTTCTGATCTTCAGCTATGAAGCAATCTAATATTCTCTAGAAAGAAAGTGGTATTTTCTGTTATTATTGTACTAGAAGGTACTGTACTCCAGGTAAAGGGCCTGCATTTAACTGTAAAACTCCTTGACCTTCATTAGTGCTTCAGGGAGCTTGAAAACCAGACAGAATAACAAAAAATTCTACAAAACAGACTAGTTCATATTTTCCTGGTTTTCTAAAACACCAGGGAAAATATTAACTATCAGGTCTAAAGATTAATTTGAAATTAAATGCTTACAAGTAAATAGATATGATAATTGCATTAAACCATATACAGCTTGTTTTTAAAAGGGACATGAAATCTTATCATTAAATCAACTACTAAATCACATTTTAAGTTATATTATTTTAATTAATCTATTGGAAAGGAGTTTGAAAATAACCAAGGCAGCAATGAGATATTGTAATTTAATCAGCAGTTAATTTTGATGTTTCAAAAAAAAATAAATGAAGGCTCAAAATAAGATTGTCAGATATTTATAAACCAATAAGACATCCGTATGTATTGTATCCATGAAGATTTTCACACCTACAAAATTATCTACCTGCTGTATTTTGTTATACTAAGTCTTGGGATCTTCTTATAGTTTATGTAGCATGTGGATTTACCAAAGCAATGTTTTATATGCACCGTAAAATACTGAACCTGGAACAACTGAGTAAAGCTCTGTATGATTGAAGTATCATACAATCGTTAAGGCTGGAAAAGACCTCCAAAATCATCAAGTAGTATTTCTGCTGGCATTTTAACTCAGATTCCATTCTGTTCTGCTTTTTCTACTTATATGGCACTTGGCATGTTACTAACCCAGTGTCACAAAAATTACCAATCTTTGCCCTGGATTTGAATGCATATTAAAACAGATCTGGAAATTATAACAACAATTTAAAAGTTTTCCTCAACTTGATGAGGAAGAGGAGGCCAATTTCCATAACTAGCAACAAATCTCTCCAAACTCAAAAGCTAAAATATGTCCACTAGTGTATTCCTCATGTATATATATGTGTGTATGTATAAGAACCTATAATCCATTTTGCACTGCCAGTAGGATCCAGAGACACATTTTATCAAATTTATGCTTTCTACCTAGGAAATTTTAAAATTTTATTACGTAATTCTGTGAAGATCATACGTGCTATTTCAAATATTCACTTGTCAGGGACACTCAAACACAAAGATATAATATTTTAAGGAGAATAACTACATCTAGTTGGTGCAAACTTCTTGTCCTGATATTTCTAGGAAGAGGATCATCCTATTGCTTGAAAAAATTCCTATCCTATTCTTTCAGTGGATTAACTGCCCTAAACCCAAGCAACACAAGGTTTTTGTGGTCTTTCTAAGGAGAATATAGAAGGTTCCTGTGGCTACAATCCAAACCCAAAAGAAATTCCACTTTTTGCCCCTAAACACCATTTCCAAGTGGAAATACAAATTGTTTTAGAGGAATCTTTTCATATCACTACAGTCTGGCTAATGCTAACAACCCATTACAGATTCCCTGCATCAAAAGGTGTAACATTCCCTAACAGCTTACCCACTCCGCTGTTATTTTGAAGCCGTCTGTAAAAAGAAAGGTATTTGTTAAAGTTAGAACAATTTAAAACCTTGTGTTAAAACAGGAATTTTAAAATACTTTCTTCAAGCCCATTGCATCTTTTTTATATTAGTCTAGTCAAGCTTTTAATACTCAGAAATATACATTAACTCATAACTTTATTTAATGCTCCTATCCATGTTAATCTAATGCTACAGGCTTCTAACTTGGCTGCAGCAACTTTTTTAGAATTTTTACATGCTAAGTAGCTCCAGTTTAGATATTTCTGCAATATGTAATAGATATTTCTGTTAAGAAATGCAAAGAACATTTCACAGGGTAAAGCACATAAGTCCAAGTTTTAATTTAGAATGCTAAAGAATGTGTTCTTTAAAGTTCTATGGACTTTTTTGGGGCTATTTATGCCTCAAACCATAGCTTTTCTTCGTCAAATATAAAGGTGTGTTGTCTGAGAAGGTATTAGAATGGAAAAATTGTGTGCAAAATTAGTAATTTATACTAAGTTTACAATTTAATCTGCATTTTCACTTTGATTCAGGCTAGGAAAAATTGCACGTAAAAAAGAATGTTGAAAGAATAGCAAGTCTTTGGTTTTTATGCTTATTGAGGGAATAACAGCACCCAATTTAAAAAATAGGTACCAATATATACATGTATGTTTAAACATGGTAAACTTGCAAAAGTAGTGATTTATTAAGGCCGGTATTCTATCAACTTCTGCATAAAAATCCATAAAAGCAAGATCACTCCTTGTTGCTTCCTATAATTTTGACATTAATTATTTTTTATTATTGGTCTGGTTAGATATTCCAGTATTTACATGCAGAATAGCAGAAATTTGCATACAAATAAAAGTTGTGTAGTCATATTTTCTTCTAATTTCCCATACATGTCCCTAAACAGCCCAGAATATACAAATTATAGTATCATTTAGCTAACAATCTATGATGGCTATGTGTAATAATATAACCTTCCCAGGATTTAATTAAGCAAGTTCAAAACATGGAACTTTGAAGTAAGGAGCCTCTAGAGAAGGATAAATTTAAAGAGTTGCCCTTCATTTTTAAGCTTTTATGATTTTATTATCTAGTAAGATTGAGGGGAAAATGCAAAGAGAGAAAATAAACACTTGCAGTTAATTTTTTTTCTTTCCGAGACAGATTAAAAAGAATTTTCTCTTAGTGTTTCACCCTCTATAGTACTTCTGGAAAGGTCTTGATTTTTTATTCCACCCCTTGCACTGATAAAATCTGTCTGGAACGACTGATTTTAAAATTCTTCTGCTCTCTCTTAAAGAGTGGTGGCTGGTTGTGGACAGATACAGCATGATGATGCCATCTGACAGAGGATGAGAGTCTACAGACTACAAACATCACAAAATTGAGACTATACATGTAGAACATTGTCTTCTGCTCATTATGTAGCTCAAGATCAGCAGAAAGGTTGCCTTTAACAGCAAACATGGCGTTTTGCAGTGTATTCCATGTACCTATGCAAAGCAGCTAAACAAAAATTAACTTTACCTTAAAAAGGAATAATCATATATCCTTTTATTAGAGTAAACCCCATGTTATTTCAGGTCTTAAACTGTCAAAAAAGAAATCTTTTGTTCCGATTTTACATGCAATGTTTTTGTTTTTATGTCAAGCTATATTAGTAAGCCATAGGTCATACAGCAAAATCTACCTGTAATGTGTCCCACAGTAAGATGTGTACTTTGTACGTATTTTGGAAACTCAGAGGTAAAAATGAAAGAAAATTATCTAACCTATACTACCACGTTTTTTTAAAATTAACAATCTGGACACATATTACATTTAATTAGCTTATCTTGCAAGTTTTTTTGCATTGTCCAAGCATTTATTGACTGAGGTTTTTTAATTACATGGGTTTTGGGGGTTTGGTTTGGTTCCACTTTCCCACTATCACCCCCTCCCCACTGTATTTTAATCTTCTGGGGTGATGTTCCTTTAAGTATTGTACAAGTGATCAAGGACAGACTGGAGATGGGCAGATTCCAAAGGGAGGAGATTCAACAAGTCCAGGTGCCGGGTACTTTGGTGGCAATAACCCCATGCAGAGCTATAAGCTGGGGTCGGAGTGGCTGGAGAGCTGGCAGAAGAGAGAGACTTGATATTAGGAAGAAATTCTTCACAGAAAGAGTGATCTGCCATTGGAATGGGCTGCCCAGGGAGGTGGTGGAGTCACCGACCCTGGAGGTGTTCCAGAGTAGGCTGGATGAGGCACTTGGTGTCATGGTTTAGATGATGGGTTGCTGTTAGGTTGGACTTGATGGTCTCTAAGGTCTCTTCCAACCTTGCTGATATTGTCATGCTGATATTGTGATACCAATACTGTGATACTCTGAAATTCTCCTCACACAGCTAGAACTCCTCACCTGTGTTGTAATGGATATTTAATTCCTTTCCCCTAGTACATAAGCTGTCAAAGGTTTATGTACCTACTACAACTTGAGGTGTTTGAAGCAAGGCAGATCAAGACTCCTGGGATTTTGCTACAGTGGGAAAAAAATGGTGAGGTTTTTTAATTGGTTTTGTTTGGGGTTTTTTTTTATGATGAATTTCTGCCAATTATTTTGGTGGTGAGCCTTTCTTAATGCATCTCAACAAAATCAAACTCAGAAACTAAGTCTTAAAACAAGCCATGTAATATTGTTTTGTTTGGGTTTTTTCACAATTAACTGAGTTTGGTGGGTTCTATTTTGACTTACTGAAAAGACAAAAGACTTTCTTGGAACTTATGCCTAAGAAAAGACTCTGCAGCAATTTTCATGAAATTTAGCAGTAATTCTCTTTTAACTCTTGGATAAAAATATTTGTCAATGTTGTTCAGACCATTAAAATGAGAATCAAGACAAAACAATGTATGTATGTGTGTGTGTGTGTGTGTGTGTGTGTGTGTGTGTGTGTGAAAACCCACAAAACTACCACTGAGAAAGTTAATTAACTTCCACAGCACCATATAAATAACTAGAGATCAAGGACTCCATAGGTTTTCAACGTTTGTCTGTGTGAGATCTTCTGTGCCTTCTGAATGTTGCTTTTCAACTGGTAATCTCTTTCATGAATTATTTTGTTTTGTTTTAACCTGGAGTAACTTTGGAGGAGGCTGGAGTAATATTTGCAGTCGGGAGGACAGCCTTTCTCTTGGTACTTTCAGAATCTATTTCAACAAATCCCTCACTGCGCACAGATTTCCAGGTGCAGATGCATCATCTGCAACATACAGGCCTTTAATTTGTGCAAATCCAGTGTGATTGTGGATTGCATCTCTGGTAATTTCTCAATATATCAGCTTCAGACTGAGCATGCTGAACAGATATTAAATAATACAACAAGCAAAATGGCTTTGCCATATAAACCAGTCAGCTTTTTTTTCATTCAGAAAACCATTACGATGGAAGATACTCTCCATCATGCTGAGACTGACAGTGAGGATGAAATATTCTGTAAACTCAGAGTGAGGACAGTGCATCTGTTCCAAAAAGTTACATCAGTACTATGGTGTCACTGATAAGACTGTGAAATGATGAAACAATCCAGAAAAAATAGTTCTGAGCAAATAATGTGTAAAAAGGCTTTACGAATCCCTTGAGGCCTATTTCACAAATTGGCTTTAAAATTTTTTTCCATGTCTTCTTATCTGCTCTCCCATGTTCTGTCTGTAAAGTACAACAACACTTCTCTTAGATAGTATTTCTGATGATATAGTGAGATAAGACTATCTGTAGAAAGAGGGAAAAAAAACAGTCTTCCAAACTTGAAGAATCTGCATTCATTTTTGCAAAAGCAAACTGAAATGGCTTGAAAAAAAATGCAGAATATTAAATCTCATAAGAATCTATAAAAAAAATCTAGATGACCATAAACAGCACACTAGTATTGCAGTATTAACATTTAAAGTTCTTTTAGTATTCTCAGTTCATGAATTTCCTTTGCCATTATAAAAGGTCTTCATTGTCATTTGTTATTTTGAAAAAATCATGAATATGCAACTGCAGGAACACATACAAATGTTTGTGACTGTTGTGCATTTTTATCATTTCAACTTTGCTCCCCAAAAGGAAAAAAAAAATCATTGATTTAAACCCTTAGCATCTGTTTATTGAATCAGAATTTACTATAACAACTGTCTTCTGATCCAATTGAAATTTCAACATGTATCTTAAAGAAAACATATGAATAGGACACTTGGCATTTTAGAGATGGTGATCTAATTTAATTCCTCAAGTTCAATTTTTGTCTGGACCAAAATAATCTAGTATTTCCAATAGAAGCTGTAAGGAGCTCAAAGAATTTTTTATTTCAGATGTACCAACATATGTTTAGTTCATAAGAATATATCCATATTTATAGCCTTTCTGTCTATATGCTCTTAAAAGAAATAATCCAAATAAACCTGCTGAAAGGTCAAGGAATAAAAAGATATTTCTTCTACCAGAGTTTAGCTTAAATGGCAGAAAACTACCCTTGGAATTTATAATGCAAGGCAGAGTTGCAAACTAAAAAGCTGCATTATCCAAAATTCTGGTTTTCCAGATTAGAAACAGGTAGTCCTTCCATTTTGTTGGTTTTTTTCCCCCCCATTACCCAGCATCACCTTTGAAAGCAGGAAGGCTAGACTTGGGGCACACAGCCGAGCAGGGACTGAACCCACTAACTATTCTGCACACCTCATTTTCCAAGCAGCAAAGTCACTCAGGTTTCATGCTCACCCTAGTCAGAATGGAGATAATCCTATTTCCATTGTTATTTTCCATTACTTAATAATGAATGTCTCATTCCATAGCTGAAACAGGAGTCTATTGATCCCCTGCTTGTTTTGTTATTTGTGGGACACTTCACTCGAGGCACTACATTGCATTTATATAGGTCACACAGCTTTATTATTTGTGTACTTTGTGATTTATGTGAAATTGAAGATGTTGTCAGATAAAGGAACCACCAGTTTGACTAATTGCAGGTAATGGTCACCAGCAAGGCAGTGGACCAAGAGCTGATGCAGACTTCTTTCACCAACAAGGCTCTACCTAGTGCTCACAGCACAGCCCTGCCTTGCTTCCCTTCTGTCACTCCTATTTGTCTTATGGCTAGAGCAGATACTTTCCAATGTTAGGCAAGTGAACCTGAAGTTAAGAATAAGGCAATATTGGGAAATACCAGGGAAGCAGCCCATGCTGGTATCAGAAAGCTACAGAAGGGTTGACTGACTCTTTGAGCAACCTGATCTAGCGAGAGGTGTCCCTGCCTGCGAAACGAGAGTTAAGGTCCTTTCCAATCCAGGCCATTCCATGACTCTGTAACACAGCACTGCAACTGTAGCCTTGAGAAGGAGGTGTAGGAAGCAAATCCAGGCTTGCCTCCCATTTACCTGCTCTTGCCACTTAGTTTGGAGAGGAACTGCAGGTTTTCAAGCAATGGGTCAGAAAAGCCAGGGGACTGTTTTAGGAGATGAATGGTTTAAGTAAGATAGATGTAAGGGATTGCAGATATAGGATGTGACTCAAATTGTGTGATATCTAACAGGTAGGTGTATACACAAATGCTATGAGAGCCCTGACCCTCACAGATCTGTGCTTTAGAAATTCCAGACTATTAGAAACAAGTGATCAATCACCATTACTTTCTCCAACTTGCCTTGCTCCTACCTGGAATATTTCAGCCATGCTGATATCTTCCCTGCATGCAAACTTCCACAGCACCTCCAAATCAGGTGTTCTGCTAACAGGGCTGTCTATCCCCCTTGCTCAGGAAGACCGAGTTTTTCAGGACTTATATATTTGTTGTTTTGCTCTGTATTTTTAATCAAAAGAGAAGAAGAGGGAATATTGTTCTCAGAAGGTTATAGTGACAAGAACTGCCACACAGTGACCAAACTCATTCACTTAAACAACTTCCCCATCTCCAGCAATTTCCAGGGGACTGTGAAGAAAAGAGTACAAGAGAAAACAGAACAAGATTTCCTTTCTTCCCTAATACACTCACCTTTTTTTTTTTCTGGCTATCAGCAGTTACAGAATTGAATTTTATCAGTGCTACCACAAAATATCTGTTTTCATATCGATGCTCTTCATCCATTCTCTAAATCCCATGTTCCTAAGAAGGAATAGAGATTTGCTTTGGGTCAAATGACAGCAATCAGGGGGTTTTCAGCAGAAAGATCTGACCCCATCTTTGTTAACATAAACCAGCAACAATCCAGTAATCTGACATGGTAAAATGTATTTCATAAATCAAGAGCTAAATGCCTTGCTTTCTGCTGCCTGCTGAGCATCCAAATCCTGAACCCGAGGTGAAATCCTGGTTGTACTGAATTTAATAACAGCACTCCCTCTGACCACTGGGTCCAGATGTTTGTCCCTAAAGCCACAAGGGCTTGGAGAGATTGTTTTTAGCATACAGAGAAAAGCAATAACAACTTCATCTATTTGGCTTTGCTTTTACTGTAATTCTGGGCACAGTTACATATATATTTTCTTAAAATCAATTATAGTCTCCTCTACCTCCCTTTACTATCGACTATTACATGATAGATATGTTATTTCAAGTAATATATACAGTCTCATACCTACTTATTGACAATGTGTTAAGTTAGGTACATTTTAGGCAATTCTCCAGCTTGAAAGACCAAGTGTCAACAGTGGACTCCAGACATCTCAATACCACAGGCTGTTCTCATTTTCAACATAAATGTACATATTAATCAGCTAATCACTAATCCCTGAAACCTCTAACTGCAGTATTGGCAGATCTTCTTAAAAAATATTTCCAAGCTTGCATGCCTGTTTCTGCATTTGCTTAAGGAATCATCTGTCATGTAAATGGCTAGTTAGTAAAATGAACTAATTAACAGGGGAATTAAATAGAGAAATAAATCTTGAGCTCAAAGCTATTGAAAAGTTGTCATCCTTTCCCATCCAAAGCCACCAGAAAGGCTTACACTAAGGAATATTGCTGCATTTTTAAACCCTTTTACATATGTGAAACATTTACCCTTTAATCCCTATTCTGTTATATCGAACTGAAAAAGTGTTACATTTATTATATTAAAATACAAGCAGTACAGGAAAAAAATACAATTATCGAGGTCCGAGCCCTCTTTTCCTCTTGCTTTCTACTTGAAACACCTGATTTGGCCTTTAAGATCATTTTAAGAACTATACTTGTGCATGCTTTTGAACTATTTTACTAATTTATTATTGACTTAGAGATCTTCAGATCCATGTTTAATTTCTGTTGACATTTGTTCCAACTCTTCTGTGATATCTAGTCACTGTGGCTATCCAATGTTTAAATATACAGTTTAAAATACACGTTTTAAACTCTCTCAATATATTGACCAATATCATACTATAGAACACTTGGAATCAAATTGGCATTTTAAGTTAAAACTAGCAGTGCAATTGCTTCCATTTCCTCTTGTGCTAATAAATGAGAGTTTCTTTTGAGAGCAGTAGGAAACAGATGGACACTTTGTCAAAATGTGAAGCTCAATGATATGGGTGATAACGTATGCTATGTGTGTATATATATCTAGATCTAACGGAATAACAACATTTTTAACCTCTAATACTCTGATTTCTTTATATAGCAATTACTTTTTTTTCTTTTCCACACATAAAAACCACAGACTTACTGGAGGAAAAAAAATGATTGACAGTCCCACTCCGTAACTCATGGCAGAACCCAGGACTGAACCTTTTTCTCCCAAAGTTTCAGTCCGAACTTCTGTGAACTGGAAACTCAGGGAAGAACATGGTTTTCCCATTGAGAATGCACACGCTCACAAATTCTATAAAAGGATAGATGATAAATTTGTCTTCTTTGATCAGAGCAGTTTATCTCTGATTGACCTCATAATGCGTCAAACATATTAATGGTGGTTTAGCTGACACTATGTGGGAGTCAGAGTAACACTATCCAGCATTTAGGCTGCTAATGGCTTCTTAATTACAAAATGGTTGTAGGCTTCATGGGAAGTTGCACCTTAATGCTAATGTCCCCTTTGATCCCACCTGAGCATTTTGGTATTCATGATTGTTTTAATGTTGTCATTATTTTGTTCTTCTTTTTCTTGGGCAATTCCTTGGTTCCTTATTTTGAGTATCACAGTTATGGTGTTGATATTCACACTAATCAGTCTCTTCTGGCATCTGCAGTGTCAGCTTGGAGCTGATTCAGGAAAAGCCACAAAATCATAACACTACTGTTTCTATAATATTCTGCTATTTAGGATGCATATAACTCATCTTCTAAGCTTTTAAAGATGCATCTGTAAAGCCTTTTGCTGTCATTTTGAGGGAGGAAACATAAATCTCAAACACATTTGTGTTCATAATAAACAACAATACAATACAATTTTGTTTCCTTCCTCTGTTTCCATGAGCTTACAGTATTTCTTCATCATAACAGTGATAAAAGAAAGCTTCAAAGCACAAAAACAATAAAAAGGTAATATTGGTTCCTCTGACTTAATATCTTCTATCTATCGAGTTTGCCTTATGGATCACTACCATCTGATATAGATGACATTCTTAAAACATCCTGTCCTGCTTAGTGTCTCTCAATCTCTCCTTTTTTTCATGATCATAGAATGGTTTGTGTTGGATGAGACCTTAAAAATCACTTAATTCCCAACTCCCAGCCATGGAAAGGAACATCTTCCATTAGATTAGGCTGCTTAGAGCTTCATCTAACCTGGCCTTGAAAACAGTTTCAGGCTTGGGGCATCTACGGCTTCTCTGGGCAACCTGTGCCAGTGCCTTGCCACCGTCACAGGGAAGAATTTCTTCCTAATATCTAGTCTAAGCCTACTCTCTATCAGTTTAAAGCTATTACCCCTTGTCCTGTCACTCCATGCTTTTGTAGAAAGTCCCTCTCCAGCTCTTTGGTCACCCTTTTAAGAACTAGAAAGGACTCTGAGATGTCCCCACGGCCTTCTCTTCTCCAGCCTGAACAACCTTAACTGTCAGCCTGTGAATCAGGAATGTCTCAATCCATCCCACGTGAGTTACTCTGCTACAATAACATGATAAACACAGAATACAACAACTATATGTATTTTTTCTATTCAGGACACAGGATTGCAGCTAACACAGTACAACAGCTATCGGTAATTTGGCTAACCACAGCCTGTCCTTAAATTCTTAAAACCAGTAAGAGATGTAAAATCAAGGCATAGTTTTCATTTTCTTTTGATCTTCCACACTGATAGTACTTGGGAACCAGCAATAAAAATATCTCAACTGTCATACATAACAAAAAGACTTCTGTACTTAGGAAAGCCAAGACTGTCAATAGAAATCAGGGCTTTGCTTTCAAAAAGGATAAGAATTGCAAACCACCCCAATACAATCTCTAGCTCAAGGTAAGTAACGACATCCAGCAGGCAAAATTGAACGTGCTGTATCCCTAGCTTTACAGGTCTGCATGTCTCTACCCAGAAATTCCCACAAGGAGCACTGATTTTCAACTTTTGTCATAGCTCATTGCTGTGATTGCTCTATAATTGCCTTAACTATGCACCAAACAAAGCAAATTTACTGCTCACCCTAAGAGATGCAAAACTAATTGTTTTCATTAGCTGTACTTCTCTGCAGGGTTCTGGGTCTACTTTTTGTGCTGCTCTGACAAATATTACAGCATCCTGCAGTACCTCACTCCTATAAAGTAATCCAGGAGATTATATGAGGCAATAATTTATTGTTCTAATTCTTTGTCTATCAATGGATGCCTTTAAGGACAGTAAGGTCTCTGCTATTGACTTCAAGATCAGACTTACTGCAAGTGAAATTTGGATCTTGCTCGCTATCACGACTGACTGCAACATTTTCTTGGGGTATGTGTTTCCAAGTCATTGAACTCCGATAGATTGCACCTTTGCATTCAAGATTAACCTTTTATGTACATCACACTAGTGCAAATTGAGCCCATCCCAGAAGTCGTTCCTATCTAACAGTGGCTGTAGGGCAATTGTTTTAATGTCTGATGATATCTTTTTATAACAGAAATGGTATGCAACAAAGTCAATCCAAAAGAAATCTATTCAAATGTAAGTGCTGTGTAAATAAAGAAATGTTGATAGTATCAAGTCACACCAGAATAAGCCAAATCAGGTTCCTGGAGCACCAGAGAGCACACTGGAGATTTCATTTTGCCTGTAATACATGCAAGTTTGACAATTGAATGCAAGACTTTAAAAGTTACTTAAAACTTCTGATATTGCTAACAAAATTTCCAGTACAGGACAGGCAATCTATGAGGCTGGGAGGGGTTTGTTTTGATTTCTGCTTAGAATTTTAAAAAGAAGGTACTACTTCATTGTCACAAAGCTTGAGCAGAAACTTTTGATGCCAATTTGGGAGATTTTTTTAAATATATGGACTAAATATCAGAGCAAGAGCAGCTCATGTGTGTCTGTGCAGAATTACAAGACAGCAGCAAACTGTTCTTATGTGGAGAGAAATTGTCTGTTTTCTCCAATGCTCTCATCCTTGAGGTAATGTAGGCCTTACTATTTTAGAAGTTTTGGATAAGAGGGCAAAGATTTGACTCCTATTCTATTAAAGCAAATTCACAATAGTAGCACTATAAAATCCATTAGGTTTATATAAACTTTGCTGATTTAGGCTAAAAAAAAATCACTTTGTTTCTAATACTTTGGCATGCTTATGGTCAGCCTGCAAAGAACTGCATTCTCTGTGGCAGCTGTCCTTAAGCATTTCTGAAAACACTATTTTAATCATAAGTGTAAAAATTTGCATCCTGTAGAAAAGAGTTGGAAACACTAAACAAGAACACAGCTCCTATAGGGCTTCCTAGACATAAATTTTTTACTATCTGTACTCTGCTAATTCTTTAATATCTGTATTAACACATACATTTTTACTTCTCTTTTTTTACTACAGGAAAATGCAAGAAACTTCAGAGAAATATTACAGAACGTTTACGACATTCAGTTGAAGCCAATATGCCTCTAGTGCTCCCTAATAGAAATCAATCCATTTTCCTGACACCTGACTGCTATGAACAATATAACATGTTATTGTGGCTGTCATTTAACCATTCTCCTACTTATAATGCTGCATGTCAAATGCTAAAAAATGCAGGGCTTCTTACAGAGAGTGCATGACTTCCATGCCAGCTTCCCCTTTAATTAAATTCAAAACTTGCGCCCAGCTCTGTGGATACACTCCCCTCCCTACCAGCCCGACAGCAGCTTGCTGAATGTAAAATTCTCCCCACAGCTGTTTTGCTTGAAATTTGTATTCATGTAAAATGCTTGCTTTCTTGAATTGAAACTCCAGTTTCAGGCCACAAAGATCATTTTGAGTCTATTACTTGCTTCCCAAATGCTTTTCTCACCATCCCTCCTAAATCAATTTAGTGCCCATTAAAGGTGCCAGATTGACAGAGAGTTACAGGTGCTCTTTATTCCCCAGAAGCTCTGGAAAAGGTAATGGCATTGCAAGCTTCTGTCTAGAGGTGCCAAACCATGTCCATCATGACCTGATGGAAACTAATGTCACTATGGGTGATTTATGTTGTATGAACATAGTTCATCAGTCTTCCTGCAGACTTGGCTATGGTGTGTCAGTTGTACCACAGACCCCAGTAAAAGAAACCATTTTTAGCACAAGAACATAAGTCTTACTATCATTTTGGCCAAGACAGGCAGCCCACCAGAAAAGACTTTACATTCCATTGTGAACTCTCTGAAATAGCCTGGTCCCTGGAAGCTACCCTCAGTTCAGTTTTCCCACATCACATAGCTTGGGAGAAGCAGTCAGACGGGTCATTTATTGTAGTACCAGTCAGCTTTAACTAGGCTTCAGACTTGTAAAACCTTAGCAGGCTCAGCTTTGTTTGAGGGATTCACAGTTTATCCACGAGGTACCAGTATCACCTTATAAACGTGTAGAAGGGGCTACAAACAGCTGCTGCTGCAGTGAAAAATCTGCATAAAGCAAATTGCCATCATAACCTGGACTGCCAAGATATCTTGTGCAAATCATAGGGAATAAAACAAACTTTACTTAATGCAGGCTACTTCATCATCTGTTTTACACCAAAGCCTTCTCATTACACCTCATATAGTATATTCTTCACTTGCTAACAAAGAGAAGTAAAGAGAGAAGACAATGGTGTAGAGGTGCTGCAACAGAACCAGATGGCCCGACTCTCCCAGGTCTTGGCATTGTGCCCCTTTCTGTAGCTTTGGTATTTTTGTCTTCTCCTACCCCTTTGGTGCACCTTCCTCTATGTCTGTCACGTTGCTTTTTAGTTCAGCTTCCCCAGGAGGAGTTGGTTATGCTGTTGTGCTCCTTCCAGTCAACTCAGCCAACAGGACAAGGTGGTCATGTGGGACAGAGGAATGAGACTCTGGATTTCATGACAATATGCCTGAGAAGACAAGTGATTTCTCATACTGTTTCCTAGTAAGGAAGAGGCTCTGTGCTAAGCCCTGATGGGAGAGGACTGTGCAGAGGGATCCCATGACTGCTCACAGAAACACTCAAGGTGCACAGAAATTCCTCTGAAGGAGTACACTGTGACACTGTGATGAGGACTCAGCTACAAATAGTAGGAAATCAGACTTCAGATTGTCCTTGTGATCATCCAGGCTCTTTGAAAATATTTTTGCACAGCTTTCACCCTTCACCTTGTCCCTACTGTTACCTGCCCAGTTCCCAGCCAGGTTAGATCTTGTCTCTAAGGTAGCTGTTGTTCTCCTCCTGCAAGACCCTTCTCATACATCTGCCAAGAACAAAAGGCAGAGCAAGGGGAATTTCTCTTTGCTCCTGTCCAGCATGTATCACGAAAAAACCTATTATTACATTCTTTATCTGCCAGCCAGGGCTGACTTCAGTGGATAGGTGCTTCTCTGCATCACTTGATAATCTGGCAGTCAGACCAGCAGCCATACAAACTTCAAATTTATTCTTAGTTTCAGTCATAAAAAACAATTTAAAAGTAAAGCAATGAAAGTATGTTGGTTTTAGCTTCATGACAAATGGTTTCTATGACAGAATCACTACATTATTCTCCGTCATTCAAAGTTCATTGCACATAACAATAATGTATAAAGAAGTTTGTTCATGTATTCAAGTATATACTCTATATTTAAATTTAATTTCTCTGATGTTCTGTCTTCATATGAATATTATTGTGAACTAAGGATAAGCTGTCTTTGAACTCTCTAGCCCTTTTGCTCAGATGTAAATCAGTGTTTAGCTTTTAGTCCTCTTTCTGCTTTTACTGCTTTCAGGGAACAATAGGGAAGCCCACTTGTAGTTAATTTACCACCTGAAGACACTAAATAAAAGTTACAGGGTCTAATTTATTAAATCTCTCCATAAGACTCGAAACATCAGGCATCCAGTCAGGGCTATGTTTTTATTAAATATTTTCATCAGGGAAATTAGAGCATTTATCCAAACAAACATAAGGGAATCCAAACAAACCAGCTTATTTATTTGTAAATTTCTTCAGTGGAGTTGGTATTGCTGACCCTCATATGGTTGTCCAAAGCACATTATTATATTATTTTTATTCTCAATACATATTAATTTACCAGGATTTCTGGCAAGTTATCTGTTACATGTTATTTTCTATATTGTCTACCTTTTACTAAAACATTTTGACACGTTCAAAGTAAAGAGAAATAAAATAAACTTGTTCAAAAGGAGGTGTCCCACAATCTGTGTGTTCCAGCTTGCTCCAAGCTCTGCTGCTGACCCAAGACTGTTTCCCACTGTAAACCCCACATTCGGCTTGTGAAGTCACTGCTGTTTTAGATGCATTTTCTGCTTTTCCAGGCAGATCAGTCCCTTTGCTTCGATGAAGAGATTGTACATCAAGCAGAAACTACATCAGCTAGAAGTTCTCTATTTACACAAAATGTGAAGTTTATACTTTTAAGCCCTGTCATAGGATTCTGAAGTGTCTGCAGATGTCACTATTGTGGTTTTTAAGTGCAGGATTGCTCCTGTCTCTTACCTTGTCAGCTCCTGCCTGTTAGATGAAGATTTGGGATGGTGATAAAGGATCTTCCTTTGGGTGAAAAAAAAGGTGAGAAGACATGTACTGAGCAGAGGTGATTAACAAGAAGAAATTTTGTTGAGATTTTGACATTTTGAAATTTACTTCTATTTCAAAACATACAATATTTTTGGATGTCCTGCAAAACAGATGATCTGTACAACATTCCCTTTGGATAAACATTAACACACAGCTTTCAAAATAATTTGTTGACTCGAACCTCAGCAGTTACTGACTGAAAATGCTTTATTCCTAAAATAAGATTTGTCATAACATGAACTAACAGCATACTGTAGTCTATTATTAAGGTTGAATTGTCAAACTAATTGTGTCAATGTAAATTAAATTCTGGGTTTACATTTTTTTCCCCCCTTTAGAAAAATTTCCACCCCTCTTCAAACTTCCTCATGAATTCAGAAAGGTCGTTTTTCAAAGACATGGTTGTTGTTGTTTATGAAATATCAAAGTTTCCTGTAAAACAGTTCGACATTTTTTCTAACAGCTCTCTTTTCAAGCTGAGCACAAGAAATACTGCTGAGCTCACAGTTCTATTATCCCAGATTCATCTCTGTGACAGCATGGAGAATGGCTTCATAAGAAACAAGTGTTTTCCCAGTTCACTGGATATACAGCAAATACCAAAAAACAAGTGGGCAATAATGTGCCCATCAGTAGCAAGCTATTTTTTAATAGCAGTGGCAATTAAACTTTGGTATATATGAAGATTTCTGCCAGGCTCATTACAGCTTGACATAAATGAGAGTAAGCACTTACCCATTTGACTGAAGGTCGGTATGATGCAACCCTATTATTCTCCATCTCTCATGGGAATGGATATGTCCAGAAAACCCAGCCTGGATCAGGCTCGTTTGATGCATGTCCAGTGACCTAGAACAAGTGTTCTGTTTGCTTTCACAGAAGCAGTCATCCGTGGGAATGCTGGTACGGGACTGAATGCTCCAGGTGTCTGTATGTTGATTTGACTGAGTATCATAAAGCAGAGTTAGGCCTCATTCACATTCCACTGTAGATAAATAAATATGAAAGAAAGCCCAAGAGAATGGGGACCCGAAATGCTGAAGTTCAGTCACAGGACAGTCAGACCCTGCCCCTCAATTGGTTATTGTTGTGTCATCATTTTGTAGGTGTACTGAACATGCACCTACATAGAGCTGAGAGATATTTCATGTGATAGAACGGGTTTTATAGGCTATAAATATACAAAAACAGTGTTTAAAACAATGACTTTGAAAAGATAAAAAAACATGAAGAAGCATCTCAGTAATCATAGAATAATGACCTGGGTTGGAAGGGACCCTAAAGATCATATTGTTACAAAGGCCCTACCATGGGTAGGGACACCTTCCACTAGACCAGGTTGCTCCAAGCTCCATCCAGCCTGACTTGAAACACTTCCAGGAATAGGGCGTCCACAGCTTCTCTGGGCAATCTGTGACGATGTCTCACCTCCCTCACAGTAAAGAATTTGTTACTAATATCTAATCTAACCCTGCCCTCTGTCAGTGTGAAGCCACTCTCCCTTGTCATTTCACTACATGCCCTTGTAATGAGATATCCCTTCCTCATTGGCTTGGCTATCAATATTTTTTAATCTTTTGTATAATAAGTTTATTCAATTTTATATCTCTGACTTCTAAATTAGGTAGCTCAGCTGAAAGCAAGCACTTTCTTGACTTCTGCAGTATAAAACCTGATAATACATGTATATCACCATATAAATATGTGTACACATAAACTCATTCATATATGTTAGTGTCATGAAAAAAATCCAAGCCTTTGAAATTTTTACACGGACTACAGAACTATTACAATGAAAAGTGTTGAAAGAAAAACAGTCAGGTATATAAACAGTGGTATTTGAGAAAACTCTTGCAAGCTAAAAAATGTATATTATTACAAACCTGTATTTTGTTTACATCAGAGCCCTGCTAGTATGACATCTACAATGTAAATTAAAAACCTACACCTCTAGTAGAAGATCTGGTAGTAAGAATATTAGGTTTTGTAAATACTAAGAGTACTAGTTTATTAATACAAGTTGTCAATATCATCAGCACAATCTTAATAAAAAGCATATCTCAATCAAAAAGGATAATGGGATTGTAAAAAAGTTTATATGGAATCAGACTTACCAATATGGTCTTATTACAACTAGCATTTATTTTGCCATTAAATTTCTATCTAATAGAATGTTAAACCTGTCCATCTATACTTCGGTTCATTTATGTATGGCCAGTATTTGTTGTGCCAAATTTGAGTTTAAAACGTAATCCTCAAACAATTGTGACTGCAATTATTTCCATCCAGTAAAGTAGGAAGTAGGAAGGCTTGGGGGCTTAAGCATCTACTGGATAAGTGCTCTACACCTTATGCCCTTCAGACTAAAGAGCAAGATCTTTGCTTAATTCTATGAAGTCCTCACACATATATTACATATCTCAGAAGTATAAATACAAAATAGGAAAGGATATGACTTTATTTTTGCATTTGCTGGAATGACCAGTAATTAAACTAGGCATTACTTAATTAGAATACTGTCTCCTATACGCTTTTGAAAACTAAACAAGCAAATATTATTTATATTCACTTTTACTACAAAAATAATAAATTTCTAAACCATTTCAATAAATTACTGTTAATTCAGCTTTTCCAAATGTGAACAAAAAAGAAAAATACTCTTCATGAGCATAGAGCCATCACAAAGCAATTCAATAATAACAGCAATTTCATACTGATATGAATTTGTTTAAAAGGTGACCTAGACAATGAAGCAAGTATAATTAAATTGGAAACAGCTAATTCAATAAAGTACTGATGTCAAAAGTAATAATCAGAGGAAATTTTAGTGCAACACTCATCTGCAGAAAGGATCATTTTAGAATAATGGTATGCTTATGTAGAGAAACTTAAAATATAAAATGTCTGATGATGGTTGATTGAAAAATAGAACAAAAAGTGGTTTTATTTTAAAAGATTACAAAATGAGTGAAAAAAAAAGACACAGGATTGTCATCATTAATGTGATCTACTGGTTTCAATGGAACAAAGAAAGACTATTGAATTTGATTAAAATCTCTGCTTCCTGGCTTGAAATGGTTAAGTACAATTAAGTTTCACCCAACTTAAGCATTAAAAAGTGCTCTATTAAATTGGTATTATATTTTCCAGAAGACAACTGTCATTTCACAGGCATTCATTATATCAACCATTCCTACTCTGCAGTAGTAGGAGAACTCAGCCAGTGCACAAACTTGCCCTTCATCTGCCCACAACACAGAGAGTGAGTTCCCAATGCCTCTTTCATTTGTTTCTGCAGAAAATCACGACCAGTTTAATATTAATTCAGTCTCTTGATCCTCTAGGCCAGCACATTTATTGAGCTGAGGTCAGTATGAAAAATATCCAGCAGAGATCTACACCAAAGGTCAAGTTCCTCTGCCCACTGTTCAACCACGAAGGTGAAGTTCACCTGTCCAGCACTCAGTGCCATTTTCCATCAATCCCTGACCGATCCAAGGCAGGGGAACGAGACCATAAAAAAACCTCAGGCTATTCCAGTCCAAATATAAGGTAATTGGCCTAAACATTTCTTTTTATAAAGACAGTAAGTAATTTTCCCAGAAGGAAAATTGCCAGAGAGCATGAACAAACCAGACTTTTGTACCATTGCTTTCTGAGCAACACTCCCACTCCTGAACTTTATATGATTTTTATACACTACCAACAGTTCTCCTTAAAAATTTAGTCCACACATGAACTCCTAAATATGTGCATACACCTAGAAGAGATATTTCTGTTGCCCTGTCCATTTTTCCACAGTAAGCTCTGTTCCAAGCACTCTGCATTTGCTGCAATAATGTTTGGCTTTCCCAACCACAAGCGCTGCCTGGTCATTCATCCTCCTCATCTGCTCCCAGGTGTTGAGCTGGAAGGAAGCATACCAGGGGCAGATCCAGCTCCCAAGATGCTTGAATACAGTTCTGGGAAGTGGTCAGATGCTGCAGCAGTAACACCTTGGGATGTTATGAGGAGCAGCCTGTATCCAAACACATCAACTATTCTCCTTCAGTCTTTGGCCTCAAGCCATTCCTTTCACCCATGAGCTTGGCCTTCCTCTGGATCAGTGATCCATTTCATCCACAAATCCACTCTCCATAAGTTTTCTTTCTGGTGTAGTAAACCAGCTTCTTGGCAGTGCTTGTTCTCAGATGACATTTCTGTGTCTTTAAGCCAACAGCTTGCACAGGTTTCTCAGCAGAATCCTGCTTCCCACACCTTATAGCTGGCTCCAATTCTAGTCATTGTCTACCTTTAGAATAGGAGAGTAGAGAGGTTAAAAAGCAGCAAATGGTGAAAAATCTATATAGAGTAAGTAGCTAAATTATCAATCAAGAAAGATGTCACATACTTCACCTGTTCTAGGTCTGTGGGGGTTTAGGAGGGGAGGGTGTTGGGGGTTCTTATGAGGGAGGGGGAGGGGAAGGGATCCCCGTTTTTTGTATAAACCCTGTTTTTTCAGTTTTTCTTTCCCTTAATAACCTTCCCTTGGTTACCCCCCGACTCACCGCTGGTTTTCCCCGGGACACGGCGCAGCGGGTTTAATTCCAGTGTGGCCCCGGCGCAGTGTGCGGGGTGGGAGCGGGGCCGGGAGCCTGCGGAGTGCGGGGCTGCGCCGGGGCTGGTGCCCGATGCGTGCGGGGCCTGCTCCGGGAGCCTGCGGAGCCAGTGCGGGGTCTGCGGGGCGCGAGGCAGAGGCGG
>VXBA01000660.1:499261-516727 GCA_013399895.1 Serilophus lunatus
CCCGCGGCTGGTAAAAGATGGCGCTGGGGAGCCATTGGCTCGCAAATTTTGGCAGGAACCGCCATTTTGTTGGAGCCGGGAATCTCGAAGGGGGAGGTGGAGCCCAGACCACTGGGCAATCTGAAAAGGCAAAGCCGGGAAGAGGACTGCAAGATTCGCACGGGACTTGGAGAGCTTAAAAGCCCGAAGCAATGGAAGTTCGCTGTCTTTGGCTTCCTGCAAGCTGGAGAGCAGCCGCACGGCTCCCCTTCTCCTACTCCCAGGCCTCGTGGCTTGACTCCACCCACCCCCATCAGCATCGGAGCCAAGCCAGCACAACTGCAGGTTGAAAGCTTCCCCAAATAACATCCCGGGTTGGGGGGGAGGAGTTTTTCACTGTGTTGTATTTTTCAGAGACTCCAAGGGCTGGGAGTTAGCTACCACCAGAGGGAGAAAGAAGAGGAAGTGGCTTTCCCTTCCCACTGTTTTTCCTAGGCCAGCCTGCCTGGCCTTTGAAAGCAGTTCCCTTATTTCTTTTTTTTTTTCTTTTTTTTTCCCTTTCGCGTGGTTTTTGTTGGGTTTAATTCTGTGTTAAGTCTGGAGTTCCCTTAAAATGTTATCTTTCTTTGGTTGAGCTCTGGACGAATAAACTGTTTCCCTGTTGTTCAAAATTCTGTTCAGTCTTCTCGTCACTGTTGAGCTAGCCCTTAATTAAACTGGTGCCAAACCACCACAAACTTTCATCAAGTTATAGCCCCAGAAGGTGAAAACAACACACTGCTCCAATCAAGGATTGGTGGAAATTTGGGAAGGTAGAAGAATATTGGTGTAAAATTACATGGAGCCAACAAATAAGCAGGCTGCATTTCCCTGTTTAAAAATCAGGGAACTCAGGATGGATTTTGCCTTGCACATTAGAGGTAACCCTAAGATCAGCTCAGTTTGTTAGAACTTGTAGTGGTAATAACACCAAGGTTGTGGGTTTGATCCCTGTATGGGCCAGTCAGTTGGACTTCATGATCTTTGTGCGTCCCTTCCAATTCAGAATATTCCCTGAAATCTGTAATACCATCACCTTGGCCAGCATTGCTAGCAATGAAAATAGAGGAAGAAATACTGCAGCTTGACTCTCAGTTCCCACAGTGAGACGAAACACTGGCAGTTGGAACAACCACTGACTGACTTGACAGCTGAGCCAGTTTGATCTAGAAGTCCCAGAGGAAGAAAAATATGGAACTCACAATGTCATTTTTCCAGAGTCACTTTTTCTGACTACAACCACACTTAAATTTGTCAGTCATTCTCTGGGTCCCACATAGATCTTGTTTCCCTGGAGACAAGTCTTTTAAATAGCAGTTCAAAACACCAACCAGATTGAAAGAGGAATTCAATTAAAAAAATAATCTTGTTGAACTGGGGATCTGTGTTAGGAACAGCTTCTGGAACAAGTATTTCTTGTTTCCCTAGATTCATGTCTGGGCTTTCTTATTTACTTGTTATTTCTTATCCACTTATTTGTTCTAGGCATGGATAAACAAAGATTTTAGCTGATAATTCAATTATACTGATGTTTGCTATTTTTGTTATTGGTTAATAGCTTGGATACAACTACTATTTTTCAATTTTTATGTAATTTAAACATTCTCTTATTTATCTGTAACTTCTTGACAATTCATACAATATTGTTCCTGCTATCTGAATGAGAAGCTTTTAGAGAACAAAGTTAAATAATAGTTAATGACATGTTTTTCGGACCAGAACCTGCCGAAAAATACTCTTGAACTGGAGAGATGTAGGATCAAGAAATTCCCAAATCACATGATTCATTCTCACAAATTCCATGAGGCACAAACATTGAGAAGATTAGTGATTTCTTGTGATGAGATGCCACTAGAACACAATTTTAATAAAAATATATAATGACCATATACAGATACCATTCCCAATGGCATCTTTAAAGAGAATTTTTTTATGAAGGAAAAGATAGATACCCTCATGCTTGAAATACAGCTTTTGGGAATTTGAACTGACATTAATAAAAGCTCTGTTTTTCACTTCCAGTCAGCTGTTGCAGAAGTTACTAACAAAAAAGAAAACAGTAAATAATTTCAAGGCAACATCACTTGCAGCAATGATAGGTTGTTTCAATGAGTTGATTTCAATGGCCAGAAAAAGCAAAAGTAATTAAACATCTGTTATCTTTACATGTTCTAGAACTATTGTCTCCTCTACCTGCAATGTGCCATTTTCTCGAACAGATTTACAATAAACACATCTAACCACTGAAATAGTAAAAAATAGAAAAGAACTTAAGGTATTTGAAAATGTAACCCTGTCTTTCCTTGCCATTGCATTTAATAAGATGTAGGATGTTTTACATTCCTGTGCTGGACAGCAAGAGAGATGGTGCAGGAAGGGCAACCTGAATCACTGGACAGCTGGAAGTCAAACTGGAATTATAACCAAATGATTCTCACGCAAGTTTTCCTCTAAAATCTTCAACTCATCAAATTTAGGTGCAGAAATCTATTCCTTTGGCCTTTATTGTCTGAAATTTCATGTGGGCCTGCAAACTCAGTGGTAGCTCACAGAACCTCTGTGAGCCAAATTAATATCAGGATCAGCATCTTTCCCCCACCTGACTGCACAAGAAGCTGTCAAGAAAAGCATTCTCCCTCCTGGCAGTAATTCCTTTTGGAGTGCATTTATTCTTTCAGAAAAGACACAAAAGAGACAGCCAGTATATTACAGAATGACAAAAAGAAACAATCTGTCTTAATAGCTGGGAAAGTGATGAGCAAAAGCAAAAGCCTGGTTTTTTTAACAATTCTTCAAAATTTGGAGTTATTTAATTTTGGTTATTTGGTTTATTAATCTCTGGAATAGGAGATTATTTATCATTATTCCAACTTAATTTACAATATAATTGACTTTTTTTTTAACCATGCTATTGTAAGAGTTAAAAATGAAGGGAGAAGGGATTATATTGCATAAAACCTGAAGACAAAATCAAAAAAATTAACTAAGTGGGTAATTTTTACTGGTAGGAAGATGAAAATCCTTACAACTACAGGTTTTGATCATCTACTAGTATTTTATATTCCACTGTAACATTTTAAATTGCTAGAGTCAGAATTTATACATCCTGGCTTTGCTCAACATTGCTAGATGTGGCAATGTACAGATTTTTATTTTAAAAATAATAATTTTTTTTATCCAAAGAGGTTAAATAAATGCCAACTACATTTGGAGAGAAATGCTTAGCTATATTTACCTCAAAAAAAAAAAAAAAAAGAGATGGAAAAAATGCAAAATGTTTAGTACTAAGGAACAGCATGGATCATGTAGAATTAAAAAAATTCGCAAAATACTGTAACAAAATAGTGGAAAAAAGAAGCCTTCTTGTAATAGCCCTTGGAGATAAGAAAAAAGTCCTCCTGATATATACAGGCGGAGGATCTACTGGATGAAGAATAGTGTTAATTAATATTTACAATTTTGGATGATTTTTTTACCAATTTGAACAACAGTGAGATTCAATTCTCACCTCCACTGACATCTAGAATGAATGCCAGGAACACTGTGGCATAATCTTTAAGCTGTTGAAGAAATATGCCCTAAGACAAGTCCTGAGAGATGTCTATACAGAAAAGAATCATCTTTCTTTTAGCGAAAGATGACTGAAATGGGATAGGGGGAAGGGGTGTCTTGTTGCAGTCAGGGTAAGAATGACGCACTGTGCTGTTCTCAAGATGGTCCAAAATGTCTACTTTATTCTGTTGCACACTTGGTATTATCCCCTTTTCAGAAGGCAATGTGCTTTCTCTCATAGGACAGCAAGTTGTTTTCCACTACTACGATTGGAGAACTATAAAAAGTAATCAGAAGGCTCACTTATCACCAGTTACAATGTTCTTGCTACAAAGTTTACCTTATACCTTATCAGTATCCAGTAGTTACGGCCAGCAGCACTAGCTCTTCTGCTTCTGCTCATTTAAGGATGTGCTGAGATTCACAAAGGATATATCGGAATATTATCAATATTAATTTCATAAATTAATGCTAGGATGCTGACAGGCCTGCTGTCATCCCCACAGTGTTTCATCATTTCTTCCCCCTCCTCTCTTCTCACATAATTCCTTTTGAATGACAGAGCTGAACCTTAACTCATGTTAAATCATCAGTTAGTGAATTCGAGGGAGGACCTGACCTTACTTCTCCTCAGCTTTGCCTGTCATTTTCCTGTAGCACAAAATCATTTTCTTCCACACAGACTCATCAACATCACAAAGAAAACAGAAAAAAAAAGACCATTACGTTCAATCTGCTCCAGATGAAGCCCAGCAGCTGCAGCCTGCTTTCTGCTCTATTGAGAGTTCCCTTTCACGCCCTTGGTAGGAATTTCTCTCACATGTCCTCACTGGTTATTTGTGACTTTCCAAAAACTCTTTTGTTACTCAAATTTGGTGCAGGAACACACAGCCTCACTTTTCCAGCCCTTTGAAACCACAATTTCAGATACACTGTGAACTTAGACATTGCAGGAGTTCCTAACTTCTTGCCTTGCATTGACAAAGTCCGTCCGCAATATATTTTGAATACCCTGATCATCCACACCTCTGTCAGGGAAAAAAAAATGCAAACACATAGACCAACTTCATCAAAAAAGGACAAAAAAAAAAAGTTGACTAAAAGGTACTCAGTCATTAATAGGAAATGTTCTTGTATTGACAAGGGACAGGACAACTCCTTTTGCTCTGAAGAGAAATTCAGGGCAGAAACCACGCTTGGGTACCATGTGCATCATCCTCCAGGGAAACCTTTCTCACTTCATTGAACAGAAAAGAGTCGAGACAGATTGTTTCAGGAGACTAGGCTAAAACGAGACAGAAAGAATACCACTCACGGAAGATTTGTTAAAATTACTAAAGATACAGATTACAAAAAAAAACCTGCTCAGAAGATTTTGAATTAAATTCTGATTTCAACAGACTATTCAAAGAGAATTTATTTTTTTATATACTGTTCCCATAGAAAAAGAAAATATATTTGGGTTACATATTTTAAAGACTGGATTATTTTTCTATATATAGAGGGAAAATCAGAGGAGTAAAACTCTCAAGAATTGTTTTAGAAACTTTTCATCTTAAAAGTTGACAGAAAATTTTAATATCATCTACTGGCTAGAAAGAAAAATTCTCAAGAGATTTTATGAAAAATGGCAAAAATAACATTCTTGTATCACTACTGAACTATATCCTGCTTTAAAATACATATGCAATGAGGATCATCATTATTATTGGATAACAAGAGTGATAATATAAGGAATGGTATTCCTTCTATGAGTGATAAGAAAAAAATATGTTCCCTATGTCCATTATGGGATGGGGGGTGGAATCTGAAAATCACTGAAGGAAGAGTTGCATCCAGTTTGATTTATGCCTGCTCTTCTTTTTATGTGTAGCCTGGGGAGCCTTATGATGATGTGTAATGAGTCAGGGTGAAATGTATGTAAATAAATGCACTGGCAATTTGTGAAGGCTCTTTAAAGCATCTTTTTTATACATTTCACTTCAAATTGCATTTTCTGGGGGAGAAATAGGAGATATCAAGAAAAGACAGGGCTCACACAGAAAAATTTTCTTCTATTTCTGTTCTTGCCTTTCTTTTTTTCATTTTCCTCTTTTTCAGAAGGAAAACCATTGCCAGATATTTTGTCCTGATGCAACAATAACCAGGTGGACAAAGTTCAAGATTAATACCTCTGACAGATCTCTATATACAAACAAGCAGCATGAATTCTCCTTCCTGGAGCTAGGTAACTCAGTGGGATAAATATAGTGTCAGTTTTACCAGTGAAGGATCAGAATACCGTTAGTTCTTTGGGTTTTTCCCCTTGTCCATCCAGTTTGTAATTCACTTTTCTTTCCCATAGAATGTTTGGTGTGAGAATTGAAGCAGCTCCTTCACTGACAAAGGAAAATATATAACATCCTAAACAGTGTTCTCTATTTATGGAAAAGAAGGGTGGATGAACCATCCCCACACCAGCAGTTTCGAAACTGAAGCTTCTTCCCAAGAAATGGAATGACCCTGAGTCCTCTCTGTATACCCAATTGCCCCTAATTACAAAGAGGAGTAGAACTACAAGTTTTTCGGTACTAAGGTAAGGTAAGGTAGTCAATTCTATATTTTTTTTATTGTCAAATTGCCACTAAGCAAAATAAATTGAGATATATTCATCCACCCTTATTTTTCATTATATATTTTAGCCTCCCCCCATCCTACTTACCTGAAAATATGAAAATGTATGGAAGATCTTACTATATCAACCTGAGTTTTAACTTACTGTAAATTCAGTCCACAGAAAAAACAATCTCTCCATATTTATGTTAAGATTTAAAATGTGTTCTTTATATTTATTTCTTCTTATTCTCACAGATTTTCTTTTCAAATGTGTTCCCTCTAATCGTGAGGGAATTTTTAATATTTTACAAGACTCAAATAATAGTGATTTTAAGATCCAAAAACAATATTGGACAATTCAAAATAAAATAACAAAAGCTGTTATTTACATGCAGAGAAGTACATGTATACATATGCATCAGCATTCTTTCACTATAATGCTACATATGACTAATAAGTTTCAGTTTGTGATGGAAAAAATTACTAAAATCAGTTATGATATTCTATGACTGGTAGCTGAGAGTAGTGTCACAAATTACTAGGAGTTCAGTAACTCCTTTATTAGAAATTAGTTTCAAATTATCCAAATTCTAGCCTTTACTCACTACCTGGTGAAGCCCAAAATTACTTAATACAAGCTAAAATTCTACCATGGCTTTGCTGCAATTATTGCTTTTCACTGAAGACAACACATCAGAAATACTTACTATTTCTGCCTGAACTTAGTTGATCTTGTTTAGGAAATTGTTAGGAGTTGCTTGAGAAAAAATCTAAGTCAAACATATTCCTTTATAAATCAGCATGTTACGTATCTCCCAGAAATTTTTATTACCTAAGGAAATTAGAACAAGTAGCTTTCTTAGTTGGATAAGTGCCTGCTAATGTACTGTACTTAGTTTTAATTGATAAGACTCAGTAACACATCATCATCATTCAAAAGTAAAGGGCATCTCCCTCTATGAAAAGAAAGGCTTTTGAACACACTCTTTATCTTTTGATAAATGTCTCTGCTGTCCCCCTGTGTTTATCACCAGAGGAAGAGGAGACCATTATCTGCAATAGCATTCAATTCCTCTGACATTATCATCACTTGCAACTCCTCCATCTTGCACCTCTTAGCTCTTTCACCACCCTCCAGTTTAGAGTCATATTTATTAGAGGAAGTTAGAAATTACCAGTGTCTGGATTTTGCTTCTCATGTGATTCATGAAGCAGTTCATGAATTGCTGGAGAGACAGAAGAAAACAGCGGTGCATTTATTTCCATAGAAATGGCCTAATTGCTATGCAGACTTGCGATAACACATGAGGAATTCTCGTCTGCAAACGGGGGTCCTGCTGGCAATACCCTTCTGTTTATACACAAAGAAATACAATTTCAAAACTATTAAAGAAATAGAACATTTAAATCAGTAAAGTCTACCTCAGCTAGTCCCACAACAAAAGCACAATGAGGCACAGAGCTTTGGCAGAAAACCAGGGCATTTTACTACCAGAATGAAGGTTTGTGAGCCCCCAACAGAGCAGTGAAACAGTATCATAGAACTGTAGGAAGGTTTGGGTTGGAAGGGACCCTGAAGATCATCTTGTTCCAACCGCCTGCCTTGGTCAGGAACAACTTCCACTGGACCAGGTTGCCAAGAGCTCCATCCAGCCAAGCCTTAAACAATTCCAGGGGTGGGGAATCCACATCTTATCTGGCCAACATGTGCCAGGGCCTCACCATCTTCACAGTAAAGAATTTTTTCCTAATATCTGAATCTAACCTTCGTCTTAAAGCCATTCCCCCTTGTCCTCATGAAAAACAACATAAAAGGCAGTTTTTAGGAGTGAATACCAAAGTAAAACACATTTAAAATGCACACAGACACAACATAAGATAAAACATCTCTAAAATATATATTACTTCTAGAATTACATGTGAAATCAGTATATTTACAAGAAAAAAGCTATTAGTCATTTCCATTTAAAAAGTTTTGTCTGCCTGTTAATGTTTGCTCTTTTTGTGTTTCATCCCCTATTATTTAGAAAGGTTTTACCCAGAGATTACACAGATGACTGAGTTTAAGATTACTTCAGATAAAAATGATTGTGCATACTCCAAACATTGCTGGTTTACAGCCTCTACCTTACAAAAATGCATTGCAAATATCAAAAAAGGGGTTTGTGTGAGATTTTGTTGCAATTTTCCTATCCTGTACTAGTCAAACAACAAAATTGCTCACAATATTTTGCCAATATTAGTTATTTCCTGCAATTTAATTTCACAGGTGAAATATTCTGAACTGTTTTCCTAGAATAGCTATATCAAAAATTAAAAAAAACCCAAAACTCTTCCTTTTGAAATGGTTCTGAAAGAGAAACAAAGAATCAAAATAGTGATATTTTATAGATACATCCAATTCAATCTCTTATAGGGAATGAAGGTCCTTCTCAAAGTTTTACCCATCAAAAAGAGAAAATGTTAGTTTCAGGAGAAAGTAAAATTATGAAATGTGAAGGAAACATTTATTTATTTACCTACTTACTTCAGTCCAGCTATTTATAATTGCAAGTGCTGTGAGAACACATTATGGCAAAGCTGCTCCTGCTTAGCTACTCCACTTTGTCAAGATACTTAATTCTGAATTTAATTGTAATTTGAATGATGGTTTAAGCAGATGTAGAAAATGGGAGTGCTAGGCGGGATGAGCAGAACATTAAGAGACCATGTAGAAGGAGAGCAGCACTGGCACAGAAGGAAGAACACAGACCCCCTGCCCTCATCCTTTGTCACTTGTAAAAGTAGTACAGCAGGACTGAGGTGTAATTGGCACTCACTCACTTCTGTACTATTGTTCCAGATTATTTTGTTGCATTTCTCTAGAATATTAAATATTTCTTCTGAACATCTGGTGTAACGTCGAGGTATCTTCCTTGTTAACTTCATAGAGAAGTTCTCCCTGGCATATCCTTTGGGCTAAAACTGCCAAAAGCCTTAGGGATGCAAGGGACCATAATGCTGAAATTTGTTTACAACCACTTTGCTGAAACATTGACTTAATACCCATTGTTTTCTCTGTAAATTTTGGCTTTTTGCATTATCAGGTTTTCTGTGTATTAAAAATGGCCATTACCAATGCTAGTGTTGCACAAGTTAACAGAAGCATATATTCAGTCAGAAATAACTTATTGCACCAGCTGAAAAGTAAAACTCATTATGAATGCCCTTACACACAGTGCAAGTTTCTTTAAATTGAATTTTAAAAGTAGATGTAGTTTAATTTTGAGATATGGGAGCAGATTTTTTTTCTATGATTCTGCTACTGAACATACTTACATTCTATATTCTATTTCCTGTTTTAATTTCTCCTTCACTGGTAGTTTCTCAAATGGCAATTTCTGTTTCTCGTTTCTATTTCTAATTTTTATAAAAGTTTTAAAGGTTTATTTATTAATTATAAATTTACATGTACATACACAAACACACATAAGAATCCTCAATTATCTGGGAAGCTCCACCAAAATAAAACAAATCTCATTGTTCCCATCAGCAGCAATATGTTGCCAAATGACAGACTTGAAACAATTCACTATTGTAAGGACATATCAAAGAATTGGGTTTTTTTTTTGAACTCACTTTTCCATAGCTTTACTTAAAAGCAGAAAACTATAGAATAACTTAGCATGTGAGACCTATTTTATAAATCCAATGAAATGAAGATACTATATAATTGAAAAAAGAAACAGCAAGGCCATTTGGAAAACTTGAATTCTCTGAAAATGTTCACCTTTTATAAAATAGCTGCATACAGAAGGGGATATGAGACTGCTGAAGTTAGGCACAGATGGGGATGATAGGGAGAAGGAATTATTACAAACATAGATCTTCAAAACTTCAAGTTTCAAATACCAAGCCAGTTCCAACTTTAGTCACCACATTACCATGATAGCACAATATTTCACATTTCAATCTCACAGGGGAAGGATAGCCCTGCCAGAACAGATCACCAACTAACCAAATCACACCAGGCATCTGCAGAAAGAGCAGTATCAAGTAGTGACCAGAAATTCTAATCTTGGGCTTGTGTCCTGGACATAAACGTTTTCCTCTTTTACTAACTACTCCAAAACTCCCATGTTCACCGTGTTTGCCCTCATTCTAAATTTCAGTGCATCAGCCACTAAGCATATAATTACAAAACTACACATCATCCACAAACTGGGATATTTGTGAGGGGGCTAGCAAAAGGGAAGGTACCTGTGTGTGCAGCTCAGACTACTGATATCCAACACTTTAGAAAACTGAAATTAAAGTAACAATTTTTCAGTTAAAATGTAGATTCAGAGGGTCATGATTCCACTATCAAATTCAGTTTAATTGTAAACAATATAAGCCTGTGAGGATTGTAAACAGCACTGCTCACTGAAGAAGCATCAAAACACTGAGATAATTTTTACTCTAAGAGATGTTGAGAAATACAACTCATACAATTTATAAATACTCCCAACAGCTGAGTCTGCAGAATTGTTAGAGTTGAACATATACTATCAAAAAAATGAAGGAAAATGGATTGCATTTATGAGGCACAGCAGCCTCCACATACTTTTTATGAAACTACTTGTTCATGGTCTAGAAGCCTTTGTAAATGTTGTGATAAAGTAAGTGCCAGAATAGGGAGCGGTCATGCATGTGATAGGAAAATTCACTGGTGTGGCAGGGGAATATATATGAACGTTTGCATTTGCTTGTTTGTTTGTTTGTACTTTTTTCAGCAGAAAGAGTTATTATATTGGATGCTCTGAAACACTTTTAAAATTAGCTGGATTTTGCAAAATATCTTTGTAATTGCTAGGAAGAAATGTTCTGCTTCCTTTTAAGAATGATTATAGAAAATTGGTCATGGCAATTTAATATCCTGTGCTATGTGGCTTCATCTCTCCCCATTCTCCACTAACCTGCTGGCAAAGGTTGTTGTTGATTTATGCTTTTGTTTGTGAATTACACTGTAGAGTATCAGAAGCAATAAGAGCTGGAAAATTGCTTCTTACAGTCAATGACCTCCTTGTAGTTTACTTCCTTATTTTATCATAATAGAGACATTCACTTGATGGAGATTTCCTTACCAAAGAGAACACTCTGATCCTTGACCTTAATGACAATGTTTTCCTACCTGCTCAAAGCATTACAAGTATTTTAGTGACAGTCAGCTTTGAGCAGAGATTTAAATAGGGTTTGTTATTCAGTGGTAATAGTGCGGTCTACTGAGATAACTATCGCTGTTCAAAGAACAATGGTTTATCCTCTAGATTACAGTACCTCTCACATAAACTTTCATTTCTCTTCCCCAGATAATTCATCTTCTAAGCAGGACCAGCATTGCTTGAGCACTGCTGTTAAGGCTATTTATTTGTACCTCAGAATGAAATAGAAGTCTCCAACGAGGGCCCAAAGGTTATCAAAATCACTGGGAGGATTTTTTTCAACTCCAGGAAGATCTGATCAATCTTTATATGCACAGAGTAATTTTGTTTTCAGATGAGGTTACAGAGGGCTGCCATCTTCTGTCAATGATGGTCTTGTAAATGAGGATTAACACCATGTCCCTTGAGCTAATGGAATTATATTGCTGTATAGAATCATTAAGTTTGGAAAAGACCTTTAGGATCACCATGTCCAACTGTTAGCCCAGCACTGTCAAATCCATCACTAAACATTGTCCCCATCTAAATGTGCCCATTTAGATGTGCCATATCTAAATACCTCTGAAAATGGTGGCTCAACCATTTCCCTGAGGAGCCTGTCCCAGTGTTTGACGAGCCTTTTTGGTGAAGAAATTTTTTCCCCAGTATCCATCTTAAATCTTCCCTGACACAATTTGAGACCATTTGCTGTCATCCTACTACTTGTTACTTGGGAGAGTGATACTCACCTGACTACAACTTAGTAGTAGTTAGTAGTAGTAGGTAGTTGTAGAGAATCATAAGGTCTCTCCTGAGCCTTCCTCTTCCAGACTAAGCACCCCCAGTTCTCTGAACCACTCCTTGTAGGAACTGTGCTCCAGCCACTTCACCAGATTTGTTGCCCTTCTCTGGACACATTCCAGCACCTCAATATCTTTCCTGATGTGAGGGACTCAGAACTGGACACAGGACTTGAGGTCGCCTCATCAGTGCCAAGTACAATCTGCCCTGTTCCTTCTGGCCACACTGTTTCTGGTACAGGCCAGGATGCTGTTGCCAACTTGGCCACCTGGGCATACTGCTGGCTCCTGTTCAGCCACTGTTGACCTGCATCCCCAGGTCCTTTTCCATTAACCTGCTTTCCAGCTACTCTTCTCCCAGCCTAGAGTTGCTGTAATCCAAGTGCAGGACCAAGAATCTGGTCCTGTTGAACAGTATACAATTGGCCTAAGCTTTAGGCAATCAAAACACCTCCTAACATACAGGGCTTCCTCACTACCTCTTCTTCCTTGCCTACCCCTTTGGAAGATTTTCTGACCATCCATACGTGGTAACCAAATCGGGTACTCGGCAGGACGCTTTCTGTGTAAGGGCTGAGCATCACTCTGTGAGAAGATAACATATAGAAGCCTGCAATTACGTTTTCTGTGAACATAAGTGCTTTTTTACTAATAACAGACAGAGAGCTGTAGTGTACACAAATATGTGGTCAGCTAGTTTGGATCAAACTGGGAATCACAAATGTAGCTGAGTCATTTAGGGTTATTAATCAGTTGTTCACAAATACAATCTTTCTAGACAACAGCATGAACCTATTACAGAACTAAGCTTCCTTTTCCAAGCCCAGCTCAGGGTTCTCGCCTTTCTAAGAAAATAGAACTTAAGAAATTCCCATTATCCATCAGTCTTCACCCTCTAACTCTCCAAACATGAAACTTCTCATCCACACCTAGGAGTCAAGGTCAAACCTATTTGAGAGTGGGGCAGAAATACCAAAGATATTAAGCTCTTAGGCTTGTCAGACGAGGCGGCATGAAAGAATCAAGGAAAGAGACAGATTAATACTCCAACTGAAAAAGTGTTTACAGAGCAGATTAAACCATTATTAGAGATTCCACGCGACAGATGGCACTGGAGAAAGTCAGGCATCATGTGTTCTGCCACTCACAGAAATACTTGCTAAATAGAATGCAGACTAGTTGCTAATGAAGATAACACGCAAGAGAATATTATTCTGCTCTAAGGCTTGCTTTGACTCAGAGGGAGCATTACCATCTATCCCAGATTGCTATTCCTTTTTACAGAATTTCTTTGATGCTTTCTCCTTTTAACACAATTTGTTCTGTTACCTTGATAATAGGGCAGTAAACAGTGGAGTGAGATTTCTCCTTGACAAATTTCATTTCCTAAAAGATGCAACTGAGGTTGAAAAGTCAGTTATCTTTGTCTTTCTTTCTGTGCCACTCCAATTAGGGTTCCCCTCTGTTGATGAGTTCTTGCTTGTCTCATCTTGTTAGATCTTGTAGTCTTTACACTTAAACATTTTATATGCATATTTTTGATGTCTCCTTAATTTAAGTATCTATTGTCTTCTTGCAAATTTATTAATCTACTATTTAGTTATGCTTACACTTGTTTTATTCAAATTTTTCTATCTTGGTTTACAGCTAATCTCAGGTAGCATAGAAGAATAGACTGCAGTAAAAGTAGGGTAATTTTTTATTTAAATAATAAGTATGAAATTGCTGGATATGAAAGTTAAAAGGAATGTCAAAAGTTCCCCTCACACCAGACCACCAGGCGGATCTGATAAACATGTATCAATTACTGTATAGAACAAGATATATATGCACAGGTTTGATGAGTTTACCCTCTAGTTATGACTGTGCAACTTCAATTATGATCTAATCCCTGTAAGCCTAAAGTGACTGAAAAATGGCAGTGACCTGGTGAAAGCACAGTTTTGGAAATGACATTCAAAAAGCAACAATAAAAGGAAAGAAAAAATACTTGCATCACAAAGTACTTTGGATCCTGGATGTTCAGAGAATGTCTTAGACAGTGTAGGTTGTGATTCCTCAATTGAATTAGAAACACAAGCCGGGTCCCTTACTTTAAAAGCACATTGCTATCATGAAATACCAACAAGATAGAGTCTTCACAGAGATGACATGTTCTCAGCCTATTGGAAGAACTGAGCTCTCTCCTCAAAGCTCACCTACATTTCCAGATTCCACTGGATACGGGCTTTCAGAGAGAACATGAAGTTAGAGGAAGGAATAACTCCAGATCCCTGTATTAACAGTAAAACAGTAAAGTGCCCTGTAATGAGAACAGTAACAAAGTGAAGCTTTTTCCTGACATGAAAGAAAATCCTTCTCACTTACAAGGTTACCTCCTTCTCAGTCTCCTTTTGGAAATCAACGTCTCCTGTTGGACACAGGCAAAGACTACTGTTCTCCCAGGTCTGATACTTGAAATAAGAAGAGAAACTCAAGATGATCAAAGACATGCTAAAAAGGATACAAATTTTCTGAATCTTATGCCTTTTTTTTACCTTAATCAAGAATTTTCCAAGAAGTTACCAGACTGCTATAGAGAGTAATGGAAAGAGCCAAAAGACCACAAAAAAGGGTACAATCACAGGAGTTTATTGATTACAACTACATCATCACCCGCATGCTCACAGCAACAGACTGAAAGGCACTGGCACACCATTTCTACTGGACCATTTTTCCAGTGATTGAGTTTCCTGTTATAAAGCAAAGGAAATTATGTTTACATTATCAGTAACGTAATCAATTACAGTGATAAATTGCAACATGTTAGATTAGAATTTATTTCAGGACTTTCTGCTAATTACCATCTAGAAGCTTTTTCATTCAGCAGAACTTGAAGGAATTCATTGCATTTATCACAGGGCAGAGGTGAAACTTACAGATTTTGATCAGGGGCTGTGTCCATGATAATAATCAGAAATTAAATTAATTCTATCTTCAAATTCTCTTTTCTGAAATAAGAATTTTTTGTCTGTTTTTCTCCTCTTTCATCACCTAGAAGCCATTTTTACAGACACTTCCACTTTATAAACATATCATTCTTATTTGTTCCTATGATGATTATTTTTTCTCTATGCTCCTGCAAACTCTTTAATACTGCAACAATAAAGAATATTTTATCATCTTTCTCTGAGCAGAACAAAGCCAATCTTGAGACTTATCTCGTCTTAAAGCAACTACTGATTTCATACCTTTAAAAAGACCATCCTATTACATCCTCCAGTAGCACATTGCTGTCCAAGTCAATTAAGTGGTCTCACATGATCTTGAAATTGATATGATCTTGACATTTTTCTGCCATCACAAGAGGGAACATGAATGTTATTGTTAATTTTCTTTTATTGCTTTTTGTGTCTTTATTGAGTTAAAAAGTAAGATAGATGCATTTTATATTCTCAGCATAAACCTCCCTTTTATTCCAGTAAGGCAACTTGTTTTGCAAGGAAAGGAAATTCACATTTCTGTGAGGTACTGCAGCCAGCCAGCCAAGCTTGCACAATAAAAAATATTGGGACATTCACAGTATTTTGTAAAATATGGCGTACATTTCTGTTTCACATAAACAGATTTTAATTCGGCTCGCTCTCTACCCATGGACAGTAGGTGTCTGGGCTTTTAGGAGAAACAAGAAAAATGCAATCTGGATAGGTTTTAAATGTAACTTGTTTTAGTTCTCCCAAGAGAAACCTGGAAAAAAGGAAGGAAGCTGAGCTGTGTTGAAGGAGAGAGGCTACTTAGAGATATTTTTTGCCAAACTCAGAAGAAGAGGAAGTTGTTGCTAGAAGCAGATAGAAAATGGAAGTTTTCCCCTGCAACAGGTGTTTCTATTGAGGTATGTGCATCTGACAGGTTTTAACAAACTGTTGAGAAACCATTGCTGTCTGGGGAAGGTCATCTACAAGCATGATCACCACAGCTTTCAGCTCGTGGAGGATCATAACTCAAACCTTCACTAGGCATTATGAGAATAACTCTCATGCCTTTTCAGCATATTTCATTCCTCATCCAGGGAACGAGTAAAACAAAGGCATATATCTTTGCTTAAAAAATTATAACAATTACTTTTATTTCATTAATGACACGTCCATGTTCTGTCGGTGATTCATCAATCACCTCTGACAAGTCTTGCTTTATTTGTAATATCTTTTTTTTTCAGGTCTTGTCCCCTTAATTGTTCTCCTATACTGAAAGGAGCATTTCCTGCCCAAGAGGGTAAATTCCACTTAATAATATAGAGTTCACTGCTGCTTAGGTCAAATGCAGCCAGGAACAGATGGAGCATGTTGTGCCCTGGCTTCCCACCAATACAAATTTAGGTCTCACATCTGCCATCTCATCCTCATTTCTGACAACATGTGCTTCAATGCTCCTTCCTGGCTTCTCCATCTCAATGACTAATTTCCCTCTCCTATTCCTAAAATGATAGAAAACTGGGAACTGCCACAGCAAAGTATAAAGATATTTTGCCAGCTTTATGCCAAGAACAAGATTCCCCAGTCAGCAGTTTCACCTGCTACAAAGTCAATTCATGCTGCTCTAAAAGCATAAAGAGGTCACAGAAAATCTGAGATTCGGGCCTTTCATGGCTACATGACAGTAGGAATTTAGAAGGTTGTATTAAATTTGCTGTGACATCGATGCTTTATGACATCCAGTAAACTGCATCTAAAAGAGTATTTAGATTCTGGAACTTCAGCTTAGCTCCCCCAGTCTGCATTCCCTCTCAAGACAGAACACATGAGTCCCTCTAGGAAAGGGGGCAGAGTTGTGTTTTAATTGAAGCTACTCTAACTGAATGAACAAGAAAACCCAAGGAGGGCAACTTTCTCAGAATGAGCTGCTGAGAAAAACCCTTCCCACCCCACACCTATGAAAGCTATGTTCCAAAACATCTGTGGAAACAATGACTTTAATTCCAGTATTTTTAATTTCTAGTACAATTTTACCTAATTGTATCAATGTCAATAAAAGATGCAATTCTATTTGGATTTCCTTTGGTCTTCTGAAGTTCTACTGTTGGCAGCCAATTTAAGCCCAAGAATTTTTAATATTGCTGGAATATCAACTTCATATTCCAATCTATGCAAATACCAGTTTATGGATTATACCCTGTGTGTGCTGTGAGGGGCTGTGGTGGTTTGAACCCACCTTTTATCGTCTAAGGGGCGTGCACAATAAAGATGATGGAAAACTGAACAAAATCAGCAGCAGGGGTTTAAAATAGGGAAAAAGGGACAACTTATGGGGACTTAAAATTTTACACAGAGAAACAACACACAGAAAACAAAAAAAAAAAGGGA
>VXBA01000660.1:516935-580520 GCA_013399895.1 Serilophus lunatus
AATCTCGCCGTCTTCTTCCTGGCCAAGCTGTCTCCCCATTGGCCAGCGGAGCCGAGCTCTGCCTCTCTTCCGGCGCCTTCACTCCAGGCAAAATGGCGGTTCCTGCCGGAGGCTGCGTGTTCAGGGCTTGAGGCGCCATCTTTTTTTTTACTGGCCACGGGCACTCCAGGGACGCCCCTCTGCATGGCCGCCGCCGCTGGCCGGAGTCACGCCGCCCACCAGGACCGGGCAGAGGGAACACCCTCAGCCAGTCCTCGCTTCACTGCGCAGCTTTGCTTGGAGCCAGCGCTGGCCTAACCCACCGTGTCGCCTCACCGCCACCCTCCCGAGCCCTGTTCCGGGACGCATGGAAACAACCACGGCAGCAGAGCCTCGCGGGTTCCGACACCAGGATCCCAGTTCCCCTTCCCTTAAGGAAAACAGGATTTTACACAGACAAGGTAAGTGGGCACTCCTTATACATTCTCCCCCTTCCCAAAGCCCAAGGACCCCCCCCAAGGCCACCCTGAGACCCAAAGCACCCCCCAACAACCCCAAAAGAGACCCCAGCACCCCTCAAACTCCAACAGGGGCTGATGCCAAGGGCAATGGATGTTAGTTTAAATGCTTCTTGGAATCCACTGTATCTTGGAACATGCAAATTCAGAGAATTTTGTTGGTTTGGAGTTAGGGGGTTTTGTTTGGTTGGTTGTTGTTGTCTATTTGGTTTTGGTTTTTTGTATGCATGTTTCAGCTTTCCATTCTGTAAAATGGCATCAAAATTATAAGCATACCATTTTCCACTTCTCTTACACAGGAGAGAAGAAACTTGGCAATTACTGTGTGATATTATTAAATTGATATTAGTATTACTGAATGAAAGTACTACTAAAAAGATCACTTACATTTTTAAAGATTAATGCGATTGCTTGATGCATATCTAGTTTCTGTCATCATAGCCTAATTACCAAAACTTCTTTTTATTAATGAACGGCATGGAAATGTTAAAAAACAAACATTTTTCTCTCACTTCAAGTCCTAAATCACTTAAGATGAGAAGAGACAAAAAGCTAGAGACTTTGTGTGGGGCCTGGTACAGCTTTTTAAGCATTATATTCTTATTATATACTGGGGATTTATTCTTACTTTAATTTAGAGAAATCTGTTCTTCCTGAGAATGTAGGTCTATCCTTTTTTAAGGAGAGAAAAACGTGATAAAGGGTTAATCTAAACAAAATAATGAATCTGGTTGGTTTAATGGAGTGGCGCGTTGTTCTAACCTGTGTTTCCAGTTGCACAGACATGATGTGGTTCCCCTACTGTGATCACAAGCTCATAAGAAGGGAACTTATCCTGGTAGACATGTTCTACAGGCAAATCTGGGAGCACTGAGGTACAATTCACAGACACTTTCCACTTATGTGGGAGATGAGTCCACCTGACTGCCCAGGAGACAGGTAAAGGAAATTTCTCCTGGGACCACAGCAGCTGGATGTTGAAATTTCTAAGTCAAGCTATTACTTAGAAGACAACAATTTGTCCATGATGAACTGGTACTACCTACAAAGAGAAAGGCTCCAGTTTGAGTTCCCAAATACATCTTCTTCTGGAAGATGTAATACTCCAAGGCACAGTGGAATTAAATCAGCAAAATTACAGAGTATAATAATAATAAACATTATCCAAAATTAGAAAGGTAAGTCTCAAAGTACTCTTTTTACTGTCAGATCAAGCATTCCCATAGGATTTTTAAAGGTCCTTAGCCTGGGAAGATGCTTGCAAGTCACCAATGGCACTGAGCTCTTGAGAAAAAAAAAAAGTTAATAAATACAACTATGTTAAATCAGAAGCATCATGAAAATCACAGGCAATGAGAAGGAAAAAAAATATTTCAGAATGATAAATTCAGAAAGAGCCATATTCTTGCTATCTCAGGGCTTTGCAAATACTGCATCTGAGTTAGAACTGAAGATAGGAACTCCAGGAACCTTCTGCTTTTCTCCAAGAATGCTTGAAAACCATTTTAAAGCATCTTATCTCTTGTCCACATATCTCATGTCTAACAAAAAATACTTTAAATATGAAAGAATTCTTTGAATATCTCTAAGCAGTTTAGGTAATTGCTTGAGAAATGTTCCATTCAGAGCAACTCTCTGGGTCCAGACAGACAGACAGTTTTTTACCCACTGAAGAGGCCAAGCCTCAAGCAGCTGTTTTTTCTAAGAGAATTCTGTGAGAGACACTTTACTTGAAGCCTTTCCCTCATCTGCTAAGTGGGCCACTTGGACATAGAAGGAGATCAGGTTGGTCAAGAAGAGCCTTCCTTTCATAAACCCATGTTGGCTAGGCTTGATCTCTGACATTCAGGATGATCTCTTCCATAACCTTGCCCAGCACCCAGGCAAGGCTGACAGGCCTGTAGATGCCCAGATCACCCTTCTGACCTTTCTTGTAGATGGACATTACATTTGCTAATTTCCAGTCAGCTGGAACTTCTCCACTTAACCAGGACTGCTGGTACATGATTGAGAGTGATTTAACAAGTTCTTTCACTAGTTCTCTCATTACTCTGGGATAGGTCCTACACAGCCCATGGACTTGTGAGTGTCTAATTTGCTTAGCAGGAACCTCCTAGACTTCTTCTTTGCTGTGTTGTATTTCTAACAGACTCCTGGCAAGCTGAAGTGGCCCACATGTAGAAGGACTGGCAGATGTGGGAATTCTTCCAGCTGCTTATGGAATGCCTCATCTGCCAGTTTATCAGGGTTGGGTGGTCTATAACAGACTCCCGCCACGATATCCGCCCTGCTGACCTTCACCCATAGGCACTAAACCTTGTCATCTTCATCATCAATTCTGATACAACCAAAACACTTCCTAACATACAGTGCTACCCCACCATGTCTCCACCACCCCCTTTGCTTCTCTCTTCTAAAGTCCTTATAGCCATCCATTGCAGCATTCCAGTCGTGAGAGTCATCCCACCACATTTCAGTGATAGCAAATATATCATAACTTTCCTGCTGTACAATGGCTTCTAGGTCCTATTTGCTGCCCACACTACTGCATTAATGCAGATGCACTACAGCTGGGCTCATGCTTTTGCCTCAGTCACTAGGTTCATCCCCAGTGGGCCTGTTCTTATCCACTTCCCCCTTCAAACCTGGTTTAAAGACTTCTCAATCATCCCTGCCAACTCCTGGGCCATAATCCTTTTCCCCCTCTGAGTCAGGTGTACCCATCTGACATAAGCAGGCCTGGTGTCATGTAACCCATGATCAAAAAACCCAAAATTCCACCCATGGCACTAGCCTCTCAGCCACGTATTAATGAGCCGAGTTTTCCTATTCCTTTCAGTATTTTCCTCTAATACTGAAGGAGTCAAGGAGAATACAACTTGTGCGTACTCCTTTAAACCAATGCCCCAGTGACCCGAAGTCCGTTTTGATTACTTTGGGACGTCTTCCATCAGTCCCTTGTCTACCCACCTGGAATATTAATAGAGCACAGTAGTCAGAGGGCCACATCAAATCAGGAAGCTTCCTGGCTACATCCCTTGCCAGAGCCTCAGGAATATGGCAGACCTCCCTGTGAGTTTGCTCTGGTCTCTATATCAGAGTTCTGGTTCCCCTCAGCAGGGGACCCATAAAAATTACTCTTCTTATTTCCTTTTTGGAGCTGGTTGCAATATATCTGTTTGGCTGAATCTGCTTAGGCAACCCCCAACCCCTTCATCAATATTATTGTTTTCCTGATGCAGATTGTGGGAGAATGGAGAGAGGTCAGGAGGGGATTTGCCTGCCACTCTGAGCAGGGACCTGCCTCCAATCTTCCCTGTCTCCTAGGTCCCCTCCTGCCTGTTGTAGAGAGGGGAGAGGATTCTCTGCTTCCAGACCCACGTGTAATTTATTTTAAAAAAGAGAAGTATGGCAATGTTATCCATTGTGTGGGGACATGGTAAAAAACATTAAATGTAAAGTTTGCTGGAACACTGAACTGTGCTTATATTCCAATGTAAATCTGAAAATTGGAAAGCTGTCCAAAGTTTGGATTAATGCTCAGATTGAAACCTAGTTTATCTTTAATCCCCTATCATCACTGAAAGCAGGAAAATCACAGATTGCAAATGAGAGTGTTGCTAAACCCCAGCAGTGTGGAAGCTTCTCAAAACACTGCTGAGGGGAAGTATGTTATGCCAGTTTTGTCATTATTTTGCCTGTCCTAATTTGTTTTGAAGACTCTTCCCACAATAAATCAAAGCAAAATGAAGAAAAATTTTGAAGGCAGAACATTTCTGCTACAGGACATACCACCTCTTAGATTTGCAGGTGTCCTATTATAGGCATTTAACAGGCAAATTTAGTTCCAGTTTAGTTCGAATAAGTTACCAGGTTTTATATACTGTAAAACTTTGAAATGGAATAGAAGTAGTCAGACACCCTGCCTATCAAGATTCACTACTCTACAGGACACGGATTTTTGATCAGTAACAAGCCCTGAGAAAAAAAAATCCTTCCACCCACACAGGAAAATACTGATAACTCGTTTTATTTGGGGAGGAGAGAGTGTGTCTGCCTCTTCTATAAAATTTCTATAAAATGGGTACATTCTACAAGTTATCCCAAGATCATGTACTAATTGCTTGTTTTAGCAAATGCTATAGAAGGCTACATAAAAACCTTTACCAAAATTTTACCCTTCCTTTATGTACTTTTCATTCAAACACACTATGAGTAGTCAAAGAAGAGGTATGATTTGCTCTTGACAGACCACCATATCCCAGCGGCTTATTCTCAGTTTCTACAGAACATACATATAGATCATTTAAATTTTCAGCATCTTCTTTGCGTTTTGAAATTAGGCTGACTGCTTAATATTTCTTGAAACTTTCTGTATTCCATCTGTCATTGAAATAATGTTTATTTTGTGCCTTCTCCAGTTCTCTGGGATTTTATCCAATTTTAAGCACAGGCATTGCTTTAGTTAGTTCTGAAATGCCCTAGAGTAAAATTCAGCAGATCCTGTTGAGCTGAAAGCATCTAATTGATGTAAAAGTTCTTTGACCTGTTCCTTCATCTGTTCCTGTCCCCTGTTGTGTTTTAATAATTGTATTGAAAATAATTAACCTTTTATTAGAAAACTGAAACAGATGAGGCAGTTAATATTCTGCATCTTATCTGTTTTGTTCACCTTCTTCATGAAGTCATTTTGTACTAGTTTAATTGCAATTTATTTTAAATCCTTCCTTAAATCCAAGGACCACTGATTTTCATAAGGACAAAGTTTCTGTTCTGCATGGCAACAGAATTTTTAAAAAATGTTAAGGTTCAGAGATAACCACATGATAACAAGCTGCAGCTGCATTCAGCAAAACCTTGCAACTCTTGCCTTGCTTACTCATTCCCCTGCCTTGCCCTGCCTGTTTCCCACCCCTGCCCTGCCAACTCCCCATCCTTGCCTTGCCTTCTCCACCTTTCTTGTCTTTCCTGTTTCCCACCCATGTCCTGCCAATGCTCCTCCTTTGCCTTGCCCTGCCCTGCCCAAATTTAACCAAAGTAGTCTTCCATCCCTTTCCACACTCCTCCCCCTTTTCATCTTCCCACTGCTTTTTGGCCTTGACTTTCTGGCATCTACCTTTTTTTCAGCCTACGACCCCTTTTTAGCTTCCCACTCCTTTTAGGACTCCCCACCCCATATTTGTCTCCACTATTTTCTGGCCTCTATTTGCCTCCAGCCTCCCAAATCTCTTTGGCCTCCCACTCTCCTTTTGGACTCCACTTTTTTACGTCCAGATGCTGCTTTCCAGACTCCATACCCTTTTGAACCTCATCCCTCTTTTTGTCCTTTTACCCCATTTCAACCCTTCGCTTACCTTGCACCCTGTTTCCCACCCATACCCCATCAATGCCCCATCCTTCCCTTTACCTACCTGTTCCTTTTCCATGTGCAACAGAACATGGAATCCTTGGCTTTACAACACCACATATAGTCAGTTAGATAAAAATCTATCAATGAATTTTTCCGCAGTACTAACCTATGTAAGTAAGACTGACACACAGCATCACTTTACGTCTGTATATATGCCCAGTGTGTCTCAATTAACACCAGTAAGTCTGGGGTCATGAACAGAATTTAAGGTGATAATGCTCAACTAAATATTATTTATTTCAAATATAAATCTAGCAATTATTTTTGTGTTAAGACTGCAGTTTTACCAATAGTGATGAATAATACTCAGGCAAGAACTAGAAGGATTTTTTCCCTCTAAAATTGGTCACTGAATCACCTGTAAACATTGCTACAATCTTTTTATAGTGGCTTTTGCATGAAAATTAATTTTGCTCTTAATTAGCAGGAATACTTTTTAATGGCTACTTTTCCATCTCTTCAAATAGTGGATTGTCAACTGCTAAAAACCTTTGTCAGATCCCAGCTATTGCCCCCTGATAATCATAATGCATCTCTTTCACAGTGCCTAAAACAGAACTGTAAGATTACCATCATTACTCTCAGAAACAGACCTGCATTCTGCATATTTATATAAAATGGTATTGAAATCTCAGGTTTTGCTAGGACTCCATTTTAGGTGATGAATGTCTGTTCACAGTTCCCCACTGATGACTCAATAATCTGTCTTGATTTTTACGACATAAGACTGTAGTGAGTATCTCAAGTTCTATAATTTACTTACTGTAGTGCTGTAGTTTGCATGTATGACCATGCTGTCCTGTATCTATGACTCAAGTCTTATCACTTAAATCAAGGGTGAAAACAGACTATTTCATTATTAGCATCTGATAAGAAAAAGGTATCATTACAAAAAGCCAGTTTTCAATACAAAATGAATTCTTAATTTTGACAGAGAAAAAGTCCTTGCCTGTGTCATTGCAAGATGTTCTTCATTTCAATTCTGCTGTAAAGTAAAATATTTAGTGTTTTTAACACTACATTAGGACAACCTTTTTAGCCTCCTTTTTCCAAATTAATATAAGGGATGGAAACATAAATATTTCCTACACATCCAGAAAAAACAAAACACTGTAATGGTAAGAAAATCCTTCTCATTCTTCTTAGCATACAGTCTTATTTTAGGAACTATTATCTTTTGTACTATGTTGACCTTAATCTACAGTTTGAAACACATCTGTGCTGTGGAAAGAAACAACTACACAGATTACACAGTGGAGCGATTAGCGCTGAAGCAGATCAATATCGTCAGTGGTTTAGGCTCAATGATAAATAAAACCTGATATAGGTAACAGGATGGTTCAAACTGCTCATGCCAGTAACAAAAATTTGACAAGACTGAAGTCTTGTTGCATTTGGTTGGTTGGTTGAGGTTTTGTTGGTTTTGTTGTTCTGGCTAAACTGAAGGTCTGAATTCAGCCCACAACTCAATTAGGCTGAGAGAATACATATGAAGAAGAAAATAAAACCATGTAATTTAATCTTATGATGTGTGGTCCTAACTCTGCTCCAGCGACAGCTCAGTGTGTCTGTGCAAAGCATGAAATCAACAGCAGGAGGCTGCTCTGCTTTGCCATTTACATTTAATGAAAGTTTTTCATTTTAAACCAGTTTCCATAGAAAATATGAGGGGCCAGGTTCTGACCTCAACAAATCTGTATCTTCATGATCTTCAGCACCTGACAGGAGATTGTTCAGCATTTCCTGTCTATAAAAAATCCCGTAAACATTGTGAATGTGGCTTTCTGCCCCACACACAGCTATACTTAACTACTCCAATGTAAAACTGCACCTTATTGAACGATCGAGCAACTAAAACACAATATAGGTCTAAGTACAGACATGATTCAATCTTCCCTTTGACATGGTGTATTGAAATTAACATTTTGTCTCAGATTTGCATTACAAATGTTTCTGCATTACAGAAAGTCTCTTAAACAAATATGCTTAAAATATTAGTACTCAACTTTTTTGCATAGTTAAGTGGTAAAATCTCATCTACACTTGAAATCTTATACACTTTCCAAGTCTGAAATGTTTCTAGGAGCAGTGTGTAACAGAGAGGGGCATGTTATAAATGAGTTACATGAAGTAAAAATGATTATTTTTATGTTGAATAAGATTTTTCTCATTTAAATGATCATTGGATTCAAGGTGACTCAATCGTGCTGAACCTAGGGTAGTTCAGGAATGAAATTAAATCAGAAATATCTCCTGAGAAAATAAACATAATCTTATTGTGGTCATATGGAAGCAGTCACTTACATAAACATCTCTCATTTCAGCATTAATTCCCCTCAGATTTTTCTTCTTTGCCCAAAATTCTGCTTGCAAGCTGAAATTACTCTTCCATTGTTTCTGTGTTGCTCTTGCTGACTGGATTATCAGAGTTCTGTCCGTATGTCACTGTAGTTACTTAAATACACATACATATTCACCCCATCACTCAGTTAGGTTATCCCATTTACTGACTAATTCTGGCAATTAAATTTTCAGACTACCCTGGAAATCACATGCCCAACTTCCATGGATTTCCAGAACTATCATTTCCACCCCCCCACAGAAATTAACTAGCTGATAATCTCAAATTTGAAAAAACTTTGCTCAAGTACCTGCCCAAGTAATTGTTTCAATGTTAGTTAAGAAGCCTCATGGAATATTCACTGCAAATGAAAAAAATATACAACAGCAGGGCTCCTATATTGCCATATTTCCTAAACAAGAAATAAGGCTAATTAAAATTCAACTCCATTTCAAAGGAAGAAAAGCACCTCATTATAATTCAGTTTTCCTAATCTCTCTGTAAATAGTTATAAAATGCAAATATTTGTACACTTGTGCACAAAACAATCACCATTTTCCTTTCCAAAATAAATAGGTGTGGCAGGCAGATTTAGTAATAGTCCCTGGACTCAGTTAGAGACACTGTTTGACCACACCAGCAGACAAAGTGCAAGAAGTATTACAGATACAGTGTTCCACTGCTGACAAATTAAATCCAGTTTCCACAATATTCTTATTCCACAAATACTGGTCAGACCTAGAATTTTTTCACAAGAGAATTATTAATTTATTTATTTCTAGTCTAAAACTTGTGTTTTAAATATCTAACACAGCCGTACTACCTAGCAACCTACATGTTGTACTGTTTAATGTCACTAAGACTTCACAGATACTGAGGAGCAATATTTCAAAAGAGGTGATACGACCTTTAAAGTCTCTCTGGGGATTCCAGTCATATTTGTCTCAGACAGAAATTGTATTTTGTTCTCAATTTTATTTGATAATGGAAGGTTAGGCAAATACAAACAGACAAAGCAACAATCACTTGCTCACGTAAAGATACAAGCATTGAACATCCCAGATGTACTGCAGGCATATTCCTAATATTGACACACATACTGACTTGCAGCTTTTCTCTTATCCATTTAAGTATCCATGTTTACCACAAGTGATGTTTCTGTTTTGTAGCTTTATTTTCCTACTGATCAAGAAAATAGGCTAAGAAATGGCAGCAAAATTTAAATAGACTATAGGCAGATTATCTCATCCTAATGCTGCATATGTTTTTAATCACAAAGACAGCAGAAAGTCACTTCTCTCATTTAAAAAAAAAAAATTGCTACATTTAGGTCCTTCCACAGTGCCAGAACAGGGCCTTATGGAAACGTTCACTAGGCTTTTTTAATTAATTATGTGAGTAATCACTTTATGGGAAGAGAAATAGAAACCTTAGCATCCTTGGAGTATGAGTTCTGAGCCTACCCTGAGAAGCTGGTGGAAACTTCACAACTTCCAAATAGCAGCTGTGCTTCAGAGTCATTTGCAAATGCAGATTGAAACTAAAACTGATGAATCCCAGTAGTAAGAGAAGGATGAAAGGACTTGTAGCAAGATGAAAGAGAAAGAATAGGACATAGATCAATAAACCAAGCACTTTAATTGGACTGAGCTATTTGCAGGGAATATTTCAGAGGAGTGAAATGTTATTAGTTATTAACCAACACATTTACAAAGCAATTATATACCATTATTAAGAAGCATTTAAAAATGATACCTAATTACATTTTCTGCTGAACCTGATCAGAGAAAACCTTATAAACATGATAAAGAGAAGACCTTATGTTCTAAGAGGTAGTGCATCAAAATTCATCATCTGATCTTGTGGAGTACCGAGTGACCAAGATTATATATTTATTATTGGTCAGAAACAAGTTAATAAAATTTTAATACACTTACTGTGCTGAGATTGAGCTGGGAAGAATCTCATCTCAAAAAGCCTGTTTTCACATCCTAACCACTTCAAATACATATTTGAATTTTCCCTTAAAATGCATATATAGACACACATATATATATGAAATGGAGTTATGCTCCACACATTTTATAAAGTTTCTCTCCAAAAGCATTGAATTCTTTTAGGGATTGAAAAAAAAACAAAGCAGTTATGTTGCTTAGCTAGAAACAGGAGCAATCAATTATAAGAGAAAGTAAGAACTAAAAAAATAACTCGCCAAGGAGTAGGATGTATATAAGCCTATTTATGAAAGTTTTCCAAGAATATACAAGGAGTTTAGGAAAGGTCAAATACAGACTGAATATCAAGAAATGTTCCTGGCACAGAAAATGCAGGCTAAACAGCAAGAATTATTTTTGACAGCAAAATTTCACAGTGGCCGAATCAAGCTTCCAAAGGAAGTGCTTCAGCTGGAGACCTGAGAACTACACGAAGCAAGATGGGACACACGACATTTTCACAACCCGTGGGTTTATATTAATTGTCCAGACACAAACCCACATAAGACCACTCTGGTTGAAATGAGAAAACTGTTTCTTTTTCATTTTGCTGTCTTGTGGTCAGACACATCTCAAACTACCACTGTTACCTTATGGACTTCTCTAGATGGCATTTTTTCTTTAACATTCTGCTGTAGAAGAAAAGTCTTAGCTCCAATTACTATAAAATCCATGCAAAGACTGTAAAAAGGGCATTTATAAAAGTAAAAAATGAGAATTTTAACAAAGTCATTAGTAAAGCAGCATGTATTTCTCTATAATTAAAATTTCTACCGTTGTCAAAAAAGCCTCTAAGTTTATACAAATCTCATCAGAATAGTTATCTTGTTTGCACCTAGCTGTGAGACAGAAAATGTCTGTAGCAAAAGCAGTTTTAAAAGCCTCCTTCAAAAGAAATCCCATTGTTCCTTTTTCTCTATTTCACCACAGATATTATTGTAATAATATCTAGCAATATCTAAGAGATGTAGAATAAAAAACTTAGACAAAATAAACCAAAGTAACAAACCCGAAAGGTGTTATTAAAGAAAAAAAAAATTGCAACTCCTGGCTATGATTACCAGAGGAGTTATTTTGGTGTAAGATGAAGTAGGTGAGTGGAGCAGAAAGCCCAGCTGCATGGAGAACAGCAAAGAAGAGATCTTTTGCCCCTCAAGTATCTATCCCAGCTGTACAGCAAAACAGTCATTTAGTGAATAAATGAAGCGGCGAAATTATAAGAACAGGGAGGGAGTCCCCTAAGGGTGCTAATTTTATGGACTAGGTAAGGCATTTCAGTTTGTATTTTATTTGGGAATATGTTTGATACAGTACACACAACAAATCAGCACTTAGATCATTGTGACTCCAAACTCATCCCCAGCAGCCAAAGGTATCTAGTATGCATTTACATCAGTATAGAGTTCAATTTTGCCTTCTAATTATAGTAGGTTCTTCATACTTTCTCGGCTTTTTCTCATTCTTTCAATGCAGCCTCAAAACCCAACTGAAAGTGCCTAATAAAGCTGTCACCTCTTCATTACTGGCTTTGGGGATGTCAGCCTGCAGTTTTTGCTGTAGGAGTAAGTGTGGGTGAAAACTCTCTGAATACCTTTGTTTTGGCTCAGTGCAGCATATAAATCAAAAATTGTTATGTAGAGCTTGCATGTTGTTCACTCTCCAGTGTTATTGTACCTGCATTTTAACAAGCTGAAGCTCAAAACAGACACTCAGGGGATTTTAGACCCTCCAGGCCCCATCATTTTCATTAATGAGAACTAAACGTCTATATGGACCTATGAATTGGAAACTGCTCTAGGTCTCATCTGCGCCAATGATGTAGAGATAGGAAGATTATTTTATCCTACAACAAACACCAGTGCAGCGATCACAATACATGTGGAGGTGAACAGTTTTCAGACTGCTGAGGTGTCTGAGTTCTGACTGGACAGCCTGGAGGAAGAAAATGCAGAACATGATTTCTCTCAGAAGAATATGGGATGCCTTCTACTTAGCGATCTACAGAATATCTTTCAGGATGGAGCACAGACCATTCCAAACAGGGGTTATAAACCAACAGCCAGAGAAGCCTTCTTGGTTAGAAAAGCCACAGTCTTTCAGGGCTGAAAACTCAGTGCTTCCATGTTTTCTTAACCCTTTCACCACATTACTCTAAAGCAACCCTGGGATGACACTTGTTTACTGTTTTCTCTGCCAACTGCAATTTTGCTAAAGACTTTCTACTCATGTTCTTTAGACGTCTCTTACAATGTAATTTCTCTCCTATAGCACATCATCTGTGTGCAGTCAGAGCTCACAATCTTCCAGGATGCATTTTCTTTTTGCTTTCCACACGGGAAAATACATAGGAATTAAATTTCTTCAGAGTATTGTACACTGCTCCACAACTCCTCCCTTTCACTTCCAGTGCAACACCAGCACATTATACATATGCAAATATAAAGTGGCAAATTTAAGGTCTTTAGACCATACTGGATCATTTTTACTAGATTTCCTATTATTAAGCAGTTTAATTCTGATGTTTTTCTCTTTCCACTATTTACATGTCTATGGCTTTAAGTTCTGCCTGTTATAGCTTCATAACATACTTATAGAACATCAGAGAGACAAAAGCCCCCAATGAAAAATAACTTCAAGTAAACAAACACGAGGATTTGTGAATTATACACATACATTAAATAGCTTTAATAAATTCAGCTACTTTTTTTCCTCCCTAAAAAAGCATAGTAACAGTTTTAGATGAAGTTTTCCTAAGGGCTGCACATCACTGAAACATATAAATTAAATAGGCTGAAAAAATGTGGCATTTTCTGGTTCACTTGCTATGTATTTTGAATTTTCAATCCAACATATGTGCAAAATTAGTACTTGCACATAGAAATCATTTCAGTTCAAATAAGAAATGGAAAAACTGGAGGAACAGAGTGACTCCTATTCAGAACCTTTCAATAAAAAAGAGCAAAGAGTTAATTTGCTATTCACTTGGAATTCCAACTAGATGACATTTTTGCCTCAGTTCTTCAGTAGCAGGAAGTAGTTTCTTCCTGCTGATTTTCTGAAGTTCTTTTAGGTTCCTGTCCTCTTCCATCAGCAGGCAGCTGTCTGTCCAACTACAGCTCTCTTAACACTATTAGGGTTAATTAAGCTATGTTGTCTCCAAATTGGTTTTAAATTTATTCCTACCGTGAATGTAGCTGTATGTTCTGGTCTCTGCCATCTCGTGTCAGCTCTTCCTGGATTCCTCTTTTCTACTTTTCATTATCTTACTGATTTCTTCATTTGTTGTATTTTACGTTTCTCTATTGCCCCCTGAGCTGTCATGCTAAGACCTCAACTCTCCCACATACAAGGTCCACATTCCACTTCTCAGGTGATGTACTTCCTGGCTCTGTAAATACAGCTTTCCTAAACTGTGTTGCAACAGTCAGCAATAGCAACACTAAATATAAATATCAAGCGGTATTTCTGATTTCATCTTTGTACACATGACTTCTTGAAAGGGTCTGTAAACAAAATAATTAGCAGGAGAGAGCAGAAGACCCGGCAAGAAATCACAGTGCCTATATGCTTTGGTCAATGCTTTGGTGATAGTCAATAACTATTTGAATAATTATTTTCAGTCGAATCATAATCAAACTGTGTGCACGATTTACCCAAATTATCCAACATGGGCATGACCACTCACATATGTCATGTGTTTCTGTGATGAAACAGGAGAATCAAAGAGCCTACTTTTCATAGGTAGGATGATATTTTCTCTTGCCTATAAATAGTAGCTAGAAAATAGTGGGTTGAAGCAAACTTCATGAGCTCAGTCTCCTTCAAATATTGCTAATTATTTAATTTCTATACTTAATTTTCAGTAGTGCCATAACATATACTCACAGAAATATCAGCTCTCCTACCTTGCTATGGTTTCATTATTCAGCAAAGGCTCTTTATTATAATGGAATATAGGTAGGAGTAAGTAGAAGCATACAACTAATATCTCAGGATAGGTAATTAAAGACTAGCAAGAATTTTTTCCTCATAAATTGTCAGTGGTGTTGCAAAACATGCTGCTGCTAATGAGTTTTACAGGATAAGGTAGGATTGGAGGTGGCTGGCAATGGCACGTGGCTGCAATCATACTGTCTGTTAAGGTAACCTTCCCTGACTGGAGCCTTCCAAACCTTTACATTTAACTTAAAGCTCAACACCGCAAAAAAAAAATGTCAACATCTTCAAATTGGAATTGCTTACTTTGCTCTGCAACTGGCAGGATTGCCAGAGAGAGAAACGGAATGTGATCAGGGCAGGAGAGAGAAATAACTCACAGTAATTCCACTTTCCACACTGCTTCATTTCTTAAACTGTCTTTTCACAAAAAATACCCTTCACAAATGCTGCTAGGGGAGATCTCACTACAAGCATAAGGACAAAGCAGGCTCAGAAGAGGGTGCAAAGGGTTCTTGCACAGCCCTCTACCTTCTGTCTTTTATTTTTTGTCAGAAAAAATTATTCCATTTTTTACATCTTTGCCATTTCCTTGGCAGCTTATATCAGCTCATGTTAGGTTTATAACTTTTTTCTTTTTCTCCTTTTTGTTGCACTTTGGGCATTGCCATAAGTTTTACACTGCATTATACACATGTCAGTGGGGAAATCCAGAAAGAAATAATCCAAATAAATACTCAAAATTTCAAATTCCAAATATCCTGAGAGCTGTGGTCTTGAAACTAAGTTGTAAGTCTCTCCAAAAGTAGCTGTAAAGGAAGCTCATGGCGTAGTACAAGACTGTACAAATGCAAAAAGGAGGAAATGTTGGACCTTGCGGCAAGTTGGTATATAGGTGGCCATTTTCTAACTCCAGGCACAGAATATCCCAGCCTTCCAACAGTCCTCTGGCTTGGATTGTACTCACGGTGTTGCCCCATACGGAACAAGTATTAACATCCCAGGCAAGCCAAGCAATGCTGTTCATGGCCCAAATACGTGGCTCAGAAGGACACATCTCTCACAAGGGATGTAAAGCCATTGTGTCCCAGTAGGAGATGAGTTTTACACATAGAAATTATCTACTAGAAGGTGGAGGTACAGTTTGACTTCGACGTTTAAAGGGGACGCAGCAAAAATCTATTTTTACAGAATCCCCAGAAGACACTGAGCAAGTGCTAGATAGAGAGAAATGGGACAAGACCACACACTTTTCTGCCCATTCTCTCCTTCCATCCCACAGAGACCTGAGACTTGTTTCTGTTTTACTCCTTTGCTCTGGGAAAACCAAAGCCCAAAGGGAAGCTGAAAGCTGTTCTTCCCCAACCACAGTTATCCCATCCCTGCTGCACATAAAGCAAGCTCACATTCATCCAGCTAAATATCCCAGCCTCAGAATACTCTCTTAATATAAGGACAATTTAAATAGTGAAAATTTTGTTTTAGCAAAACAAGGAGACTTCATGTCAGTAAATAAGATAAAAGAAAGCACGAGTAGTTCCACCACAATAAAACAGGGTCTATGCAACAAAATTGTCAGAAATATTGTTTGCAAGATAAAAACTTTAAATATTTATGAAAGAAGGAAAATTACTTAAGACAGCAGACAGTGCCACAGCTGTCTGGAGGTCAGTGGGTACTAGAGCTGGTATCTGAGGTGGCTTTACCCAAGTCTCACAGCCACGCTTACCCTTGGGCTTAAGGGGCAAGCCTGTTTTACAGGCAACAGAATCATATAATGTGTTTCACATTGGCCTGTCATTTGATTCAATTAGATCTCACTTTCTGCAACACTACATGAAGAGCGTGGGAAGGAAAAACAAACAAAAAAAATAATTAATCTGAAGAACACAATTCTTGTTTAACCACCTGACATCTCAGAAATGTGGGAACCTGAACAGACAGACCAGCCCAGTCTAGAAAGGAACATTCCCGAGCTAAACTAACATTTCCCAGCTTTGCCATAAATACCATAGTCTCTAGTATATATTTCAAAGTATTTTCACGCAAATTTTTGAAATTATGACTCCATCAGGTTAAAAAAAAAAAAAAGAAGAAATTCAAGCAGAAGGCAAATTTTAGACAAACAGAGATCCATAATAATCAAAATTAAAGGTGGGGCATAAAAACCGTATCTTGAATTTTTACTCCTCAGGCTCAGAGCCTCATGATTGCATGACCCAATGCAATAACATCCTTGGTGTTAATGCCTTCTGAGAGATTTCTATACCAGCCAGCATAAGACTTCTGTATCTTCATTCTGGCAGCAGGCAGCCACAATCATTGCTGCACCCTGCATTTCCATAATTTGTGAATAACAACCAAACACTATATTTACCTTGATATTTTCATCCTGAAGTGCTTATCTACCCTCCCCCCTTACATCTTCCTGTGGCTTCTGCTGCTACATGTTACTCATGGCTAATAGGGAAAACAAAACACTTCCTTCACAGCCTATATGAATGTAAACAAATGCAGCAGCTGAAGGTGTGGCTGGGCTTCTGCTTTCCACTGACTCACTGTTATGTCATGCACAGTCTGTCACCATGGCAATGAGATGCCAGAAGCCATTTCCAAACTTTTGGGAATACTTAAGGATTAGCAGAAAAGTTCACAACAAATTACCTCTGTAAAAACCTTTTGGTTCTTTTTTCAACTCATGAGCTGTTTCAAATTTATTGCCATTTTCTTACAGTTCTTCATTAGTCACAATTATTTTCATATTAATTGTAACAAGGAGTTGATATTATTATTATTAATGCACTTTAATTACAGCCACAATGTGAAGCTCAAAATTGTGGGACAAGGTCGTGTTGCACTAAATACTGAAAAAGATGCAAACCAAAAAGATGTTTAAGGCCCCAGAAATTTGGCAAGTATCACAAATTAATCATCAAAAGGGTTACTGGAGAACACTGCACACTGAAATGCAATTTAGTCCCATTGGAGCTGGAGGTCACAATTCAGTTTCCCCTTCTGAAGAAATGGGGGGATACTTTCTGTGCAGACCTGGTGTAAATATTCTGTAATTTTAGTCTAGAACTCCTATTCAACAAAGGGATAAAAATTTCTGGAATTACTACTAAAAGTCAATGCAATATGTATACAAGCATCACTAAACCCTATTTTCCTTTACAGAATCATAAGTGGTTACACAATTGAAAATGAGTTGCGATGTCATCATAGCTCAGCAAAAACCGCAAAGTCACAGCTTCAGTAAAAGAAACTATTCTGATTGTGACCCTGCTAATGTCTTCTTTAGCAAAAAGTGCAAGAATGTTCTTTAATTTTTATCCATTGCAAGTATTAGGGGAAACAAACTTTCTAACAAAAGTTTTACCTTCTATTAAATAAATACCAGATTTCTGCCTCTTGCACCTCCCAAATTTAAGGCAAATAACATTTTCATACTTTCAATATTTACTGTTAAATGGAAAAAAACCAGTGTCTGAACTTCTCCAAAAGATGATATTGTAACCTTTACAAAAGAACTTCAAAAGCAAAGAAAGAAAATCATATTTCAGCCACCATGTACCTCCACATTATTAAATGCAAAATCAGTTTCCAAGTCTTCCTGAAAGAAAAATCCAAGTGGTAAATTCAATCACATTCTGCCTTTCAGCCTTAATCCTTACATTTGCTGCATCCAAGTACAGAAGACATCTTCAAGACAAAATTCTATCCCCAGCAAGCCAGCATGCTGCCTCAGAGCTGAAGTACATATTTTTATGAAATCTTTAAAGCTTTCCATAATCAAAAGTGCATTTATTCTGGAGCAGTAAAGCCAAAATAAAGACCAAAATTTCTAGCCTCACAGGCTGCCCCTTCCCACTCCCCCCACGGTTCTGTAACTTTTCAAGCCATGTCTAGAAAAATAGGATCCCTTTTTCCCCCTAAGCATGTCCAATAGGTAGAAGTGCTAAGTCAGATGTGCCCGTTGCATCAAGAAATCCAATGTCTAAATGGATTTTTAGGCTTCACATTGACCCAGATTTATATTTATAGACTCTATGCACAGCATATGTGTGTACATACATACATCCCAGACTTTAAACAAATACCCAGTTTCTCACTGGACAGACTTTGCAAATAGCCACATAAACAGCAAAAGAACTAGCAGTGTTTTACACAAGATGATTTCAGGATATAAAAATAAGCCAAGAACTGAAAGGAGAAGTAATATTTCCAACTGCTATTTTTGGAAAGAAACAGATCATCTCCTGGACATTAGAGTTTTCTTTGATCCAAGCAAGAAGCAAAAAGCTTTAAGGCTAAAACAGATGGAGAACAATTGCTCAGAGCTTAAAGCTGATTATGCTAATCAATAACAGTCTAAAGAGAGATTGTTCCTTCCTTGCTGCCTTGGTATGGCAGCCAGCAGTGTAGAATGTCCCAGGATACTCCCAGCTACCAACTTCCCCAATCCCACAAGGTCATTATGAGAGAAGAATCATTTCAGCTATATCCTTTTCAACAAACAGCACTGAAGAACAGCACAGATCCAGATCTAGACCGTGTTTCTCTAATTAATCTTCATTTCAGGTCAAAATCTGTTTTGCGCCATGATCTGCATTAACGTGCAGAGATTCAGGTCCAGAAAATGTCAGTTGTAAAGGCAATATTTGTCTTACAGGAAAACAAGCAGATAAGTTCTTTAAATAATATGATTGTTTTTAGGTCAAGTTTTATTGTAATAAAAAATTACCTCTACCAGAAGTTTTGTAACTGTCTCTCTGTTGCCTACATTACCTCTTGACAAGATAATTGTTGGCAAGACACGAGCACGCAGAAAACAAAGCATCAGACAGACAATGTATCCCTCACCAAATTAAATCAATGTCTCTTTCCAGCTTGGTTTGTCTAGAGAAAAAGAACAGGAAATTAAGGAAGATATGGGTCATTTTGGCCAGAATGTTTGCATGCATTCTTAGTTATTTTGAGTGTGTGTGCACATACTCTATGCCCTCAGTATCAACTCTTCATGAGCATTTTTATACTTCTGCTTTGAATATTATAGTCCAGATATTAGTAACAATAGTAAATGCTGATACAATTCAGCTCCATTCTGAAGTATGCAATCACTTGAATAAATGTAAAGTCATTAAGAGACACAATCTGCTTCTTTACTCAGAAAGTAAAAATTTATTTTCCCATCCCTTCATTAATATAATCTATTTTTTGCTCTCTTGAAAATGGAAGTTTCAGCTGTGGATTAGTTATTAACAGTAGAAACAAATTTTTAAAGGGTTATTTTTCCCATGGAAAAATCAAACCCTGCGCAATTTGAAGCACCTACTGCTATAAAGCTACTTTATAAAAAAAATCTTTGCTCAAAACTCGGGGGTTTTGCATATTTCATAGATCATAATTATGTAATTGCAAATTTAATCTCCTTAAGTTTTTGAAATGTGGAGGTTTCATTTTCATTAATTCTAAATTCTGCATTTGGACACTTAAACTGACATATAAAACAATTTTTCTGGAGGAAAACATCACTAATCTATGTAGAAAATCCTGGATACAGCAGCTCTGCAATATTTGATGGAGGTGCATATCAAAGGATCTCATTCCATTTAAAGAAAACGGCCAGTTCCCACAGATTGTAATCAATATTTGGATGTTCTGGATGTTTTGAATGTTCTCACATCTTGTGTATTTACAAAATTAAATATGAAGGTAGAGATGGATGACAGCATAGCTACTCTCACTTGCCTGCCAACTTCAGCTACTCTTAAGACCACTCAGTGATCATGATAGATTTTGGATCTCAGATGAGAAGGGAATTCCAGGAGACAGATTTGGTCGGGCATTGAGGGTTTTATCCACTATTTTTCCCTCCCCCAGTTTCTTTTAAGTTTATGAAAACCCTAAGTAGTTATTGTTCATCGCTTTAGAGATCGTTAGTAGTTTAAGAGGGTTAGATGATATCTAGAGGAAAAGTGTCTCTCTCTGTCCAATATATAAATACTTTTGCAGGAGAATATTCTTCAGGACTTGGCAATAAGCATTTGAACAATGTGCATCTCAGCCCCCCTGTAAAGTTGAGCAAATGATTCAAAATTGATATGTTTATGTTCAGTTCATATATTTGCAACTGCTCTAAAACGTAACGTGAACATCTAGGCTAACTTGAATGTTTCTCTTTAGTCAAGTTACTTACTTCAAATTTCACTGCTCAGCAATTTGAGCATATCAGTGATCATGGGAATAACATTGGAATTGTTTGGGCAGCTGAACTGGAGGAGCTTCTGTTGTCCCGAACAAGACTGGTGGTTTTGGGAACAGGAAACACAATGAACAGCAAGGACAGTAAAGGCAGCAAAATTCGTTTGTCCTTTTATAAAACACATTCTACCTTTTGTTTTCCACAGCCTTTTCACTTTCAGAATAAAGATGAATTCAAGTTTACAGGAACAATTGTATAAGAAAAAGTATGGATACATTTTTGATCCTTTCACTCTTAGGAGTTATGAATTTTCTTGCTCTACATCTATTCATCTCTGCTCTGTAGCATATTGTCCCAGATACTTTTGTATACAGTACATTCAGAGCTGAATTTTTGAGCAGCAATACTAAAAAAAAAAATTAAAAACCCACCAAACACAGAAATTACAAAGCTACCTGATAATCCATTCCCTAAGCATAATTCAGAGAAAGCATCCCTTGCAAAGGACTCCAGCTGTGAAATCTTACAGCAGGTCCTACTAATTTGGTTTCATTATGGCAGATTTCAAAGTTATACTCTGAAGAACAAGGAATTAAAATAGGTCAGCAGCACTGTGGGAGGACACAACAGCAGCCCGCAGTGGTTCAGCATCTCAGGCAAAACCCTCTATCACCATCAGCTCAGAGAGACAGACATGGAATTAGGAGTGCAGTTCACAGCAGGTACAGAGCAGGGTGTGCAGAGTGCTGTTTTGTACCTGCACCTGCCTGCCACTCAGGCTAGTTCCGAACTGCCAACAGCCTTAGACAAGAGCCTTAGGCAGTTAGAAACTTGGTAAAGCATAATTAACCTGACACTTTGTCCTTCGTCCCCCCTCAGCTGACCAGCTGTAACACCTCACAGGTCAGAGGACTGAACCTACTCTTCCCTTCTGCTTCTCACTCCAAATGAAACTCTCAAAATCTTCTGCTGAAAGTGCCTATCATTTCGTTTTCACCTAAATCCGTCACCGAAAAATAATCACGTCCTGCATATATGTACATCATTTGGACCTATGGTTTTGTTCCAGGTTAAATCTGATTTCTGCATCTGAATGTATCCTCTATGGGCATTAGGGCAGGAAGTATCACCCTCTTCTCTCTACAGCTTCCAAAGCCCTTCTTATTAACTCCTTACAGGCCAAAAATTAAATAGGTCAGGAGAATGGTTAAATCACTGTATGACAATTTTCTTTATCATATTAATTTCCTCTTTTGCACATCTTTGGCTTTTTAGACATTTGTCTTGCAAATTTATCGTGGCTCTTGTTTCTCTGTACATTCATTATAAGCTCTTTATCACAAATCTGTCACAGAAAAAAAATCATCATTAAATTGTCCTAAACATAAAAGAATTCTAATACACGGTGTCATAGCTATAGGATACAAGGAGGGATCACATAAAGTACTTAAAAATGGAACCTGTTTCAGGTCACCACAATGCACTCTGAACTGAGCTCATTTTCAGTAGAAACACTGAATTTCAGAAGAAATTTGTCATACTTATCACATTCTTTCCTTGTGACTATTGCTATTCTTAATAACTTCAGCACATCCTTCGTGCTTTGTTTCCAGCATGCACAACAGACTATTCTTCATATCATTTGGCAGCTTATGTATTACAGTCTTCAGACTAAATTTATGTGTATAAGATATATTTGGAAGGCATTCCTTTAGCACTGAGAGTTGTATATTTACAGGTATAGTTTCACATGCAATTCCACTTGTCCAGTTTTTGGGAGGGGATTTTAATATAATTTATACATCATGTCACAAGTATTTTTATTGCTGGAATGATCATATAATTATATTTTTAATATTTATTTATTTTATATTTATTTGTACTATTTATATTTATTTCCATAATTAGTATATAATTAACCTTACTCAATAACTTCTTTTACATATTTATCAATCCTAGATTTCATAGATTTTCTGCGTGATCCTTAAGAGAATTTTTCCCAGGAGTTCAAACTGTGTTTGATCTCCTGATCTTTTTTTTTTTTTTTAAAGCATAAAACCAGTGTTCAACATCACTGTGAATTCTGAGAAAAAAAACATAATTCTGATCTTAATTTTTGCCAGGAACTCAGGATAACTTCTGGACTGGGCACTGTAGGAACACTGAACAGGCTTGTTTCTGCCAGAGGTTCATGCGGCTGAAACAAGTGAGTGGATATGAACATTCATGTGATGTAACAAGTCATTAATTATATTCCTTTTGTAAATAACTCACATTTTCCTACTAAATATTTCTATACTTTTTTTACCATCCATTGCTATATTCTTACCTTTTTTTGAGAGAGCTTTCTGAGAGAGCCAGAGCAAGAACATCACTAGCCCGCCCTGGCCCAGCACAAGGTCACCAAACTCAGTTAAACACAGCCCATGTGAGATGCATCTTTCACATCAAAGATGCTCTCAGACAGTTTCAGTACCCCTTTAGCAGACATCTCTGTAGGATAGAATTCCTTCCTCTTCCTTCACTTTTTGAATTTAATTGTTTAGTATGAAGGTCATAGAAGGGATTGCAGGGAAGGGCTGCAGAGCACAGGGAGTATCTCAGGCACTCAGGAGTGATTTGTATATATCTGTATTAATGCCTTTTAGCCTGCAAGATGTTTTCAAGCTGAGGCTGAATAAAGGTTATATTTTTCAACAGAAACATTCCCTGAAACAAAATCCATTATTGAGCCTGCAACAGTTGTCTCTAGAATGAGGTATAAGAATCAAATAAAAAAGAAACGAAAGCATTCTGGTGTTTGGCTAGTTCCATTTGGGTTTCATTTCCATTAGTAGTTTAATCCACTGACAGACTAGAACAGATACTTAAAAAGATACAAAATTAATTTGGCAGTTTTACAACCAAGCTTAAGGTGCCCTTAATATCCCTCTCTTTTTAAAACGTAAGTATGGATTCTATTTAGACAACTATAATCTACACTCAAATTTAACAGTTGCCTATACATTGCCTGGGAGATGCGGCTCCTGCCTTACTGCAGGCAGAGTAATTGTGGGGCAAATGTGCAATAGCTGAGTATTTGAGCTGTGCATTTCCAACTCCAATGTACACTTACTCTCCCACACCAGATGTTGTGGTGCATTCATAATATACAACCAAAAAAGAGGAGTTCCAAAAGTGACCTTTCAAACAGGATGCTTTTTATTCTCAAGGAGAACCTATCGATGTCTAGTTTGTCAGTAAAGATCTCACCCCCTCTGTTTTTTGTTTTTTTGGTTTTTGGGGGTTTTTGTACACAAAGCAAGAGAATTTATTCCCCTTTCCTTCCTTACCATACAATTGGGGTAACATTTTCTTTCCAGGATGATATTTTCAACTTAATCACAAATAGTAGCAAGCTGGAGCAGAGAGTTAAGTGCAAGCATATACAGAAGAACTTGTGGATTGAACTATTGTTACCTAGACTGTTAACTGTTTAGTGTGCCTTAAAAATAGAACAAACTCTCTTTTTGAACACAAAAAGATGAGGAATAGGAATGCTTATTAGGATTCCCTAGTATGTGGCTTCAACATTTGGAGAAGCCTATATCCTTTGAAAAGCATGTAAAGGAACTGAGAAGGAAATGTGGGAACCTGCACTAATGCCATAAATTTTGACATATCAATATATTTGTCCAAAATTGCTGCCGCTGCACATGACAGTTGTACCAACATACCCTTAGGGAGAAATGCAACCAGATTCTGCTAAAGCATCTGAATTACCTCCAGGGATTATAAATCCTATCCTGATTTTTTTGACCTGTATTAGAAATGCTTTCCCTTAAATAAAACAAACATAGGATTCCACGAGAAAGTGCTTCCAAGGCATTAATTATTTTTATGTCTCAGTAGACTACTTGGTACCAGCAGAAGAGAGACATTAATTGCCTTCGAGGAGACAAATGGGAGCAACATTTGCATGCATATTTTTTCAGTAAGTTAATGTACATGTTCAATAAAATCTCTACCTTATTGCCCAGATGATGTGTAATAAACTAGGAAAGGATCTATTCGTAGCATAACAAGGTTTCATAAGTGTTTGCTTTAGGGTTTGTACTGCAAACTATATGCTTCTTAAGGCAAGTATTTTGAGAAAAAAAGATATTATTACACATTGTAGTGCTTAGTCATCTTGATTATGTTTGAAGGAAAAAGTTACCTTAGATGTAAATCCACATAGGATGTGTACCTGCATTGCCTTAGTACCATAGCAAACAGAGGATCTGCCAATCCATATGGGGACAGTAATGAACATAACATTTCACTTTTTATGCTGTTACTGTCAATATAAGTGGATAGTCACCTGTCTACAAAGGCCTGTTCAGTGTGTAGAAATCTGAAATTCTGAAAAAGCTCATCAGTGGAATCACAAGCTGTTCTTGGAGTCCTGACACTCACCTGGAATTCAGCACAACTGCTTATTGATCCTTGCTCTCAGGATAAAGCATCCCAAGACTGCCTATATCCACCTGCATTTATGGATAGACACAAACTACTGTCTAGTTGCAAGTCTAGTGGCAAGTGCAAATAAATTGCTTTTTTCATTTTTGCCTTGGGAAACTCCTTGAAACATTTTATTTTCACATCCATTGTCATATTCCTGAGTTAGTCTTCTCTAGAGCTTGTATTTGCTAATTAAGGGTACAACAGAGCACCAAGCTCTGCTAGCAATTTTGAAAGAGCTTTTTGTATTCCATTCAACAGCAATTGGTTTCCAGTTCTTCAGTATATAAATTGCTGATTTTTCTGTTGAAGGTGTCATATTAAAAAAACAGATCTACTTTTAAACTTCATTGTTTAGCACTATCAATCTGCATAATCCATACATCTCATAAACTTCTAGTTCAGTATTTTAGTCTACTCTAGCTCACCAACCAACTGCAATAATGGCTTACTGTATATCCTGAAAAACTGACTCCTGTGTGAGAAGTGATGGCAGGATAGGAAACAAATAAAATCATAGAACCATTGGAAATTACCTCTAAGATCACAAACTCTGTCAACCCAGCACTATCACCATGTTTGCCACTAAACCGTGTCCTAGAGTATGGAATCATAAAATCATTAAGGTAAATGCCAACTTGTATCACATTAACCAGATATTAACCAATATTCACTGTCATTAATCATAGAACCATGGAACGGTTTGCGTTGGAAGGGACCTCAAAGATCATACCATTACAACCTCTCTGCCATGCCATGAGCAGGGACACCTTCCAGTAGAAGTTGCTCAGAGCCCTGTCTAACCTGGCTTTGAACATTTCCAGGGATGCGGCATCCGCAGTTTCTCTGTGCAACCTGTTCCAGTGCCTTATCACCCTCACAAATAAAGAATTTTTTCCTAATATCCCATATAAACCTATTCTTTTTCAGTTTGAAGCCATTCACCCTTGTCCTGTCACTCCATGGTCTTGTAAATAACCACTCTCCATGTTTTTGTAGGCTCCCTTCGGGTACTGCAAGGCCACTATTAAGCTCTCAGTTTTGAGCAAAGCGAAATACCCATCACCAGCTCCAGTATTTGAATGAAAATAAACTGCTAAAGTAGGTAAAATAAAATAAGGTTGTTCAAATGTAAGAATAACTTATTGCCTATTTTCAGCTAAATTTTATTCATGCGGATGATGCTGAGGAAAGAACTTAACAGATGTTCCTCTATGCAAAGTCGAGTATTTTCCTCATGATTTCGCAGACTGGTTGTTTCAGGGGAAGGAAAGGGAGCAGCCATGCAGAGAGGGTGCCTTTTGTGCCAGGGAGGGGAAGAAGCAAGACCTCTGGGACCCTCCACATCTATTAACATCTATTTTATTCTGCATACGCTCGGTCCAGTGCATTAACAAGCATCAGTACTGGCAAGAAAAGCTTAGCATACAGACCCTGAGGGATCAGGAAAAACAGATGAGAAGCAGCAACATCAGAAAGCAAAATGAAGAGGAAATTGTCCTAGATCTGAAAAAAAAAAAAAATCATTAAGTGAATTATCTAACTGTGAAGTCATGAAAAGAAGGGAAAAGGAGAATGAAGTAAATGGGGGGGGAGGGAAGAAAAGATTCTCCTTGGATTTATCTTCAGAATAAAAAAAATCTTTACGTTCTTTTCCTAAACTTTTAAGTGAAAAACCCAAAACATTTCCAATTTCAAAAATCCTACAAAGAACTTGGAACACTGCACAGTTAATATAATATATACCTCATAGGAACAATGAAATAGAGGAAAACAAATGATGACTAAACTTCATTCATGAAGCTTTCTTAACAGGTAAGCTGCAGAGAAAAGAGAAGAAGAAGAAGGGAAACTTAAGGGGAAACTTGGGCTTTTATCAGTAAAACATAGTAGTAAAGAACCTGATGAATAACTCATGCACTGACTTGAGCATTACATCTGTCTTTAGAGGAGAACACCACCATTTATATGTTTTGGTCATATCAGCACCTTTGGATTGTCTCGTCCTACCTACTTTTAAATGTATAAAAAAATTAAGGCAGTAGATTCTGAGGGCAGCAGTGATATAGTGGTTTTATAGGGGGTATGAAAATGCACTGAATCCCAGCAAACCAAATCCTATCCGTGTAGTATCAACACTATGATATTCGGTATCAAAGCAAAAGACACCAGAAGAATAGCCACCTCTCACAGGAGGCTTTTTCCTTCCCCCACTAGACAGCAGCACAATACTTCCAGCAGGAGTACATTTATTTACCCATACCATTAAGTCTGGTCCAGACCGACTCTCAAAATTTGAAATGCTTGGCATTTTCTGGTGGCAATCTGTATTGGCACCTGAAAGCCTTTAACGAATACTAAACAACTAAGGATCTATAACTAGAGCTTGAGATTCAAATATCTGACTACATTTCTCTGTAAAACAACAAGGTGTTCGATAAAAGTTGTTTGTAATTTTAATGATTACTGTGACATGTCAAGACACTTGAGCTGGTTTTCCTGAAGTCTGGTTATGGGAAGATACAACATCAAAGACACAATGAGATTTCCAAATTCTTGTATGAGCACACTTTATGTATATTTTTGTCATCATTAGGGCCAGCGATCTCAGTGACCACATGAGACAGCATTTCATCCAAGAAGCCATTTAATGAGAAAACTTACAGCTTTTTATACTTTTTAGAAATTAGCATGTTACATCTTTATTGGTTGGCACAACTCGTTTTAACTATTTTATTGGATGAGATGAAGCATTAGCTCGTCTGTATTTTGAGAACTCAGACTATTATTTTGATACTGGACAAAGCCGTTGATCAGAAGAGCATGAGAAAGGCTCTTGACAACAACACCTGTTTGACAAAAGAAAATCTCTTGTTATTGTGCGAGAAATTTAGGTTACTTTAGTTTGTGCAAAGCTACAGATGTATTTTGAGAAACTAGGATATTGTTTACTTTTGCTTTTGCTGTTCTTCAGACAGAAATTTTCCAGGCTGACATAGCACTTTAGCAGAGGGACACAATTGCTTATGCTAACTTTAAAACTCTCAAAAATTAGGCCCAAAAGCCCAGCTTTCAAAAATGTACCACCATAGAATTTCAGCAATATTGTTATTGGTCCTTACTTCTTGGTTTTCACCTGAGAAGAATCAAGAAGTCTACAAACAAAATGTGTTGTAAGCATCAGGTAACCACAAAGAGTAGAAATCTACCACATTCATTAGAAAACACAAATATGACATTGAATTAAAAATAACAAAAAAAAAAAGAACGTGAGTCACATGAGTCAACTCTGACTCATTTCACATCAGTGTGCAAGTGGTAACTGAATGAGTGCTCTTAATTTCTATCTAGTCATGCTAGTAATTTAGTATTTTAGTTAATGTAAGTTGATTCTTTTTATAACTTTTTGAAGTGCAGGAGACAGAAATCAGTAATTTAAATAAACTACCTCCTTATGCACATGGTATTTGTCTTGGGCATGGCAAGTACGCAGCAAAGCGGAATTACGATATAACAGGAGGTAGTTGAAAAACATTAATTATTCTTCAAAGATCTTTCATCACTAAGTTTTCACAAAATTTGAGTTCAATAGAAGTCAAAGAATAAAGCGTTACAATTTTCTCATGTAAAATCAAAGTTTATGGTTTTTCTCCCAAGAAAAGAATCTTCTATGAAAATATTTTGATTGTGGAAAATGTTCTTTAAATAAGATTTTTGGCATATGGGGGAGCAGGGAGAGTGGGGGGTCCAAGTAGGGAGATGAAAAAAACCATGTGTGTTCCATCTTAATTTTATGTACCTTCACTCATCTAAAAAGAATGCTTTGATAAGGGTTTTTTTATAAAAAAGTAAAAGGAGAAACATTTCCACTGAAGGCTGACAGAAAGCAATTACTCAACATTTCCTGTCAACCTGCTTCAGAGGTCTTTGGGACCTGGAAAAGATGACAAGTCAGACAGTTTTTCCTCCTCTAACATAAGGCTTTTGCAAGTGGCTTTCATTTCCAGGGCTGTTGTAACACATCTCAGCTATTTGGGAATCCAATCTGTTTAACTAAAGCAAACACTATGATTTATATATATACACACACACACACATGCACCCACCCACCCCTTCTGAGCTGCATGTTCACCATACCTCTCTTAAAAGAAGTATTGACAGTAACCACCAAATTGAAGTCTAGAGTGAGCGTGTGGCCTTGTACAGCCTGTGGCACACTGAAAAGTCTTGGTCTCCTGAGACCTTGTTGGAACATACTATATAATCACATCCAAATTTTCTTCTAAGAACAAGCACAGGAATTCTTTTTCCACCATGGATCTCGATGTAACACAGCAAGATTTGGCCTGTGGCTTGAACTATAAGGCACATCTTATCCAAGAGAATTACTTCTCCCAGCTCACCTTCTCCTGATGTTTCATACTTTTCTTTTGCTATTTTCAGTAACTAGATGAACTCTTCATACCCAGCCCTGCCTTAACAAGTGTTTCCTCATCGCTAAGAGACCTACACATGGCAAATAAACTCCTAATTTTAGGACTGGATCACAGAACTGCTTCAAAAACAAACCAAATAATCTCATACTCTTCAAATGCACTTAACAGATTACACAGCATCTTTTGATTTTGGTTTAGAAAATCAGTAACAGATGGAGATATGTGATTTGAACTCACTAGAAATGGTTGAGCTTTGAAGATAAAGACAAAGCAGTAGGAAATGCTTGGAAAAAAGTGACAGACAAAATTCACAAGAGCCTGTAGCACAACAGAGTAGTGGGATGAACACAACAGCATCAAGATCAAAGATGCAATTACTTGAAAAAGCAGAGAAAAATCATTCCCCTGCAAGCATTAAAATAGACAGCACATTCAAAAACCCTGAGCACATAAAAATTATTGTCACTCCAATGGCTTCAACTAATACCACCAGTTGAGCAAGATGGTCAAAGACAGCAGCGTCCACCTTGATCTCCCTCTGACTGTACAGCAACCAGCCCGGGTACAGAGCATACACCATACCTTGCAACAGCTTATTTTTATGGAACAGATCATTAGCTGGGGTAAATCAGCATGTGGCTCTAAAGTTTCCCAATAGTCTACCAATAAATTAAGAGAACTAGTTCAATTATAAGAAAACTGAGTATTAAAAAATAGTGATTCTGAAGATCATGATACACAATGCATTCTGCAAGTTTGATGCTAATGCAGTGCATCCCTAATCGTACAAATAATTCAAATTCTTGGCACCAGTAATCAAGATTTGAGCTGTATATGATTATTAGAGACAGTGTCTTCAGTGAGTGTCTCTGTTTCTGTGTCTACTCATTTATGCTTTTAAATGAATGCAGTGCTGCTATATTCCAGAAAAGCCATAAACACACAATTCCTTGCTTGTTAAAACATCTTTACTAACAAGTTTCCTGTTTCACTTGTTTCAGCAAAATGGGAATGAACATATTTTCATTTGCGTTTCATTAAATTATTCCGCAACCCATATGCAGTGTCTTGATGCAGTTTGAAAGGTGAACAGATGGGATTTTATTTTTAGCTCACGTTAACAAAGCCCATCAAACACTCATTTTCCTGATATACTATCATAATATAGCTTACTATTCAGCCTTTAAAGTATATCTCTGCCTGCCTTGTAACATCCAAATGACAAAAGAGAAGTGTATGATAAATATTTAATTACGATCACGGTGATCGCTTTGTCACTGAAAACGAGCAACTGTAAGTGAACTGAAGAACTCGGGTTTTAAAGAACAACATTTAGCAACTGTGTGCTATTGAAATGAAAGCATGGTTTTTTGATTAGAGTCTTTCAAATGCAGGCTTTTTCAATACTAGAAGAGTGATTGAGGGGACCAAATATATGGGTTTATATTGATACATGAGATATTTGCAACACTTCTTAGGTATTAGAAGTAGACAAACTTTCAGTAGTTAATTATATATGCCTTCAATTGCATATAGTGATTTTGTATATTACAACATGCAACAGTTCATATAATAAAATACAGTCTACCTAAATCAAAGGGCAGGTAAAGTAGACATAAGCACTGAAACTAAATTGTGCATCTGCACTCAAACAGACCACAAAGCAGAATTTGATGTAGCCTCCACAACAGACTATTAAATATTCCTTGTTCTTCATTGGGTATGTGCACCACCATGCAGAAGAAAGACTGAGTTTTCCAGGTTTGCATGGCACAACTTCAAATTTTGCATATTCTTGGTGCATGCCATTCTGTAGTCCATCTACTCGTCCCTTCAGTGGGATCTATCAGCCAAAGGATATCAGAGTCAGCCCGCAGCATGCTTCTTTACACAAATATGTTACTGAGGTGTTTGTGACTCTCGCAGTCATGAGACTTATAAAGAATCAGAGAGCAAGAGCCCTCTTAAATGTTATATTGGTATCTGAAGGCAAAGATGAAAATGGTTCGCCAGAGCACCTCCTGTTCTTATGACTGCATCATACATTTTAGGAAAATTACAAAAAATATAGAGGAAAAAAAAGAATCACAACTTTGCAGCAGAAGTGCAGTAGATATTCTAGGTCCTGGAGAAGCCACCACCAGCTTTCTGATACTGAGTCTTTTGTAGCGCCAAAGCACAAGGATGAAAGCACGCACTGCGCATTTTACTGCAATCAAGAGAGAACACAAGAAACTAAACCAAAAAAACCCACTAGAAAATATTAAATTTCTGTTTGAATCTGGACCAGCTCTCTTGGCCCTACAACATCAGGTCTATGCCCTTCAGTATCTACTTCAAAAGTACAATCTTCCTGCAGCAGGACCAAGGGCAACACAGACAATTAGTAATGTGTTAGGTGGTGTGAGAGTCAACATAGCAGCTTCTCTCCAAATAAGAGAGACGTTTCTGCAGAGAAATGGCTAATAATTTTCACATGACAGAGGAGGTGAAAAGTTTTCACACAACTCAAATCCTGCTTTTCATTTTCAAACAGAAAGTGTACTATGAGGAGCAAAATACCTTTGAGAAAGCCATCACAAGAACCAACAGAAAGGATTTATTTTAAAATAGGGCTGTACCTTTAGTGACCATCAATGCTACCAATTTGGAAATGGGAAAAATTGCAGAAACAGCAGGCTGAAATTTGAAAGGAAAAAATGAGGTCCTGGTGCCTCACAGAGCTTGAATTTCACATTTAATGCGAAAGGCTAAATGTGCTTACATATCACTGACTGCTAAATCAACTGAGGGTAAGCAGATGCTACCCTCTCCCTCAAATTTTTGCTCATGCTCTGTGCTTCTATCTGTATTACAAATGTGAGAGACAATAGTTATAATAAAGTACCCAGAAATAGTACAAAATCCCATGTGAAGAAGATAAATCAAATGAGACAAGTCAGCTATATATAAAGGCTCTAAATTATTCAAGCTGCCTAAACACCCAGAAGTGCACTCACAGCTTTATACTAATGATTGCAAATTCCAAACAGTATTGCTATATTTTTTCTAGTTTCTTTTTTCCCCCCTCAAACAGTTAAGCACATAGGAATTAAGTCTTTAAATCCGTATTTAGTCAGCAGACACTATACTAATTAATATGGAAAACAATGACCATAGGAAAAGGCCAGATGGCTTGGAGACAAAGAATGAAGATAAGCTGAGAGAGATCTGTGCGCAGATAACAAGGGCATACTTGAGCTTTCTTAAACACTGAAACTTATAATACAGTTCTTTAACAGATATATTTGATTTGAAATAACATTTTAAGCAGAAAGGTCAGACAAGTCTCCACATTTAGTCAGCAATGAATCTTTTCTCCAAGTTTTTTTGAACCAAATCACGTGAGAGAGATAAGATTATTCCCCCGCAGGATGCTGATCATTGTGATGTTAGGAATATTCTCATCCCACACTAACAGCTAGAAACATATCTTCACCCTTTGCTGGGAACTTTTCTAATGCAAGAATTAAAGGTAAAGCAGGGAAAGATATAAGAAATAAGACTACTGCTTCTGCACTATTAAAATTAATTACAGTATTTTTGTGGATCATGATTTTCATATACAGCTTCAGAAGACAAAAGAAGGAAAACATGGTTTGATAATTTACATATGAGTATCATTCTCTTATTTTATCAGAAGACCGCAATTTTGAATTATTCTTGGTAGGATTGCTGCAGTTTGTAGCCCTAGAATTTGTATTGCTGTTAATTTGTAAGCTCAAAAAACATGGAAAAATAGATACAGTCATGTACTATTCCTAATTATTAATCAGGAAATGGACTGGGTAAGTTGAGCAGAAGCATCAGACAAGCTGTGCTTGGTTTTCCTGCCTTGAGCTCATTAACCAGGAGAAAAAAAGGAGGCACCGGTGTTGGGAAGTAGCTGAAGTAGCACTAGCATTAAGACCACAAATAACACAGGGCTGAAAGGGCAGAAGACAGTCTGTCTGACAGGACTATTCCACCAGCAGGAGTGTCGGGAAGGATAGACTCTCCTAATTTTAGGTCGGAGCAGCGAAATCACAAAGTGCATATGCGATCTAGAATAATAATGCATAAGAAAACAGACAGGTGCATGACCTCAGACCCCACGAGCAGAACACCTGCATAGTACCCAGCCATTTCTCATGGTTTTGCTGATCCTTCTCAGTGTGCCATAGAGCTGTGACAAACTAAATCACCAAAATTATTAAGTTTAAAACCCCTCCCCCCCCCACCTCACGGAACTACAGGGTTTCATCCTAAACCACAGTTGGGGTACTAACACTAAATAGAAAAGCCGGTTTAACGAAGTTTTGCATCTCTGAAAGCACCAAAGCAGTACGTTTAAACATCCTAAAGAAAACAATTCATAGCTATAAAAAAGTGGGGAAAAACTTAATGAGTAAAAACAATCCACTCAACGTCATGAAGTTCGCATAATCTCATGCTTTGTTCTTGTAGATATTTGGTAAAACACATAAAATACTTTGAGCAACATTTCTTGGCACAAATTTCAAAATGTAGAGAAAACTAGTAGCAGGCACCTAGTCCAGGTGCTGCACATTTCACCCTGAAGTTTAAACCTCTGGCTGAACATTCCTGCTTCATACATTTATCGAAGCAGCTCTCTTATCTGTATGCTGGCACTTATTTTCTTTGGTTTACTCTTCAGCTGCAGTAACACAAATTTTAATCCACCTTTCCCCTGTGCAGGCTCTGTAAATACTGCCATACCTGTACCCAACCAGCAGCTGTGTTATTTCTGAATTGTACATTCTATTTGTTCATTAGTTGTCCCTGCCCTTCAGTATTTGCAGCATCTAGTAAGAGACCTAGGAGTCTAAATCTCTTCACAGGACTCTATTTAGGGCAAAGAAGTTCAACAAATTCTTCAAATTATTAATTTTATGCTGCATTAAATCTTCAAATCTTTAGTAGTTCACATTTTTATGCTGTGGTAATCAATTGATCTTTGTCTCATTTTTAGCATCAAAAACCAACAAAAATTATTTTAATGAAAGTTGAGAGTCTCAAGACACAAAATAAGATTTTTTTTTTTGGTCACAACTACATTTTCAAAATGATAATGACATTAGAAATTAAAATTGTTTCTCTACTTCACCTTCAAAAATCTTTCACATTGGATCTCTGTGCAGCTTTTATGATATTGTAGTCCATGGAGAAGCTATGCCAGCTAGAAGAAAGGAAGAAGGAAAATATTAGAGATTCATAGAGAAGTTTATTCTTAGTCAAGGAAAGAAACCTTTTGCATGTCTTAGTAGCCATTCCCCTCAAATTTTCCAAAAATTCTTTCCCTGCAGACACTTTTCTAGTAGATAAAAGGAACTACAATTTTGATCATAGCAAAATGAATTTGATATTCTGAGAGTCATTTTCAATTGAGTTTACTTAATTATAATTATTCTATCAGCTTTAAATATGATTTTACAATGCTGTTTCAATTGCTAGTTAGTTTTCATGGACTTACAGACATATATCTTATTAAGATAATCAAAGCCAAGAAATTATTAAACAGAGTATAAATGCTATAGAAAAGTAAAGAACATGCACATAACCTGCAACTAAAAAACCCAGTAGTCTTAAAAGCACCCTGCTCAAAGTCTCATTAAACTTAAATTTGTTTCTATGATGTTTCTGTGTCTCAATATACAACTCTCTAACCTTTCACCTTTCCAAGATATACAATTAACAATACTGACATTTACAGGATATTGGTTTAAAAATGTCAGTAGTGGAAAATAAAAAACTGGAAACAGAACAATATTTATCAATTGCAGAGATTTGGCCAGGCTAAACACTAATATTACACTTGATAAAATTATACACCTAGAAGTATTTTTCTCTTCAAAGTAGAAGTTTCTATATTTCAGGCAGGTGACATTTATATAAAATGTATAACAAGAATTACTATGGTAGCAAAACCATATTTAAAAAATTATTATTTTTCCTATTCCTTTTTAATTTTTCTTTCAGAATAGTTTAACCTAAAGCACTAAGAAATCTTTATATTCTTTTTGTTTGACTCTGCTGTTGAGTTTTCTTAATTATTGGCCTTTGACCAAAGATTCTGAGCTGTCCACAAGTCTCAGTACTATGAGGTGTTGCACTGCTTTTCATTTCAATTTCTAAGGCATGTTGCAAATCACAGCTGTAATACTAAAGAATTCCTCCAAAGAGAGACACTTTTGTAAATTGCATATGAAAAATAACAGGTACATTACAAGGCCCGTCTCTTGGGATATTTAAATGAGATGGAGAAAAAACTCTGGTAGCAAACATACTATCCAGTAGAGAACAATCCCAATGGAAATTGGAAAGCACCGATTAAGTTTTACTTCTACTGCACCATAACTTACAGGATTCTGTTCTAACAGACATATAGCTCCATTCCACTGAAATAAGGATATTTTATTGATTCCAAACTCTCTCATAAACTTGAAATATTTAATTAACAAATAATCCATTTTGCATTTCACAGGCTGCAACTTGCTGAGCAACGTAAACCTAACAAAATAATGCTTGATTGAAAAAATGAAATATGTTCCTGTAAACAGAGAGTACCTGGTGTGTCCTTGAAGTCTATTGTTTTGGGAAGGTTCCAGCTAAAAATATTAAAATCCATAATGCACGAGAGGATTGTCTCGTATTTAATAAGTCAACTTTTGAAATTCCCATAGATTAACATAAAAACTCTCCAACATCTGTACTTCAAGAATGCTCAGAACACAGGGAAGGGAGATAAAAGGCAAGTATCTGCTACTAAGTCCACTCTGAAGACAGACAAGAGAAAGCTGATAAGGGTCTTAATTCATTGATGTTCAAAAATACTTCTTCTCAGTCTAATATTATCTAAGTCATAGCAAGTTAATACCTGCCAAAAACTTCCTTCAGCATCCCATACTCCTCTTAACAGCTGAACAGCAGTTTCAAAGCCACATTTGATACCACTGTAGCTAACATTCAAAAGCAAATGAAAATCTGCACTCTCTTCGTGTCAAGCCTTTCAGACCCCTGTGCTGAAACCCAGGCTGACACACTCTGCTCCAAGCTTCCACACAGAAAGTCCCCTTCACAGCTCTGAAGGCAGTTCCATTGTAAGAAAGAGTTGTTATCCCCATTTTACAGATGTAGACACAGATAAACGAAGATGTCATATCTGCAGCAAGTACGAGGGATTAAAATCAGATCGTTAAGCCAAAGGCCACATGGACATGCTGCAGGGTCTGTCGCATTTCTCCTTCATTAGCATAAGTAGTTCTTGTTTGTGTCAATCAGAGTTGGCTGCAAATGCATTTGAGAACTGTAAAGGTCTCTACATAGTCCACAGAAATAGCACATATTACAGCTGAACATGCAAGATTATTACATTTCTTAAAGCTAGGCCAAAACCAAGTGTGCAGAGATGAACATAACAGTTCTCCCCATGCTACAGAGCTCTGTGGACTTCACAGTTTTGTCTGAAGCTCTACAGTTCACATGATAAAGAATCATGGATTTAAAATATTAACTGTGGCTCAGTGTAAATACATATATAATGGTATAGAAATTACAATCTGTTATAGCAATGTGCCTTTAACATACAAGAAGCACAGAAACAGAGAATTATCATTGTAAAAATAAACCAAGCAGATTATTCTTTTAGTGCGATATCGGGATGAGTTATGGGGGGGGCTTCTCCAAGATAAATTAATGCATTAAAATTGAATTCAGTCTCCTTATTTGACTTTCATTTCCCAGACCACATTTTATCTGAATGAGTATCCAAAATGTTTTGAACAACAATGCGGTTACTCTTTAATAAAGCTCCACCAGAAATCTCCTTTAAAATATTTCATCTTTTTCCCCCTTTATTTCTGCAAACAGCAAGATGAGAAAAGGAGAATAAAACCAAAAAAAAAAAACAAAAAACAAAAAAAAAACCAATTTGTTTAGCTGGAAGAGGTCCTGTGGTTTCCCTTGGGTGAAGTTACCTAAATCCACACTATCAGCACCCAAATATAGCATGAGAAATACATTAGAGACATCCACAATGCACAGACCACATTAACCAGCACCTGCCCAAGAAGCGAAGGAGCAAGTCCTCATATTGTCTCAGGGATTTCTGCTGGCATCTCCAGTGTGTAACCATCATAGCAGCAATTCTAACACAACTATTTTGAGTGAAATTTTTATCAATACCAAGGCAAAGTCACTTGGATGAATGCTGTCTTCACTGCCAGTTTGCAAGTGCAGATATGGAAGAGGCATGAGAGGAGAGCCCAACTTTCTCCGAATTTGGATGCAATGTGACATTTCAATGCATTCTGCTTTCAATTAGCATTTCAAAGCCCAAGCCTTGTTTACCCTTGTGTTTATTTCAATGGTTCCTCAAATGCCCTAACTGTCCCTTCTGTCCCCCTGACATTTCTGTCTTACAAACACAAAGCCAGAAATGCTAAACATAGCACAAACGCAGTGTGAGGGCACGCATAGCCTGCCTTTTTATGCCACAGAACTGTAGACCTCCAAATTTTTCCAACATTTGAGGTCTGGGTCATTGTGTTTGGTGGGTACAGCGCTGAGGCAGGAGAAGGTGACTCCGTCCTTGGGGCATCAGAGCCCAGGGGAGACACAGATACATTTTTTCCTTCTCACTGTTGGACATAAGAACAGGAGAAACCTCAGAGTCTAGGAAGGGAAGCTGAAGGACAGCCAGCACATGAGGAAGGGCCGGCTGAACAGCGTGGCACCACTCGCCAGATGCAGCTCTGGTCAGAGGCCTTGCCCGGGGCTTTATTTAAAGCGTGAAAGACATGCTGCTGAATTTTCTGCTTCCTGACTCTGGTTTGGGATGCTGCCCACTGCTGTTTGAGCTACAAGGAAAAAGCAATAGAGTGACCATCCTCTGCAACTCTTCTTTCTAGTTTGGAGGACTTTTTTTTTCCTGATAGCTTTGGAACTTCAAAGTTTTGCAATAAATCTGTCTTAACACTTGCACTTAAACATGCAAATAAGCTTTTCAACAACGAGGCTCCTGAAGAGGAGCGTTTATTGAAAACATAAGACTCTTATGCACTAATCCACATTATCCAGAAGGGAGGAGACCTGTGGGAAGAGGAAAAAACTGAGCGAGCTCCATGCAAAATGCATGAGTCTTGATAGCTTTCTCTAGTCCACCATATGCATATTTCATGAATTCATTACAGCAACTACTGCATCTATAAGTCAAATAAGTCCAATTGTTCAAATAGAATGACCAGTTTCATGTACAGAAAACAGATGCTGTTAGAGGAATACTGACACTCTCCAAGCTGAAACTGCTACATGACTGTCAAGACTGTACAGCGTCCTGTAGGCTTGACCAGAAGGAGAAACAGGAGAAGAATAGTTATTTCCACAGTATGTGCATGAAGGAAAATGTCTAAAAGACAGTTGTGACCCAAACACTGATCCTCAAAAACAATCGTAGCATCTGAGCTACAAACTGCACTTTCAACCACATCCAAAATGAAAAGTTTATACATGACAAATGATACTCACTATTGGGATCTGTACAGGGACAAATACTAAGATAAAAAAAATGATGGAAAGAAATCAGCAATGCAAAAATACCCTGTGCTTCCTTATGTCAGACTGGGTGTGATGGATTCTGTGCATGGAAACAGCTTGAGAAAGAAATGGGAATGAGAAATTCAGGTTGTCAGACAGACAGTTGTTTGGGGCTTTCAGCAAATGTGAATGCCAGTTTCAAATGGGACTCTATGCGGCTTTATGGCTTCTGTCTTGGAAACTGTTTCGGATCATGCTCAAATCCACTCCAGCAGGCACCAACTACAGACAGAGCACCTTCACACATCCTAGAAGCAGGGATGGAAGTGATGGAAACTCTGTGTACAGAGCCATCAGAAACTGTAAGGACTGTGCAAAAGTACAAAAATGACAGCCAATATGAAAAGAAATTGTTTTTCCAGAAGACACATCCCTAAGAAAAGCCCAATTGTTTGCCAGCGTGGATTCATAGACATTCAAATGTGTAATTCATCTGGCTGATGAGAAGTGTGAACAAGGAAGGATACTAATCTAAACACGTGTTCTTTCTTGAGATTCGGATAAAAATAGAATTTAGAACTAAATAGCTACAAATTGTGAACATCAAAACACAATTCAAGGGAATGTCTTAGGAGCATTCCAGCAGAGACCAGGAGGGTTTCACCATCCAACCTTCCACAAAGCAGGCCTCATGCTGAACAACCTCTAAGTATATGATCTGGGTTTCTTTAGGGTGAAATGAAGAAAAAGAACTATGCTCCAGAAATGCATCTAAAGCTCTTCAACAAGTAACAAATGTTCAGTCCAGAGCACTGCACTAGACAGAATAAAAAGTGGAAGACAGTGTATTTCATCAGGTACTTATGGCACTGCACTATTGAGATAGCACTGATCTAATCATCCATTCCAACAGACACAGCCAAACAATACCTTAGATTTTCTCAAAGAAATAAAAAGGGAGGCTGGGGGAGGAAGGCCAAAATTAATAAAATAATTATTGTGCTTTGGAGGCATGGAAATTTAATATTTTTATTTCTCTGGTGGTTTGATATTCATTCACAACCAAGGCATGGTTTTCAAGGACCACTTATGATTAGCAGACTTTCAACTTGTCACTGTCCAACTACTGCCTTAAAAAAAAATATTTAACCTTTCTTTTCTGGGTGGAAAATAAATGAAAGTTTGTGAACTTTATGCAGTAACATTTGTGCTTTGAATGAGCTTAATGCACCTCCAGCAAAGCTCTACAACATTCACCACTTCACAATTTAAAAGTGTGTTCTAATAAAAGGTCAAGAGAAAGAGGAAAATAAAGGAAAGGCCTTCAAGGTTATAAATATATTAGACAGGAAAAACATTTCTGCTCTGCTAAATGCCTGTTTAAATATAAATCTATTAGTCTGATGAGGTTAAGACCCTAGAATGTAAATTTGCATCTGATTTTGGAAAGACAGTAGTGATATTCCCTTATTTTCCATCTTCCTCTGTTTTCTAATTCTCTTTCCTTCTCTCTCTGTTCTTTCTTGATATTCCTGAGGTTCATTTAGTAGCATTTCAGATTTCAATATTTTAAGTATTCAGACTTAAAAATAAAAGCGCAAGAATTTAAAAAAAAATCTCATCTCAAGCAGTTAACTCCTTTCTGTTAGAAGATGATGTTAGGTATTTTGAATGGACAAATAAACCATGTGGTTGACCATAAAAAAACAAACGAGGGAAAGAGACATAGGCTTTGGCATAACAGTTATATGTCCCAAGGGCACAGGTATTGAAGTTAGTAGAATAACGATAATTAAATAATTATTTTTATTGCAGAATAACATTTTCACAGAGGACAGTGTGCTGGAATTAATAATATATGATGGCTGCTGCTTCACAGCCATTAAGATTATTCTTCTTATTTCAATATTTGTGTTCAAAGTGACTGCCATGCCTACCTAGTAACAGTACACACGCCTTCCTGCAGCGAAAAGAGACAATTTTGGTAATCACACCCTCACACTCAACTGCACATGTAGATAAACTTCAGCATTTTCCACCACACAGGCTGAGGTCTGTGGTAACTCCAAGCAGTGCAGCTGATATCACAGCATCTTTCCTGCCCCGGGAGTTAAGCGTACTGGATCTGTCAGTACATTTTAGTGAAATACACAGTTTATATAAATTTTTACATAATTTTTCTTCAATCACAAAAGTAATTCTCTGTCCGAAGTCATAGAAGGGATCTGAAGCATATGTACAACTCCAAACCATTCTACAGTCCGTATATATACGGGCAGCTACTGTAAATGTCAAAAGTGGAGGGAAAAGATTATTCCCCCTAGTTTTGGCTTGTGAGTTAACAACTCCACTGTCAAACTCTTTTAAACACCTTATGACTGAAGCCATATCAATGTTTCTGTTGTATCAGAGGCCCGATTTGTCCTGTATCTGCATCACTTTTGCCCATAACTTTCTATCTCGAAACTAATTAAATGTCTGCCATCAAAAGAATTAGCCTGTGATAGTAGAACTCTGAAAAATTATTAACTTCTTTAAAAATAATTTATTCTATTTCATAGTAGGTGAGGGCTATTAACTAATATTAGATATATACTAAAATGTAGTTATATATTCCACCTCAGTAAGAAATACATACTTTTCATATAAAATTTTATAATGCTTAAACTCCTGGTTTAGACTTTCTAATTGATGACTTTTATCACTGAAAATATAATTCTAGCCTTTGTAATAGGTAACACTCATTTAAATTAAGTTGTATATTTAAAAAATGCCATGCAGAGAAGTAGATTAAATATCATAAAACTTAAACTGCTCTGTTAATTTTTCCTCATTTTTAACACTATTGTATATTTCAAGCTCTAATTTGTTTTGATCAATATACTATAAACTTTAAGGTTTATGATCAATCCTGCATCTGTGACCACTTTGGCATTTAGGTTTAGAAAATTCTCATATTAACATGCAACCATGGGTCTGAAAATTCTTGCAAGGTAAATTCCTGCATCTCCTTTTGAGATATCAAAAAAAAAATAAAATCAATAATTAACTATATTAGTAAAGTTAAATTTACATGTAGTTTATAAAGATTGAGAAAGAACACATTGCAAAAGCTACAAAATCATGTGTATTCACAGGACAGTCAGTATCTGATATTTAATGTTTACTCAAATATTAGTCAAAAACAAGAAAAATCTTAGTAAAAAAAATAAACAAAAAACAACAACTCCAACATTCCAAAAATTATATTAAATAAGTTCAAGAAGATTCGAAGGATAATCAGGTTTAAAAAACATAAGGGAACTGAAAACTGTGATTTTCATTTTATTCCCTATTTACTTAGATGTTTCAGAAGGAAAACATAGAAGCTTTGAAAGACTAGAGCTGGAAAAAAATTTTACATTTATTTCTTCTGTTATGCAATTCTTAATTAAATTAATGTGTTTATATCCTTTCATTGGAACTTTTATCTTTTATGCTCCACAGTCAAAAACAGCTTTTCTTTACTACCAGCATCACAACAGAAGACAAAACGACAAACTGAAGACAACCTCATTTAAAATTTTTCTTAAAACAATCATTAGATTCATTGTCAACTAAATTAAATATATCGGGAAAAACATTTTAAACAACACTTAAAATTACAGGGGGAAAAAAGCATTTTCTATACCCTGATATATTGTCACTTTCTGTTTCATTATGACAATATGATTATGATATCATTATGATTCAACTCTGATTTGCTCTTAAATATTCACAAGTGTGTCCTGGAGGTTACATAGGTATAGGCAAATAACTTGACTAAAATACAAGCTTGGATTAAAAAATATTTCCAGGAATTGATGAACTAACAGTAAAAGTTTGCATTAGATCATTAAAAGCAGCTAATTTTATACTGCTCTTATGTGGCCGATATTCATTCTCATGGCATCCTGCACCCCACCCAAAAATTTGTCTACACCTTCTGTGGGCTGTCAGTAATATGGTAAAAAGACTTTCAAATATGTCACCCTTAAAGGGTTGATAGCTTTAATTCTTGATATCTGGGAATTTTTAGGTAAAACAACTCTTTTAAAAAATGAAGACACTTTGTCAAAACCCCAAAACTTGTGTGAAATAGAATTCAACATGTTCCCTGACACACTTCTGTGCAGATGTTTTCAAATACGCTATTGTCATAGCTGCAAATTGAAGTTTCACTAAAAGTGAATTTTTAAAAAAATTGTTAGTTAACTGACAAATGCCTTTTTTTTTTCCTTTAAGATTTACAAGATTTGGTGATATCATCCTGGTTTAGGATACAGTTTTTCAAATATAAAAACGGGTAAAAATATCACTTTCTGCTTAATGCTATTGCACACAGAGTATCAGTCTCTCGTAATTGGAAGTGAATGGGATAAACAGGTTTTTCATTCAACATGTATCAGCTCTCTAAGAAGTCACTGCAAATTTCAGAGAGAGAAAAAGATTTTCTGATAACTCCACAGATTAATACATAAAACGATATCTTTCTTACCACTTGTTCAACTCTGCTCTTAGATGGAGCTCGCCAAATCATGTGAATAAGAAGAATAATGTTTCATGAGGGGATTTCAGCTTCTGCACCTTTTTAGGATGATATTCAACACTCAGATTTCTGAAAATTGCAATTTTGCATCTGCCATAAAATTCATCTACTTTAAAACGTGGCCTTAATTGAAAATCGATTTTTGCCCCACTTCATTAGGGAAGAAATAAGAATCCACGGCTATAAGAAAGACTGTAACCATGTAGGCACTGACTGTACTAATAATAAAAGCTCATCATATGCTTAGTTCATCTTAATCTTGGAGCATCATGGTAATACCTGTTATTCTTTTGTTTTAGCCAGATGATCATTGTGCAATACTTGTCACACCAATCAGAGTTTCCTGTAACCTTGTGAACATCAGTCCTTAACTCTTCCATGAAGATAAATGAAGAACATGGAAACGTCTTTAGTAAGTGATTATAAGGAGTTCAGAATTATCTGTTGCTCTTTTAAATTGCCATTCAAAGCAATGTTTCGAAACTTTAGATTATTAAAAGCCCAGTGAACTGCTATCAAGTTCTCCAGAGTCCTAATGAAAACGGATTAGAGTTAAAACATTCTGCTCTAAAGATTCCACTACATTAATGTAAAAACATATTCATAACGTATAAAAATTTCACACTATCTTTACAGCAATGCATATTCATCTTCCTCTCTGTCTCCAGAAATTAATTAATCCGCAAAAGGTGAGGAACATCTCCAATGATTTCAGTAAAACACAATTAGGAAAGAACATACCACTACCAAAATATGTCATACAAGTCAATGCATATTGTCTTAGTAAAAACTTTATATGCTATTTATAGTGCAATATTAAACAGAAACAAGTATCAAATTTTTATAATTTTAAGCAGAAGACAATTGGTGTAGAACATACCCCATCCTTAATATTGCTGTTTCCTTACAAAAAGATGTTTACACAGCATTAATCCTAGACTTCTAGCTAACATTTCCAAATAATTTTCCTAATATAAAGTGCCCTGTGTCCTTTGATGACATTTTCTATGACACTATGGCAGAAAGTGCCACCCTCCCACAGAGGCCCACCAGGGACGTCAGATGCCCGCTAACACACAACACTCACCAGTGGATTACTTCTCGAGCACTCTTGATAACAAATGCTTGAAAAACTAAAACAGCTACAAAGTACTTCAGTTTCTCACATTTAATGAGCTGGTAGCCCTTCAACAATTTTCTTGTGCAGCAAAGAGATATTAATCACAAATAACAGAGAGCTACAAGGCAATTAATAAGTGACATGATATCCTGCAAGAGTAACTAGTTACTTAAACATAAACCTGGCGCAACACAAAGTGACTGTACTGAGCCTCACCAAGAACTCGTCCAACCACAGCTCCTGTTTCTGACAGCTGACAGCAACAAAAGTCTGGGGAAGTGAGCAAGGATCACCAGAGCATGAAATGCAAATTCCATATGATGTTCTTCCAGGTTCCAGTCAGGGGTTTCTGACATCAGAGACTGCATTTTAGGCCATAGTCATTAGAGTAGAGTGCATCTAACACTCTCCTGGGTTTTTCTTTGGTAAATATGTCTGCTAACTTTTAGAAAATTCACAAGTCCTGATAAAATATTGATTACAGTAAACAGCCAGTAATTCAGAAGTCACACTATTAGAAGAAACTGTGAATGTTGTGATATTACAGCTCTTTACTAAGAGTACAAAAACCTGTGCGTACGTATAACTGGAGGCATAGAAACATAAGTTTGCACACACACACATCTAGGTATACTGAGCTGAACACTCAACACTTCATTTGTTTAGATAGAGAAAACTCCAGGCTATACTTCCAATATACTCTCAAGCTACTAGAAAATGCACAAGAAGATAAACCTTTGATGGCTTATGCCATTACCCAGTTCTAATTCTTGCAGGGGTTGAGAGGAAATTACAATATAAGGAAACATTTTCAAAATTACTTAGGTTACACTGTCTGGAAATCACCATTTTATTAAACATGTTTCAAATGATGGACATACCAGGCAACAGTGTTCCAGACATTACTTTGAAATACACAAATATAGCAAAAAATATTTGTTTTCCATGTTTTGTTCCATGTCCTTTAGCAAATATATTTTTGCAACATTCTCCTGCATTTTGAAGTCACATTATAAGTGTACCCAAGCAAATCACTTTGCATACAAAAATATTCACCAAACCATTTTAAAATATATTTCAGTGGTTTGTTATCTCCATGCACGTTAAAAACAGGTCACACATGAAACAATAAATACCGAATATTTGAAGCAATTCCTCTACTGAGAAACCTGAAAAAAATATGTTTACAAAACAATCAAAACAAAGAAAAATTGAAAATAGGACTACTTAACTAACAATTTGCAAAGGAAAGAGCTAAATTCTATCATACATTCTTTAGGTGATATTCTTTCACTTCCTCTTCTTCCAATTACTGTTCATAGCACTTTATCTAATTTGACATACATTTTAAAATAATTACGCACACAGAATATTAAACCTTCAATTTAATATTCTATAAGACCTCCCAAAAAATTTTTTTTCAAATTGTATTCTTTTACTACATCTATCTTTTTTTTCTCCCCTTCTATTCTGGGGTATCAAAATCCATTTTATATGCCAGACCCATAAATCTGAATGTGGAGAAATTGCATATTATAAATTGAAACCTCATCTGAAGAATCCAAGCTGTATTCACACCGAACTTTCTGAAAAACACCTGTTCTAGCAGATTTCTGGGCTCTTTGCAATCAGGGGAATTTCCTCATGACAGTGGGCAAGTCCTCAGGTCTTGACCAGCTTCCCAAGGGTGTGAAGATGCCATGTTCTGAGGTCATCCCTGAAGCACAGTTTTGACAGAACGTGACTGTATATAGGGGAAAGACAAGTGTAATAGGTAAGAATAAGGTAAGGCAAAAAATAAGGAGAAAGATTCCCAGAAATCTCGCAAGGATCAAGTTGCACATGATGGGCTTTACCATATATTTCCATTTCTACAGTCAGCTTCCATCTCATTAATACTTAGGATTATAAAGTAGTAATATCTTTCTGAGTAACAGACATTATTTGGCTCCTACAGTGGCTTTGAGTATCAAGAGTGCAATGACTTACAAGAATCCAGAGTAGAGTGCATTTTTCTAATCCTTGGCAATTCATGGAGCTGAAAGTATGAAATATCGTAGAAATCAAAGTATGACTAATTTTTTTGATGGCAAGTTGCTGTGTAGGACGGTGGGGGTTTTTATTAAGAAATTTGTATTTCAGAAACATCTATTCATTAATGTCTAAAAGCAGAGATTTGGGTTGAATATGATGCTGTTGGATTTATATCATCCTTTCAGGGCATTTACCTAGAGAGAGCTTATTACTGGCACATATCTCACCCCTCTCCTCACAAAAAAGGCTCAGATTCCCACATCTGAAACCTTGACTTTACAAGGAAATGTGATTCAGGGTGCAGATCTTGAATGTGCTGAAACAAATCCCAGGCTATCCAGGCCTGATTCTTCCATCTAAGTAATCCCACAGATCAAAACTGAGCATCTGCCTTTTGCAGGTGAAATTCCTGCCTCTCAAGTTGCTTTTTCCACCCAGTCGTTCTCTGTCACGCCTTTCCTGCATCAGGACTTTACTGTTGAGCAACAGTTATTACAGGGGCTACAAAACTCTCCCCATTTCATCTCCCAGGCAAAGGAAACTCCAATTCCTGTGCTCAACACAGTCCAGAGCATGGCTGTTCTAGAAACAGAGATGCTCAGGGTGAATATTTTATGACATAGCTAAAATTATATATATATATATATATTTATGTATTAAAAATTGTGTACATGGGAAGCAGGACTCTCTGCCTTGTACCATATAAGTACATTCAGGGAATAAAAACTGTTCCTGTATATTCTGAAACTTAATTTAGCTCTTCAGATGTTTTACTTGAAAACAAAATGTTAAGCCTAGGCAGAAGTGACTGGAAATATTTTGTCAAATAATAAAAAGATAATAAAAAAAGGGAACCCATTTTGGTCTCCAGGGTTACACAATCCAAGTAGTCATGAGCTAGTGGATTTATAGAAACTATAAAATACTTTTAAATGCACATGTTTGCATCAGTAGAAGCAAAGCTGCAGGCTGCATAAGATAATAAAAATTTACATGTTATAATTGTTTCTACAAAAGACTGAGAACATCAAGTGAAGTGACAGCTGTCTTTTTCTCTAAGAAGCACACTTGTAACTGGCTTCACCACCTTTATTCAGCTGTCAGCAGATAATGTGGGAGTTCTGGAGCAGTTTTTAAGGTTTGATATTTTTTTTTGTTTGCTTTTTTATTTTTTTGCATTTAGATGAGAAATATGTTTTCCTCATTGCATTTGTATATTTAAAAATTATCAAGAAATGTATTCATTAGTACCATAAATTGACATGCTGCCACCCATGCAAGATGTTACCAGGCTGTTGCCATAATTCAAGTTTTATTAGACAGACATTCTTTTAGCAAGATTCTCTTTGCCTAGGATAAACATACTTGTAAATAGGTAGAAGTGGTATGAATATTTACCATAATGGGGTGGACAACAACACAAGATTATAAATCTCTATCCAGATTTTGAAGATATGTTCACTGAAGTCAGGAAAACTTTGCAAATTTTTCTTGGAAAGCAAGTAGCACAGGAGGCAAAGCCTCCTTTGCCATCCAATAAGCAATAGTAAAATTCCTGCTTAGGATCTTGAGAAAAAAAAATTAAAATATGCTGAGAAATAGTCCTTCAGAAGCACAAAGAGCTGCTCATTTCACACAGAGCAGCTGAGGCACCCTCATCTGCAAATCTCAGTGTGAACATATGCAAGCAGGATCCCAAGGAGATCCCTTATTGCTCATATACTAAGCATAAGGAGAGTTATAACTCACTGCTGTTGGCAGCTTTATTTGCAATGCATAAGTGCGTAAATGAAAGGAGACATTTCCCACATCCTCAGTGCCCAGCTTTTCCTCATGTAGCACCTTAAGCTCCCTCTTTGAGGGGCTGCGATGCTCCTTTCAGAGAAGTGTTACTAGCAAGTTTTGTCAGCTCTAAGTAACGTAACGTAGTATCCTCACCACTCAAATCTAGACACAACTTTGCTGTCACTGCAAATTAAAGAGAGAGCAAATGAGCTCTGAGAGGGATTTTAGAACATCAAGTCTGAAACCCTGAGCTATACCTGAAACTATATTTGAATATTGAGTTTGAGCACTCATTTACAGATGAGAGAGTAGGAAGGAATGCAAATCTTGAGCCTAGGTATTTAAAAACCATTTTAATACTCTATTGCTTAAGGTACTAATTGAACAGAAGGAGCAGAGAGATTAGACCACATATGTACTGAAATATCAGGGCTTAAAATGAGTAATGCAAAGAAAGTGCTACTCTTCTCAATATATTACTACTATTTGTTTATAGTAATGGCATGGCATTATTTTATGGTCTATATGAAAATATGAGCACTTAGTTCTAACAGTGCCTACTACATACTGCTTAATATCAATTCACGGTGAGAGAAAATTTATAAACATTTCATTCTCAGCATAGCTTTTATATCCTATAACTTCTAAAGGATGAACATTCACTATTGAAAAATAAAGTGAAAATAAGTGTGAAAACTTTCTAGCAGTCACTGGTCAACTTGTAAAGTGTGTTAAAAAGCCAATAAAATGTAATGAGTGAGCAGTACTTGCCCTTCAAAGCAGTACTGCTGTCATAAGGCTACAATTTTGAAGACCTACAGACTACTTATATTAGTCATTTATTGGAAAGAATTTCTATTAAAAAAATATGAAAAATTATAATAAATAAAAAAATTATTTTCTGCAAAAACACTGCCTGATATTTAGTAAGGAACCTCTTAAGACAATTTCTCCTCTGTAAGGCATCAGATCACACAATTAGCACATCCAGTACACAGAAGTAAAAGAGTTTTGCCCAAGTGCTTACTTTGCCAGGACTTTACTTGCCAAATAGCTTTAGCTTTTATTAAATTCATGAAAAAGACTTATCTGGAGCTCTATCACTATAATGAAAAGCCTTCTGCCATCTCCTGAGATTCCTTTCTCTCTCCTCTGCTATATACTAAGAAATACTGTAGGGGTATGTCACCATAAAGATACTGAACCCAAAGCTATACATCCTTCCATTTTTCATATGTCTTCTTAAGATGCCTTTTGCTCAGTGTGTTATGCACATCTCACAGGAAATAGCCAAAAAATGGCTACAGCTAACCTTAAACAATCACATGATGTAAGGTAGCATTTAGTCACTGCATTTCACTGCCTATATCCCATTTAACACATTATTCTCAATATTTTAAAGAACAATTCTGCCCACAATTCTAATGCAAGAAAAGGCTGATGAACAGGATTAGAACTGGAAGCAGAGGAACCTTTAAAGCCAGATCTTTTTGTTCTGCTTCCTTAACACTACTGCAATTATTTAATTGCTCAGGAAAGGAGTGAATAGACATGTTTCACGTTGACAGCACTGAAGGCTTTCAACTTACACAAGTCAGCTCTGAGGACATTGTCCCTCCCTTCCTCCCTCTATCTCAGCCAGGGAAACAGCCAACTAAACAGGCTTTCATCATTCAAAAGCCAGCATTTGAGAATCATCTCAATCAAATTCTTCCCCAGAAGCCAAGCTGGCTGTGGTTTCCAAAGAGAAATGCAGTGGTTGGGGCAGGAGCCATCCATGCCTTGGCAAGCACGAGCATTATTCACCCTTTGGCAAGCCAACCTCTGCCAACAGGGAGAACAAATCCCATTCAACTCAGCAACATCTCCAAGGCAAAGTGACATTGAGTTTACCTTAAGTAAAAAAGTGGTCCAGGTCACTTCTCTTCAGAGACAGAAACAAAAAAAAACCTAATAAAACCTAAATTATGTAATGATACCCAGCTTAGAAGCTTCTAAAAGGCACCACCAGAGTGACAGGCAGAAGGACTGAAAGGATCTAACCTCCTTATAAAATTAATTAAAACATGGGAAATCACGCATTTGTGGAGATTTTAAACATATGTTACAAAAGTACATAAATTCTTAAATTCTTGGCAAGACTGAAATAAATATTATTTAACATATACATATACTTTGCATTTGAAGTGAATCCATGCAAGTAATAAGACTATCACAGTGACACAAATGGCGGAATCCATCAAAGTTTTATTTTAGAAAAGAAGGTGAGGACTATATCAAGAATTTTCCAGTATAAAAGCAAGTTGGGTTTTGAATATTCTAAAGCAGTTGCCAAAGAAAATCAACTAATGCTCTGTATTAAGAAATCTTTGTTCTTAAAGGCATTAACTACATGTAAAAATAAAGTATTGCCATTCCAATTTCTAGCCGTATTCTCATTCTCAAACTCATTTATTGTTGCTGTTACTTCAAATTCAATGTAAAAAGGGGGAAATGAACTTAGAGTTTGTGTAATTGGATTTACAAATATTATCTTACAGATTTTACATAGTGTCTAATGTTGGTAGAAATATCATCACCTTTGTTACCCAGCAAAATTCTCAGCACCCAAAAAACGGTTTTAAACGGCAATATTTTCTAATGCAGATTGATGTTAAAGGTTAAAAGCAGCTGTGTGCATCACTCCCTCAGTAAAGTTATTCCTTAAAGAGTAACTGTGGAAGATGATGATGCAATCTACATTTTAATATGATTTTGCTGCAAAACGTGTATATTCCTGTTACAAAAACTTTGTTAGTGACACTGGAAATATTTTCTGCTCTTATGTCTTTCCATATAGATTTGCTTACAGTAGGAAGAGTGGAAGACTCTTCTCACTAGCAGTGTACCCATAGCTGTTTATTGCATTCCCACTTGACCATTAGCCAAATGCCAAAACAAAAAGGTCATCCCAGTGAAATCTAAAATGGTGGAACAGCCATTTTTCTTTATCTTCCTCGTACTTTGTTAATGATGGACTTAAGAACGTCATGCCCACAGCAAGCTGACAGGAATTCTAACATGATTAAATATATTGGTATGTTTTAATACCCTTAAATGGAATTTTTATGGCCTATTCTGCCCTCATATTATTAATACAGAACCATCACAAAAACCACAGACATGCATAACAGCTCATCAATTTGTAGCCAGGCACTTTTGACCTTGAAAAATCATCTGTCTTTCAAATTAACGCAGCTATGTTTTGGGNAAGCTATAAAATTATCATACTTATTTTTGTCACATGCCATCCCTGCAGTGGGAAATAAAGGCCACACTGATGGATTTTTATTGATATTGCTGGCAACCTCTGACATCAGAATTAGAATCTGGGAAACCTATTTCTAATAAATATCCACTTAGACATTAACATTTCAGCTCTAGCAGGTCACAAGATGTGCTGTTAGCGGGAAGGTGGTGATCAGTCTGACTTCTGCTCCCCCATCAGTGGGTTTTCATATTTCCCATCCTTCACAGAAGACCTTAATGCATTTAAAAACCAGCTCTAGTTTGGACCACAACATCCACCCACAGAACAGGTCAAAGATTCTTCTAGGGGAAGAGACAGCAAAGGAAAAGGACAAGGGGAAGACAGGAATACCATCCCCATCTCTGAAAGAGGTGGGAAGCATGCGCAGTGTGCTGGCGATAAATTAACAAGGATTGAAGCATTCAGGGAACAGAACTATATATGTACCTTGGGAATAATTTTACAAATTAGTATGTTGGGAAGGAAATGGACAAAATGAGTACTAAGGCTGTTAAAAAAAGGAGAATTCTCATACTAGAGGGAAGACACTAAGGCTTTCTGAAGGACTGGTCTCAGTATCTGAGACAGGGAGGTGCACCCCATGGTAAGAGTAGTGGAAAATCATACCAACTGTTGAACATTTCCTTGTATAATTAACAAAAAGGCCCAGGGAAGTCAGCCTTATAAATGGATTTTTAATTTACTTTTTTAATTTTCTTTCAATATCAAATGGTTCTCTATCAGTTATTTCTGAGGAGACTCTCCCCTTGGAACTGTTCAACTAGTATAAATAACCACGTTTGCCTCTAAACAGACAATTCAGTAATGATCCACCATATTCCAGCAGAATGCCCAGGCCACTGGGGTACAAGAACTATCTCTCATGCCTTCGAAGAAATATTTATTACACTAAAATCATGACAGGTGTTTAGCATTCTAATTTACCAATGTCTTTGATTAAAGGAGTTTGCTTTAATTACCTTGAGTTTCATCTAGTCACCTTTATTTTTTACATAATTACTCTGCACTAGGATAGACTTACAAAGGAATTGAATTTGTTTAACTAGATTTCTATATACTTTTAGCCAGCCTGAATCTGTGGGCTTTTGTTGCACATGTTCCTTCAGGAAGCAAACAAAAATCATTCCTCTCTACATTCTGTTCTTTGTAACAGATTTGTTTGGAATATTAAGTAGATCACAAATCATATATATGCTCTTTTTTTACCACAGACCGTTCAATTTCAGTTTTCTTCCTTTTCACTTTACTTGATTTGTTGGGAAACAGTGAAAGAGAGAAAAAAAAAATAATAAAAAGAAACGTCAATAAAAGAGAAAAGCAAGAACAGCACAAGAAATATTCCCACAAGGGACTTCTAATGATCTTCTAGCATGATTAGCAAGCTATCCATCCGATCAATTAAAAACTCAACCAAGACAGACATCTTCTATTCATTTGTATAATTACAATGTAACATCCAGGAGAATCATAACGGTAACAGGTGACAGAATCTCTCTAGAACATATAACTATTAACTTTACCTAATCTTACTATTACATTAATGCCTTTTAAAGATGACATATAAATACCAGACATGTTCCCACAAACTATGGCAGGCTGCCTAAAGGTTTCCAAGGTTTCATTTTATTTTAGAAGACTCCTCTGTTCTCCTAGAGACAATTTTCCCAGAGCAGAACAGGGACAGTCAACCTGGTAGAAACAATTCTGCTTTATTAGTGAGATGACATACTGATCCATGTAATGAAATATGCACTGTCCTTCCCAACGCAGGTAGAATTCCCACTACACTACTTCTGGAAAAATGAAAATAGCACAAGGAGATAAGGGACAGGATCTAGGTCTTTGCAACACAACATTAACAGATGAAAGGCTCTTTTTTTCTTTTTATAAGACATCCTTGACTGATCACTACCACGTTCATCAGTTCCCACATCTTGAAGCACACGAAGAGGAATCTTTGGGGATGAAACTGAGCAAAAAGGCAGAATCCAAGAGCCAAACTAAAGCACTTTGTTTTCTTGAAATAATTCAGCCACAGACACTATAGGAAAATTCTCTTTCCAGCATATTTAACATAGAAGTAACATCGTCAAGACCATCCATTCCATTCTATCAGACCTCTGTGGGTCCATACCACTTAGTGATGTGGATATACTTTCTCAATATCTTTTTGGCAAAAGGGCAGGGTATAAATAGTGCCAAATAACTACTGTGTGCTGGTCTCTAGCAGCTATGACAATGCAGCTATGGCATTTCCTACAGATTTGCAGGAAAGTTTTAACACTTGAAAAAAATAACCTTCTTAACCCAAAGATTTCAGCTGAGTTAAATTCAAAATTCAGACAGGCAAAGTGCGCAGTAAAATTGTTTAATCTTCATATTCAAGCATTCTGAAGCTCAGAATAACTAAAAGCTCATCAGTTAGTATGGAAGAAAGCTGGGAAAAGTAGTTGTATAATTGTATAAAAGAATTAGTTCCATGTTTTGTAGTAAAAATCCCCACGGTTTACATGCTGTACATTCCTGTTTTGCCAAGTTGAAGAAATAAGGCTGATACTTGTCATTTGTACCTCCTAACAGGTCAAATAAAACCGACCAAAGTCTATGTATTTATTTCCTTAAATCTCTGTTTCTGTACTTACACCTACCTGACATACTGGTGTGCACATGAAAATCTGTACTTACAAAGGGGTTTGGACATCACAGTACATACATCCTCAGAGTTGCCCCTGCCCAGAAAGAGTTTGCAGAGGCAAAATTCTTATTTTTCCTTATTTTCAGTGTTCTCCAAATGATCATAGAATCATAGAGTGTTTTGGCTTGGAAGGCACATTTGAAGACCATCTCGCTCCAACTAGCCATGCCAGGGACACCTTCCACTAACTCAGGTCGCCAAGAACTCCATCCAACCTGGCCTTGAACACTTCCAGGGATGGGCTGTTCACAACTTTTCTGAACATCGTGTTCCATGGCCTCACCACCCTCACAGTAAAGATTTTTTTCCTGATACCAAATCTAACCTTGCTGTCTCTGAGTGAAGCCATAACCCCTCATCTCGTTACTACATGCCCTTGTAAATAGTCTTCCTCCATTTTTCTTGCGGGCTCCCTTCAGTTTCTGAAAGGCTGCAATTAGGTCACGCCAAAGCCACCTTCTTTCCAGGCTGAACATCCCTCTAATCAAGTAAGCGCCTCCTTCTGGACTTGATTACACAGATTGGTGTCCTTCCTGTGCTGGGGACCCCAGAGCTGGATGCATTGGCTCCAGGTGGTGACTCACCAGAGCAGAGTAGAAAGAGAATCAACTTCCTCCATTAATTAAGAGGAAATGGCACTGTGCTGTATTTTATCCCCGTTAATTCAATTTTGATGCTAAAATTGTGACAAATGCTATAAATCTAACAGGAGCTTTGCAAAAACCCTCCTGATTGCTTGTCCAATGTTCAGCCTACATTTCCCTTACACTTCTCAATGACTACTTTTAAGTGAATGCTCAATGAGGTAAGTACAGCTCAGAAATGTGTCTTCACCTCAAGGATCAAGGTTACAGATGGAAAGTGAGGCTGGACTAGCTGAATCAACTTCAGTAACACCTTAGCTACAAGCACAATCAAGAAGAAGCTCTTGGAAACCCTTTACTTACCACCTTCCTACTCAAAGATTTCAGAGTTTCCTGGGAGATGTTAACTTACTATTATTATAATATAATCTGTTAGCAGTGTGTGTATATATATATCTTGGTTTTCCATGCAGCAATTATACAAAATATCTCCATACAAACAAATTAATAACTTCACATTTGCTGAAATGGGAAAAAACCATAACATAAACAAAAAAAACCCAAAACTATTTATTTACCATAAAAATAGAGTCCCTGCTGTAGCAAAGTGCACAACCACCCTGGACAGGTTGAACTTAGCAAGGAACAGTTTGATTTTAGACATATATACCCACATATACGCCCAAATATCTGCCTGCCTCCCTATCAGCATTTAGAATTTAATCTTAATTATATTTTTGCCAAAAAAACCCCTTCAGTTACACTCTGACTAATAACTGTGTTTGCTATTTAGCTTTTAATAATTTCTGACAGTGACGTTTTTTGGTTGCTTTTTTCCCCCACCTCCAGCACTAGAGTCAAATCACAATAAAGTCCCCTTCTAAATATCAATTTTAGCAATTCAAATTAAAATATTTAAAATACAAACTTGCACTGGCACCGTATTGTTTCAAAGGAATTTTGGACTCTGTTCACAGCAAAGTAATTAAACCAGCGTTTTATGGAGAAAATTATTTGTTTTCAAAGGTAAGTAAAGATGAGTCTGTCGTTATATGTGCAGTGAAGGGATATTTCACTCCTAATCTACATAAAGAGCTGTGCTCCCCTTGTTGACAGAGCAGTATTGTTGCAGGGCTCTGAAATGTGTAGGAGTTTCAATGAAAGCAGGCTTAAGTGATAGATTTGCTGAAACCATTCAGGCCAAAATAAATATTTACCCATAAGTTTATTCATTCGTTGCTTGACAAGTCAAAAGTACAGCTTCTTCTTTAGATAGCACTGATATGAACATGAATCTAAGTTATAACACAAGATACCCTCATACTTAGCAAAAGAGACAGGAAAACACTGCTGATATATTGTGAAAATCACAGGGTGTAAGAAAATGGATTATATGAAGAGAAAATAGCTTATTGCAGCCTGGACCAATCCTGATTTCCAGTTGCTTTCCAGCTTTACACTAAACATAGCCTTCTTGACTTTGCTGGTGCTATTTCCCATTCATGACAACAAAAGAGAAACAGCACACAATGAAACCAGGTACAACCACTGTGGAAAAATGGAGCAAGTTTCTGCATTAGGATGTCACTTCTAAAGAACATCCAATTCAATGCAAGTCCATGTTTTTCCTCAGTTTTCTGTAAATATATTCTAAACAAGTTAGGTATTGGCAACAAAAAGAAAGCTGCCTGAAAACCTGCATTTTAATGACTTTGTGCTATGATCATCATCAATTTTTTAATTTTTTTTCAGCACATGGTAAGAAAGAAAAGACTACTGGATTTCATAACACAGAAAGCAGAGGTGTATAACATGATGCACAAGTCTGTAACCACTGAAAGAGCACGATGCTGCAATTTGCTGGTGCTACTAAAGATCTTTGGGCTCATTTTCCTTCCTAAAATAGGTAAGAAATATGATACTATAGTTCTTTAACTTTCTTACTTTAGCAAAAGAGATTAGATCAACAAATAAGTTATAGAACTTATGTCACATTTCATTTATCATTTAGCCCAAGACTATTTCCTCTTCCAAGATTTCTTTCAATTATATTTCTGTCCAGTTTATTGCAAGTTACCAAGAACTATCTTCCCATGCTTGTCTCTCCCAGATAACTGCAGACATCAGTAGTATTTTGTCCTGTGGTTTTCCCCGCCTAACAGATATTATCCCTTTGTTATTTTAAGCAAGAAAGCAGGGTATGAAAGCAAAACTAGAGTGCAACAAACAGAATAAAATGCTGTGCTACATTTTCAACTTTTTAGAAATTATGTACTAACACATTATGTAAAGCCAAAACCCAAACAATTGATCTAAAATCTTGGCAACAGAATGGGAGGATGGTGTCATTTCCTACAAACAGCAAAGGAATTTCACATTTATCCTCTACCTTTCTATATTTTATTTTTAAAAAAATTGGTTTGCTGTAGTAAATGCATGTAGGTTCCTGTTGTGAAAACAGTCATGATGCTGCTATTATGCTAAGCATGTACCCAGGATGACTGGATAAATAACACAAACTACATCCATGATTTTTACCTCAGTGTAAGCAAGCATGTTAGTTCTTGAGCTAAAGTATTAAGAACAGTGACCATCTGTATTCACAGATGCGCAGAACAGATTGCATTTCAATTTTGAGAAGGAATTCATGGTTCTGTACTCCAAATTTCTTACCTGTTTTTAAAAGTAGACTCTGATTTTGTGTTGCAATGCTGCTCTTCATGTACCTTTCACATATTTCACCAATGCTACTACTATACTTCTGTTGTTTTGATCCCTTTTTCCAGTCTCTTGTTCTATACTTTCTTTTCTTGAAGTTCAAAATTATTTTTTCCCACAGCAGTCTTTGTAAAATTAGAAAATAAATTTCTTTTCCAGATTAGTCTTACTGATGTTTAGTCCCCCATAAACATCTGCTCCTCTGGTTATTTACTAGGATGTGGCTAATTCCAATAAACTGAGACTGAGCTTAGTAAAGCAAAAATAGTGGCTGACCTGTTCCTATATGGGTGTAACGAAAGACAAAAGCACTTCCTCCATGTGTTACCTGAATCCAGACTGGGAATATGACCAGAATTCATGTGCACTTGAAGTTTTGCTTGTGCTCAGGGAACTGAGAATCTTGGAAGTGTGCCGGGCAGTGCAAGGGCTAGTTGAGATCCTATCAAATCTACCAGAAATAAAAAGCATTTTATATGGTACTTGTATTCTACATAACCTGCAATACCTATTGTGCACAAAGCATGTGTCTAGTTTCCCACTGTCATGTACTCTGGATAACTTTATGTATTATACAGTTTCATATGTGTCAGCATGTATATAAAGAAAATACACATAAATAATCAAAATATTTGTGGGGTTTTTTTACTCGAGCACCAAACCAGATTTTCAAATATTAAAAATAAACATGGTGATGTTCTGGACCATGATTCAGTGTCCCAGAACAGTTATTAATGGTTAAAGGAGAACACTTAAATCTGGCTAATGACACTTCAGCAAATCAGCACTTAAGAGAAGCACATATGGTTCTGCCTTCTGCCTGGCCCCATGCTGCCAACAGGAAGAATAGGAACTTTATTTAGTATTGGCACTTAATAGGATTTTTTTTTGTTGTTTTGTGGGCTTTTTTGGTTGGTTGATTGGTTTTGTTAGCAGAACCTTGTTGCTACACGTCTCTGGCACAAGATGAACAAACTTTGACCAGGGTGAATAAGCTCCCAAGACACACAGGAAACTCCGTTAAATGTAATTACAAAAGTTCATGCACCCCATTGGAATCAGTGCATCAGCCATGCTCTGGAGGGGTTTCTCTTTGAGAGACTTGGGAGATAGTTCATATATTTACTTGGAAAAAACCAAGTAGAGGCTTTTACATTTTCAATGAGAGAAAGACTCAACTAAACAAATCAGGATCAGAAGAGGTGTTGATCTCCCAGCTCATTCCAGTCTCTCTGAGGATACAAATATCAACGAGAAGCAGTCAAATATCCAGAGGAATTTCTTCATGTGCAAACAGAGCTTCTGTCCCATGGAGGTTGGTTAGTGTGAGGATGGGAGAGCAGATTGCTTTCCTCCTGGCCCATAAATCATCCCTCAACCCAACTCCAGTAGATGAAGCTACACTGATATATCAGTCTTATTTTCCTGAATAGTAATGATAGTTAATGAAACTTTTTTCTGTAAACTAAGCTTGTCCAAGAATACGGGGGGGTTTCTGCAAACACAGCAGCAAAGCTGATCCTGCCACAAACACTTTCCTTAGCCCAAAAGACCTTCCAAGTACCATCAACTCCAGAAAAGGCATCATCATGACCTTTCCTAGCCCTTAGACTTTTCTATGCCAAAGCATGACACATCAGTGGCATGAAGATGTTCGAAAAGGAAGATTTCTTTCAAGAACTGCAAAGAGTCATGAACTAATAAAGCCTTTGAGTGAAAAAGAAGTTGAATGACAACTTGCAACAGTTTTGTAATCCAATATTACTCTCCAGAGAAGATTCCCACAAATGAACTTTCTGTACAAACATTTTTTAGCAGTGAAATCCATGTGACTGGTGTATATAAAAGGTTTTATGTAGAACTGACAATATATTAAGATTTTCAGGTTTATAGCTATGTCTTTCTCTAAGTTTCTGGAAGAACAAACTTATTTTACAAATTGACAATTGATAGCTGAGGTTTTAAAGGAAAGAAATTCTATGCAGAGACACATTAATATTTTTATTTAAATAAATTCACAGGTAAATATCCTCCTTTATCTCCCTTCTTTTAAATAATCGACTTTAAATATTTGTGATCCACCAAAGGATTTATGAAGTTGAGCTAAACCTTCTAAATGTCTTTATAATGCCATTTGATTTGTCAGAAATTTTAAAATAACATGAAGAAAATTAAGGAATTTCAATTCACATTGAATCAATGCCTTAGGGCTCCAAGATCCATAATACCATGGCTGAGTTTGGAGCTTTGGAGCTGACATATGGAAGTTCAAAATTTGAGAGGCTGCAGGCAAATGTATCGGCTATCACTTAAGTTCTAATAAGCCCTGTTCCCTGAAGACTTCATACACTGCATAGGGGAAAAAAATTATTTAATACAAAAAGATAAGGTACAGCAAAATCATTATTCTCTGTAACCTGACTCAGAAATGAATTCTTTAGTATATTCTGTGAGTCACATTTTGTACGTGTGGTCCCTGTTCTAATTAACACCTCTGGCAATTACTGATTTTAATCTTGCTGCACTATTTTAGCTCAAGTCCAAGCTGCTTAAGAGATTTTTTTTCGCTTTTGTTTCCCCAAATTAATAAACAGTTGTTGCTGTCTTGCCAACAGACCACATTTTCCTTGCTACTGCTTCACCATCCACACAGCAAGCTCTGGATTCCAGTGATTCAATTCTGCTGATGACTCACACTGGTCCTGAATATAAACATACATTTTAAATAAATCACCTGCATGGAGCTACTGCAGTCATGTTGTGGGTAAAGACTGCAGGGCACAGACATGGTTTTCCTACACTGGACAAAGATGTGATTGCTCTTTCCCCTATGGACACCGTAACACCTTTTCCTATGTTCCTTTGTGTGGTGGTTAGAACCACTTTTTTATCGTCTAAGGGGCGTGCACAATAAAGATGACGGAAGACTGAACAAAATTGGCAGCTGGGGAAGAGTTTATTACGTGAGGTTTAAAACAGGGAAAAAGGGACAGCCCACAGGGACCCAAAATCTACACAGAGAAACACTCGACACGCAGAAAAAACAAAAAGGGAAAAACAGGACAAAAAGAAAAAGAAACTGCTTTCCAAGCTAGGTGACTAGCTGAAAAAACAGAAGGAGGGGTAGGGAAGCCATCTCTCTCCCTCCCTCTCTGATGGTGTCACTCCCAGCCCTCGAGGTTTTCTGCAGAACACAAAAAGAAGTGAAAAGCGACCCCCTCCCAGGACACCTGCGGGAAGTGGATACTTGTGATCAAGCAGGACTTTGCTTTGGTGCAGAGAGGAACGGGTGGAGTCACGCCGCGGGGTCAGAGACCCAGGAGGAGAGGGGCCGTGTGCTTCGCCCCTGGGCTGGAAGCCAAAGAGAGGGAGGGCTTCTGTGCTCGGCTTTCTAAGCCCTCCAAGTCTCGCGCGAATCTCGCTGTCTTCTTCCGGGCTAAGCCATCTTCTGATTGGCCAGTGGTGCCAAGCTCTGCCTCTTTTCCGGCATCTTCGCTCCAGGCACAATGGTGGTTCCCACCAGAGACCACGCACCCAGGGCTCGAGGCGCCACCTTTGTTTTCATGGCCGCAGGCACTTCGGGGACACTCTGGAGTGACTGCTGCCCCTCTGTGTGGCCATCACCAGCACAGTGTCAATGCTGGACCCCTGCCGCTGTCCACAAGCAGCCACCACACCCACGCTCCTGACCACAGCCGCGCCGGGGTCCGGCACCGGCCCCCGCAGCATGCCTCCAACCGCAAGCTGGGAGCTGCCGGGATCACACCCACCATGCCACCTCGCCGTGCGGCTGCACCCCTGCGGCCACGCTCCCAGGCCACCGCCCGTGCCAGGATTGGGGCACCACTGCACACCATGCGCAGCGTGAGCCAGCTCTGGGGCTGTGCACTGCCACATCCCCATCACGTGGGGACCNACCGACACCTCCCCCAGCCCCAAAGGGAAAGCAGGCAGGAGTGAGGGCTGTCCCGGTCCCAGCTCAGCCCCAGGAAACAGCGGGGGACAGGGGAGGAGCCTGCGCTGAGAGCAGCCCCTCCCCCTTCCCTTCTTAAGGAAAACGAGATTTTACCCAGACAAGGTAAATGGGCACTTCTTACACATTCTCCCCTCCCCAAAACCCAAGGACCCCCCCCCCCAAGACCACCCTGAGACCTAAAGCGCCCCTTGACAACCCCAAGAGGACCTCAGCATCCCTCAAACCCCCATGCTTTGGTATTCCTTTAGGTGACAGACCAAAGCCCTACTGGATCCTCAATTCTATTGCTGGGTAAAAGCTTGCTCTTAGGTGTTCCACCCACCACTCACTTGAACTGCACTGGACAAGCACCACAAATCTGTGTTCAACCTCTTGAAAAACTAACAAATTTTAGTGCAAACTTTCTCATTTAGGCAACATTCCATTAATACTTTGTCTATGGGGAGGGAAAAAGACAAGAAACAGGTAGAGAAACAGCAGAGATCAGACATAAGAGCAGCCCTACAAAGTGAATTGAGTTCATCCTGACTTCCAGAGCTGATATAAATCTTTTTATATCTTACAGTTAAAAGTATCTTTCTTAAAAATTTAAGAAAAAAAAGAGAAAGAGAGAGAGAATATGCACATCAGACAAGATAAAAAGTCAAGGTTACTACATCTTGCTTAATTGCTTAGTTCTGTGTAATTCAGACATGAAGATATGAAAATAATCATAAAAGCTTGCAAATATTTTCAGATCAATATAATTACAAATTATCATTAAATCATATATAATTCATTTATGCACAGTGGATAGTTTTAGGAGCTAGCACAAGCTCTTAGACTACACCAGTATTATTTAAATGTCAGCATGAACCCACAGACTGATGTTCTTAAGAAAATTCACTGTGGACAAAGAAAAAAGGTAATCTCCAAATACGGGTCACTTAATCTCTTCTTACACCTGCACAGAAATCAGTGCCCATGCATTCTGCACATCTTCCTTACAAAGCTGCACTGAGACTTACTTACAGGTATTAAGGCTACAGGAATAGACTGGAGACCTCATCATTTTCTATTCGTTCTTAGTCCGGGAAAATGAAGACACCAAAGTTACCTTATAAATATTGCATAAGCCTCAAATGAAAACCAAGAGCTGCTGAGAGTCAAGCCTTAACTTCTGATGACTAAGTTAGAAGTCTCTTCTGTCTGTTAAGAACAATACTTTGGTGTAATGGCTTGACCACGGAAGCCCCACTGCCTCTGAGGGGACCCAGGACTATCAACTTCCCCCTCTCTCCCTTGCTTGTTCTTTTTCCCTTCACAACAAAGACTGACTTACTGCCCTGGAAAGCTTTTTGAAGTCAAAACTTTAATACAATTTCTTCCTTTGTTTGATATAGAAATCTCTGACCTCCCTCTCTTCAGGATTCTCTTTCTCATTCACGTACTCTTTGGAGCTATGAGAAGATAGTTCTGGACTTCTCAACAAATACTTGTTTTAAAAGTCTGGAATTAGGAGTTTGGGCTCTCCTCTCAATATCCCCATACCCTTTAATATAAATGAAGCCTTAAATACAAATTTAAAATAATAAAAGCTAATTTAAAGCAAATAAGGAATTCAGATCTCCTCAGATGAAGAAGTGTTAAAGTCTTTCAAGACTTATAATCCATTCATCATAAGTCATTCAGTGTATGTACCTTGCAAAATTAACTTTTTCTAGGGTTTGGTTTTTTTCAATATTGTCTTGGGAAAAAAAAAATTCAACATTGTTTATTTTGTCCATTTTTCATTGCCTTGTGACCTTGATCAGTTGAGTTCACAAAGAGCGAAAGGAGCAGAGGTATAAATGTGAAAAATATACTTTAATATATTAAATATATATCAATATATTTATATATATTATATATAATAATATATATATTATTAATATATATTATTA
>VXBA01000660.1:582467-670318 GCA_013399895.1 Serilophus lunatus
CCGGAGCAGTTTGTGAGAGGAACTGTATCCTGTGAGGGATGGACCCCATGGAATGCGGCTGGAAGGACTCCTCTCCCCAAGCAGCGGCTGAGAACAGCAGCTGAGCACAGCAACACCTCCCCCCCACCTCGCCTTTTCCCTTGGCCGCTGCGGGAGAATAGGTTGGATGTAAGAAGGAGGGGGGGGGGGGTAAAAGGTGTCTTTTAGTCTCTCACTCTTACCTCTGATCTTGTTAGTAATAAATTTAATAAATTTGATTATTATTCCCACATGGAGTCTTGTTTTGCCTGTGACGGTGATTAAGAAAGAATCTGTTTTAGTCCTTATCATGAATAGCGAAACCTCTCGTTATATTCTCTCTCTCCTCTATAGCTGGGCAAGGGGGAGCGAGACAGTGGCTGCAGTGGGCCCCTGGCACCCAGCCCGGGTTAAACCACTACAGTCTGTATATGTATAGACCTACACATATGTAAAAATTGTAGGTATAGCTGTCTGCAACCATATTTAAATGAACTAATGAAAGCAGCTCATTATTCCTACATACCTATATGCTCCTTGAAAAATTTCTTAACTAGCAAGAAAAATTGTATTTGCTCTAATTGTCAGTTATGGTACATAGGCACAATATTGTCCTCATTTCTTTCTTAATAATTCTTTTACCATAATTTCATGTTGTTATAATTTATAATCCATTCTACATTTGTTTAAGAGTCTACAAAGTTATTACCAATATGTTAGTTAATGGAAAATTTCTTCCAGCCTAGACTCCCATTGCAGGGGAATCAGTTCAAAAATAGTTTTTAACAAATATTAAATTATTAGCACATTAACAAAACAAGAGTAAATTAAACCGACAAAGAAAATCATAATTTTTTATTTCTAATTTTGTTTTGATCATGTCTTTAGTCCCAGATAAGAAAATATTTCATCACTTTTCTCGTTATATCAGGCTTACCCTTTTTACTACCCATCTCTTTCATGAACCTTTGCTGAGACAAAATACTTGAAGACTGAGCATGCATATCACTTTTGTGATTATCATCTAAAAACAAGAAAAGTCTTTTACTTCTCCTTCAGCTACCAAATGATGAATTATGCTATTTAGTAACCTGAATTAAATTCCCTTTATTCATATGAGGAAAAATTTGGTCCAAAGTATTCAACCAACTCCGTTCATCCAGGCAGGAGTGTACATACAGCTCCAATATGAATCCCTGCTTGGGCTTGGTTTTTTTGTTGTTTTCAAAAATAGCCTTCAAAGCACTGCTGATTTCTGGAAAATCTTTTTTGCAGCACTCTGTGGTGATAAGAACTTACTAGAGTCCTGAAGTGAGTTTTGCTGAGACAAGGAGAGAATGTCATCTCACTAATTAGAAGAAGTTCTATCATTTAAGACCTTGGAATTATTTTCAGGCTGTTTAGCAATTAGGGAAAACTACAGAACACTACTGAAAAAGTTATAAATAGACTGCCTGACTGCATTAAATTATTAAATAATCCATCTACTGCATGGGAGCTGCACGGTTCCACTAATCCACCTCCCTTCACTTTCACAGTAGATGAACTGTACACATTTGCTGCTCCTCAGTCTCAGAGGTAAAAAATGGTTTTATAGGGGGAAAACATTTGGAGTAGAACTAAAAGCAGAGGAAGGCACAGTTAGCAAAAAACCCCTCACATCATCTGAATGATGTGGTAGCGCTCGAGGCAAAGCCTCTGGAACCAGTGCCGGAAGAAAGCAAACATGAGAGCAATCCAGCCACTCAGCTTTTAGGGAGCAGTCCCTGGAGCAACGCATTCCCTGCACTGTTCCTGATCTCTGTTCCAGCATGGACCAGAGGGATTTCAAACAGAGCCAAAAGCCTCATCTTACAGTTAAGTTATGTAGATGATTGGGGTACTGTCTACACGCTCTCTGACCTTGCAAACACACTGCAGACACAGCTCAGGTTTCTCAGAGAACCAAACCAGACAGAAATTAGGATTTTTTTTTTTGTGCCAAGTCTTTTTCTAAAGGCACTGCACTAAAGCAGTAGTTCTCAGTGATACAATTTATAGTAGTGCAACTACGTAGTGCACTATGTATTCAATTTGTGAATGTACATGATAATTTTTTTAGAGATTTATTCTGCTTTGCTGCCCAGCTCTGCACAGTTCTGGGAATATAGACTAGATCTCCTCCGATTTCAGTAACACCAAGAAATTCTTGGATTTTACTCTGGCAATCTTCCAAGGAGAGGAAGTTGGTGATTTATAGGAAAAGACAGCTATAAAAAGCTCTTGCTTTCCTCAGTTTTAATCGACTGCAGCACCATTGCCCTTTAAGATTTACTTCCCCTCTAGATATTTTTTTAAGATACAACATGCATTTTGCAGAGCACAGATTAGACTGCATCTGTTTTTTTCCTCATTTCTCTTCACAGGGAAAAACTCAAGAACACAGATAATGAGAATGTGGAAACCATAACCATGTCTGCCCCAGCCAGGCCAAAATCTGCCCAGGGTGGCATTTCTCTGGTATTATCATTTCCTATCAAAAACATGGATCTGTGTACGCAGTAGTACATCTGACACTCAGTATATCCACTGCATATATTTATATGTATATGTATGCAAGGCATGAGGCCAAGTCTGCAAATCCCTCTAACAAATCAAACTGTTTAATACTGACATTAACATCAGGGGAGCATCTTCTCAAACTGCGTAGGATACTTTTATCTGGAATAGCAAAATTACAGACTGTTCTGGCTCGCTGGGACATGGGATGTTCAGGTCCTCGTAGGAAACCCTACTCCAAAAAGAGCAGCAGAATTACTTTTACCCATAAACCCAGATGTATGCATAAACTACACCTATTCTGAATAATGCTTCACCCTATAAACCTATTCAACCTCTTTTTCACCTCTTTGTGCTGCTCACAAAAAAATTTTAAGCTGGTATAAAACAACAGCTGTTCAGAAGAGATCAAGGGTTGGCCCTTGAAAATCACCTTAGTTATGCCCTTCTCTATGCCATCAGTCTTGGAATCGAAATGTTGTCTGCTTAATTATTTCTGCTGCTGAAATTAGCAGTATTTGCCTTCAACAAAGCAAAGGTTTTCGTATGATATTAAGCGACTGATCACACTACAGAGAAATGCCTGTGTACTGCGTGCAAGTGATCACAGAGCCATCCAGTGGACCATGAGGAAAAGGAATGAAAAGTCAGCTCAAAAACAGAGATGAAGCTATATGCAGAGAACCAAATACCATTCCGTTCAATTGCACGTTTTCCTATATTTATGTTTATCCTGATCAGTGTCTAACAGGGAAAAAAAATTGTTTGGAAAATGCAGAACCGGAAATATGCAGACTGTGCACAGATGTTAAAGGGCAAATTTTCCTAAGCTATAGCTTCAGCTCTACTTCCTTCTTTCACAATAACAATCAAAAGGAAAGGATTTTGTTCCCCATATTCTTAATGTCCCAATGCTATTTTCATCCAGTTCTTCCTCTGTCATCTTGTTTTTACACTGAAAATTCCTTCATGGAGAAAATATTCATACTCCAATATTCTTGGTCAGTCTTCACCTACTTCTATACTCTCAATATCAGAGACAAAACAATCTTTCTTTAAACAGCTTTTTCCAAAGCAGAACCTACATTTTATTTTAATCTGAAACAGCACACATTTTAAATAGCAAAGCACAAGAAGCCACATATACTTCACAAACATTTACTGCCTAAACCCCTCCCTTCTGACTTTTCTCATTCTTTAGTAAAACAGCAAATTTTTTTACACATAACACAAGGGAAAAAAAAGTTTTTCTGTAATGGAAACATCATTCAGTTAATGGAGACAGCAGATGAAATAAAAGAGCCTCACTGGAATTATAGAAACATTTACACCAGAAATTAATTTTCCTGCCACCTATTTTACCATTTTTATTTTAGTTTAAGCAGCATGATATTAATTTGTGCCTTGTCATACAGAGCATTGAGATCAACAACAAGGTTTCTTTCACTTCAAAAGGGATGAGATTTTTATTGTAACTGTCTGACATTTTCAAGTAATCACACAATACTTTTTCATGTCTATAAAAGAAGACACAGGAGGGACTTGTTTAGATAAACCCAAAGGGTAAAAAAAACCCACACGAGGTCCCTGGGTAGTACACAAAGGCAAGTAGAGTCTTTCCTTGGTGGTGCCAGACTATGAGAAGACATGATTTAATTTGCAACGGTAAGCAAGCATGTTTCTAGATACTGTGGGCAAGAAACAAAAATACAACTCATCATTCTGCTAGAAGTGACAGTTCCCACCAGTGTTCCAGAAATATTACTAAAAGAAGCTGCACCTGTAATTAAATCTCTTCTCCAGGTTACTCTGCCTTTCCAAAGCACCACATTAGCTCACCTTTGACAAAACAAATGGCAGTGCTTTTTCCTCGACCTGAACTTGCAAATTGTTCAAGGAGCACGATTTGTGTTAATGCAAAATGAGCATTTTGGAAGAGTGATTGAAGTGTTTTGACCTTGATACATTCCTCCATATGGAGTTGTGCTTGCAGGTCTACTGCTATGTTCTTGGTTGAACAGGAGAGCAAAAAAGAGTTGAAGTAACAACCGAAAGATATGGATATCTTTTAGCCGATCCACTGATGTAGATCAGCTTCTTAAAGATGCTTCCATACCCACTCTACAACACATAGACCTCCACAGCACTTCCACACTACACCACATCCACTACTCAATGATGTTATTGCTAGAGACAATCCTACAATCCTATCTGATGTTGAAGACGCTGGCTTTATTCCTTCATTCCTTAGTTAAATAGAATCCTGATATACTTAAGCAGAATTCCTAGGGTTTAAATGCTTGCAGAGGAAGAATTTCACAGTGTGCAGTAAAAAGACACAGAGTTCTAGAAATAAAACTGGAATAGGACCATTTGTCATAGGGTTTGTATCCCTGTTCCATGCACATGGTACAAAATTTCCAGGATGAGTATATGCGCTATAGTAAATCAAGTCATTTGTATTAAGGTTTATAATAGATGACTGAATAGAATTGATGTCACATGCTTACAGAACAAACAGGAGTGATAATTCTATTTCTGCACATTTCATGGGTAAATTCTAATTGTATTTTTCCTTTTTAAGGTAAAATCTGGGTCTTTCCTCTATGGCGTTTCTGTCACTCTCACCAATCTCTAGAGTATCACTGGAATTCTCTGTCATACATGATGTAAGATAGTTTCCAAAACTATTTTAAATACTGACTGAAAGTTATATTGTTATTTTTCATTAAATTGACATATTTGCCTATCATTTACCTAGTAATTAGAAATACGTTGAAGATTGAAATCAATGGGTTAAGTTATAGGGGGAACTTAGTGAAGTAACCTGTTATTTTATTCAGTTTACACTATATCACATTTAATGAGCAAATACATACTGTGGATACAGTTATTTCAATATAATTAGATACTTCTTACCTATTTTCTTGTGATTAGAGTATACCCACAGGTATCTCTTTTTAATATTATGACTGAGTTAGTGATAACTAATAAATGTTTTAGTGGGCATCTGTGATGGTTCTAGAGCAACTCAGGTATTGTTTCAAGGCAAGGGGGCCTGAACTGAAAAAAACTCAACAATTTTTAAAAGGATCTTTTATTTTTTTAATCATATACTTTCATACAGAAAAAGGATTTTCCGATTGTTTTTTTCTCACATCTAGGAATTGTAATTTCATTTGTGTTTGTGTCAGAGAAAAAGATCAATATGGTAATAGATATCAAACTTCTTCTCATCGACAGAGTCAAAGAAAGTCATGAAGCAAATTTACACTTCTGGCTGAAAAACAAGCCAGAAATAGAAGTTCACCTTACTGAAATAAAAATTGACTTACTAGTATAGAAATAATAGAAAAAACATCCTACAAAAGTACAATAATAATAATATAAAGAAAGGATGATAAGCAGGATTCCTTTCTAAATTAGGAGTGATATCACAACATTCTTCAATATAAAGGAAACTCCATTTTGTGTAGTAAGTTTACAGGCATGTGGACTGTTATTGAATGTCCAAGAACCACCTTTTCATAGAAGTAAATATTAATCCAAAACAACATATCATGATTTGTTCTGCATTTAGCAGTGGCTAATATGAAAAAAAAATCCACAGGTTTGCTAAAGATCAAGATTCACACATTCAGTAATACAGATGTGTGCACCAAAACATCTTCCAACACCTTGCCAGTTTCCCATTTTGAATGGTACTTGTTTTCATTGCTAATGACTAAAATCATCCTATTATTCCAGATAAGTATTACAGGAAAAACCTAGAATACAGCAAAGGAAGTGATCAGTGACAAGATAATAACACTTTTTCTTGTTCAAGTACAGTAAGAGTGCGAGAGGTAACTGGTGTTTACGAGTCTCTGTACGAAAACACAGGGGCAATTGTTACTCTTGTCTCCCAACATAAAATTATTCCAAAAGAAGAAACAACTATCTAAAAAACCCACAAATCCGTTTTTCTTCATTGCATGTTATGATATAGACAAAAGCACAGTACAAGGCGTCTAAAATGGTACTGCAGGCTCTCCAGAGAGAAAACAAGCGAAGAATGTTGAATATCCATAACCTCCCACACGCAAACTCTTACAAACGGATTCTTCTACTTCCCTTTCATTAGGATTAGAAACAGGCACCACCAAATTCCTTCCCACCATACAAAATACGGTATTTTACACTACTAACAAGAGCTTACACTTGGAGGGGAAGTACAAGAAGGGTCACTGTGAACAAGGTACAACATCCCCACAAGTAAAATTTGTTTTCAGTCCTTAGTATTTAGTGATTGACTTATATGACACTATTTTATATCCTTTATGAAAGTTCTGTATCCAGAAATATAAGCTCCTTTTTTCACACATTTATCTTTCTACAACACTTAAAGAAATTCGAGGTATTAAGTCCTCTGTTCAAACAATTAAAGGTTGCTTCTTGTTCTACAGGAAAAAAGGAACCTGGAACTGGCTGACATTTTTTACATCCCAAGTCCATCCTGCTGCCCTGGCAAACAGCACAAATCAAAGAGTTTTTATTGCACTTATCAGTCCCCACTTTGGAGAAGCAATTTATTTATTCCTTTCCACCATTCCCCAAGTTTTAATAATCCAATAAACTGAATTCAAACATTGCTGCTGGTATTCGAAAACGGCACTGAAAAAAAAAAATCTGTCTTTTGCAAAGCGCTATCTTTTCAAGAAGACGTGAACACAGGGTTCCCTTTAACAGGCACCTGGGTGTGTAAAAAGTGTACTTACACTGCAAAAGGCAAAACACCAAAGTGCAAGACACCATCTTTAAAAACAGCATTTCCTACAAGGTCTTACGCCCTAGAGAGCAGCAATTGAAGTAGTAGGGATAAGAGGGAAACAAAGAGATCTGAGAAATCACACATATTTAATCTTCAAAGCACTGTGAAAATGAAGTAAAACTGTGCAATAAGTACAAATCTTTCTATTTTAACTCAAAGCTGACTTTTTAAATCCATGTTCTGACCATTAACAAAGATAAAGCTGAGAAAAACCTACTTGTTACCAAACCCAGACGGCTAGTACAGAGTCCAGGGGCTGGAATTAAGGACTTGCTTCATTCAGCAGCCACATCATTTACAAATGTCTTTTATTTCTCACAGAAATCTAAGGACTAGGCAGAAAGCCAAGCTTAAACACCCCTCTCCCACAACATACATTGCACTCAGCATTTACTTCACATCCAAAGGAGCTCCTTTCCAAGAGTTTGCCTCATCTCAGGGGGCAGCCAGTTTAAGCATCATGTTCTCCTTTAGGAATACACAGCACAACTGACACATAGAGTAAAATATTTCGTTTTGGTCAGACTTCCTCCATCTCATCTATCAAGTGAGACTCTCAAATAGCAAGATGATTTCCAGTTCCTCAACACAGTGTGCGTCAAGATCTTACAAAACACCAAGACAGGAAACAGCAGCACTGGCAGGGCACCAGCTCCTTGACAGAAATGACAGCAGTGTAGTGTTTTGCTGATTTGTTAAAGTAGATTGCAGACCCAGCTGCTGTGCAAGCTGAATCACATTTTCCACAGATGTAATAGGAAAGGAGACTCCTTTCAGAAGTTCTTCCAGAAACATCATCATGTACAGGGCACATTTCCACTCCTGATAAAATTGAGGTACTCAGAGCTCTGCAGAAATTACATGAGTCTTTCAAACATTTCAGGCACAAAGAAGTATTTACAAATTCTGCTGGGTTATCATTCTAGGTGTTTCATTTAATCTCCCATGAATTGTGGGTCTGGAAAAATGGTAATGCAGACTTGTCTGGCTTTAATATGGGAAGTAAAAGGCAACGGGTCACATTGGCAGGATCCTGTGCCAGTGATTCACAGAGGTTACACCAGGAGGGATCTCTTCAAAAGCAAGCCATTCTGGCATGTAGAACCAGATGCTCTCCTCCAGCTTGGTTTATCATGTGTGGGTTAGTGGGGGTTTTGTTTGTGAGGGTTTTTTTGTTGTTATTTGACAAGGTTCTTTACCTGGAAGTACTTGGCCAGCAAGAAACTAATAGAATAATACATGTCAAATCTAGCATGACCATACCAGGATGAAGAAGTCTTCTAGCTAAAATTAAGGCTGGGAGAATAAGGCAGCAAGAATACTATATGAGTTTGTCCTAATATTACTTTTCACTATGAATCTATTTATGGCAGTAGGTAGATAAAGTACATAGAAGTGAGATGACATAGAAAATATCATAGATTCAGCAGAAACTGCACAGAAAGAATGTATGATGAGTTTTCTTTGCCTTTTTGCTATAATATACAACTGATTCTCAGCCAGACTATATCAGTATAATAGAACTAAAGTCAATATTTGATATTTTTCCATGAATTGTCATTGCTGTGGATGCAGCCAACAAATTCCTTGTTTATTTCATCTCCTCTTTTCTCAAATGAGGAAACTTCTCTTATGAAAGACTTATATATTTTCTTATTCCTTACAGGTATAACTGTATTTCAAGAGAATAGTCCAAAACATTACTAAAATATTTTTTTCAAAGTCAAGAGGATCAACTTTAAATTGACAAATACCAAGAAAGGAAGATACTCACCAAAAAACACATACTCAAAATGGCAAAAATGTTCACTATTTAGCCAGCTGTTTATTCCTGGTTATTAAAAGTGCTAAACTTCTTATTGGCGTCCAAACTCAGCATATTTCTGATTATGGATTAAAATACTTATTTTTGCATTGGGCCATCCACTACTTTTCAATTAGTTCAAAATAAAAATACTCCCAGAAATTAGAAACCATACCTTTAGCCTTACAGCACAGTTACAAAAGCAGCAGCTTATACTGGGGCAGTTACATTAAAATCACTACACAAGAGATTTCTCAGAACAGAAAACAATTTATTTGTAAGATGTTTAAAGAAAAACAAATATATAAATGCACATATTTTATTCCCTTATTAATTTTTTTAAATTGTTTCTCTGGCCTGCTCCCCTCACAATAATGTTTCACCTGATTGCTTATGTCAGAAATATTCCCAACATGTCACAAACCATGCTGTATTTCAAAGCAGATTAATGATGAATATCTGGTTAGAGATGAGAAAACAACACCGCACTGATTTTTGGAAAGCAGGGGCTGAGCAGAATTAATAAGGCAAACTGCACTGGGCAGAGATCTGCTTTACACAGAATCTCTGGTTTAGCCAGCCAGAAAAAAAAGCAGGCTGAGATGCTCCCTAAGTGTTCTTAGGAATTATTTTCTGATGTCAATAGGACTTTTTGTTTGGAAATCAAACTTTCATTGATGTAAACACGACATGAGACTTAATTTCACATCTACATTCATTTAAATGAATGCACTTGCTGAATGCAAGCAGCTGGGTAGGCAAAACATGGAAAACCTTATCTAGAGCTATATCTTTCCATCTGGTCATAAATACAGTGTCCCATTGAAATTAATGAGAATTGTTTCCAAATTATTACTTTGCCACTTCCCCTTAAGGCATTTATTTCTTTTTATTCCTGTTAAGCTGAGGTAAAGCAAATTTAAGACACAATATTGAATACAGTTCTGCTTTTAAAGACAGACATAGAATGAAATACTACTATTTTAAAGCAACTCTTCTCTAAAATCTCCACTTATTTGGAAAAAAAATTCTCACTGAAATCTCAATTCAGGATGTGTACATGTTTAGCAAACATTGCCTTACAAATACAACCAACAACAACCTAAAATAAACCAGCTATCCCAAAGACCACTCCATTCTTTATTCTTACATGAGAAGACAGACACAAATAACTAATGAACTGATCACACCAAGGACAAATGGAATTCTATCTTAACACTTACAAATTCAAGACTTGATATGCCCCAACACAACACTTTTCCCTCCCTACTTCGCAGCATCCCTGTTTGAAATCTGATGCTCCAGAGAATCCCAAACTATTCCCCAAACCTGTTTCTTACTGACAGTACAGCATTCAGTGGTGAGGCTACATTGTGCTTATCTGAATTTGACATTATGAAATGAAAATGCTTGGTGAGGAGAAGAGGAAAAAGTTTTTCCCCTTTTCTGGGTAAACTGTATGTGTGTTCATAGCTTACTATTTTATCACAGGGCTGCTTGCAAATGTTCAGTTAAGCCAATTTTACTTCAGAGTCGAGAAACAACCATCCAAACAGGGCATATAAATGTAAAATATAAATATAGAATTTTTACACTGTGCTTTTGGTCTATTGACTACATCATATATTCACCTACCCAATTTCCAGTAAAATCCAACCAGCTGGCTGGGGACATACCACACATTGCTTTTGCATTTGAAATGCATCCTATGAAATATATGTTATAAAGGGGGGACAAAATCCTCTGAAAGTAATTAATAAACTGTCTTCAAGAACCAAAACAAGTTTCACTGGGCAGGAATTGCCTTAATTACACATTCATAACACTCCAGAATCACAGGATGCATCACTGGACAAGGCATATAATTGATTATAGGATTTAAGCAGCCATACCTTTGAAAAACTGAACTGAACAGGGACACTTAAGTGACCCCTGAAGAGAGTATACACGTCCCAAGCGTTGTTTAGTTAAAGCTTTTTAGAGCAATGTAGTGACCAAAAAAAAAGCCATTCTGACATCTGACTGAAAATCAAGTTGCCGGTAAAAGCTGGTTTGGTGGTTCACAACTACAAATGTAAAGCATTCCTTCTCTTTACCTCATTACTTTATTTAACATATTTAGATGTGATAGAAAACAAACAGAAAATGCAAATATATGACATCTGAATTAGCAGTTCAAGGATTCTTTATATCCAAGCGGGTGAGAGCTGTCTCAGCAAAACACTCCATTCCTCAAAATGTAAAACGCCTTTTCTGAAACTTCTGAGTTCACAATATCTAATCCATATCACAAGGATTTCCACCACCACCACCAATTTCTCTGTACAATACCCTAAAAGATTACAAACTTGTTTCAGAAATCAGACAAATCGACACGATTTCTCAAAAAATTAGGAAAAACATTTTTACATCTCTTCGTCACAAGAAATTTAGGCTGATTATCTACTGAGAGGATATTTAAATTTTCACTTTTTTCAGACATCACCTGCCTCCTCAATATCATAGGCACATGTTGTAAATCACACTTCAATATCAAAATACATACTAGACAGTACTTGCTTAGAATTTGCCACCAGAAGCTGAAACAGACACTTGCCTACTGTATCTGAAAGTCACAAAGAAAATCAGTCTACCAACTCATATGACATTCTTTTGTTACTTATTCTGTCTGTCAGTCTTCATCCAGACAGTTTCATCTTCTCTCTCAAGGTCTGTCAAGAATCTGTGCCTGGATCTTAAGCAGCTACCAAAAAGCTTTAAACAATCTGCTATCTTACTCAATTGTTATTTTGTCCTCTAAAAAGATACTACATCTAATTGTAGTTACATGGACACACATCAATGAATACACAGAAAATAAAGGGTAAGAACACCCAATATCTGTTTACCCCAACTACCAGTGCAGTGTTAATTTGAAAACGGGCCTTTATCTCTCATCTAGCTACTATACTATAGATTAATTCTCTTGCTCCATTTCTTTGACATGATAGATTTTCAGCTATTTTACACAAAACAACACATTGGGCACACAAAGAGAGAAGATACAACCTTAGACCTATTACAGGCCCTCTGAACAGATTAGTGCTGTAGACACCTCAACCAGAAAAACACTATTAAAGTCACTTTGGTAAGTGCCGTAATTCCTGGGAAGAAGTGAAAACAATCATCTACAAAAAATAGATGGCAGCATCTGTTGGAAATGACACTTCTGAGAACTCGATAAACAAGCTACCAAGAAACATAAAAAAACTTTTTTCTCAAAAATATATCGTCTACATAGTAAGAAATACTTGATTATATTTACCTGGGTTTACTTAGTAGGCAAACTGCTATGCTTAGCGCTACACATCACTGCTTGACCTTGTATACAGAGATCTGAGGTTTTGACCCCAACCAGAAAAAGTTTACCTACTGATCACTGTAATCAAAGCTCAGTGAAACAAGACTGTGTCACCACAGAGCTGCAAACCATTCCTGTCTTCACTGGAAGTGAAGGAGTTGAGGATTAGTTGTTATATGAGGGTGACCACCTAAGAAAACATTGAGCCACTGAACATAGTCAAGAAGGCCAGAAATTGAATCTCATCTGCCAGCTTTCATGGCTGCATTTCACAATTTTGATTATCACAAATCATTAAAATATTTCAATTTTTTTGATTATTTTGTTGATTTTCATGTAGACAAGCAGCACAGTTTCCACAGAGCAAAGCAGGCCATCATTATCCTTATTTAATTCCCCTATGCTCCCCTCTTTGTTTCCTCACATCTGTAATTTGAATAGAAGATGAATTGTATGCAAAACCTGAAATGAACTTGCAGATTTTAAAACAAATCAAACTTAAGAGTATCAATGCATGTATTAATGCAATACTCAAATTGCTCTTTTCCATGTGAATACAAGTATGACAGTTTTTTGACTTGATCTAGTTCTGTAAAAAATATTGAGACCTTTCTCTGTAACAGGTTTTTTTGAATAACCTTTACAGATGTGTATTGAATGTGTTTCAAATCAGTTAAAACACAGGTTTAAGAGTTAGAGAAGTGACAGTGATCGAAGTATTCATTAAACTGCCAGAAGTTCCTTATCAGCTGAGACAGATGGAAAATACACCTACAATAAGGAGTATTTTGAGAACATTTTATTGAACTAAAAAAATCAATTTATTTAGAAGTTATCATTTCAAGGCATTTTGTACTCTGATCTTGCTAATGAACAGTTGTTTACTGTGTCTATGCTGATTAAAAACCAGCCCCATTATGGCTGTAGTATTGTCCTGACACTTTTAATCAAGGAATAGTAGAGTAGCACATGGAAGAGTGATGGGATGATAATTATGCACAGATGCCATATTAGCTGAAGTAAACCCCAAGTGTTTATGGTAAAACTTCTAGTGGGGTTAATAAATCAGCATATTTTTTACTTCATTAGAGAGGAAAAGGATGAAATAAAGACAATTTACTTTCTGGAGGAAGTACATATCCAGGAAGGCTCCAAAACTGTTTTACAATTAACCTAGATGTATACGGAAATAAATGTTTATTAATATGTTTCTGCATCCTTAAATGTATTTGTATTTATTGTTCCGTCACATAGTGTATCTTATGTAAATATTCCAGCCAGAATTTTGATGACAGAATGTATATACAAATATAAAATTTCAGATTATCTGCCTTCTGCAAGTTCTGTGACAATTCTAACAGAAAGATTCATTGAAACAGGAAAAAAAAATCCCCACTTAAATCTTGCATTCTACCAAACTGCTTCAATTTCAAAAAGGAAGTATTTAACATTAATTATAGACATGAAATTTATTCCCAAAAACTGTCCATACTGTTTGCTCCACACTTCTTGGTACCAAATAATAAATATATTTGAAGATATATTAATATTCTTGGTGAAATCTAGTTAAATAATCAACTGATTTTCAATAGTGAATCATTCCTACACATTACTTCTTTCAACACTAACAGTACTTCTGAAATAGGGGCAGTAGTAATGATTTTAAATTACCACAGCAACACTAACAGCTTAAGTAGAGATCAGCATAGTCCCCAGTATGAGCTACTGAACACCTGTGGGTATGCGTTCCCAGATTTCAAAATTCCAGTGGATAACACAGTGTTGAGGAAAAGCTTAAAAAGGTAAAAGCATGAAAATGATGCTGTTTTCTTACCTGCCCTTCTGAAGAGTTATTCCTAGTTCAATCTGAAACTTCCAACTAGACGTGAAACTTTCTAGTTCTTATGGTTTTAGTTTATTTTTAGAATAAACCCAAGAAACCTCTGCTCTATTCAATCCCATTTGTTATAAGACTTTAACTAATAATGGTCTCATTTAAAGAGAACATCATGGTGTAACCACGCATGGGAAGAAACTGCACAGCCTCTGGTTTGGAGAGCAGGATTCATATTAACGAAATTAAAGTGTCAGGAAATGTAACATCTCATTTTTAAACTTTATATTGAGTGTTAAACAACCAATGATCCCATCAACTTTATCAGAAACAGATGGCACATCCCAAAGTTGATATCAGCTACTGCTGGGATCTATAAACTCCTGTCAGCACTGGAAGGACTAACACTGAATTCCAGCAGTTTATGATTGATCTCTAGTCAGAAGGAAACATTTTATCCTTGGTCACTAATCGTCACCAGCCAGGAGGGTTTAGACTATTTTTAAACAATTTCCATAAAAATTGACTATGCAGTTCTAGTGAGTGACTAGACACAAAATTCATGGCCCTTCACTTAGGAGAGCAAAAACTGTTCCACCTGATATTCTCTTAACTTTTGAGACTTTACTACAAGCTTCCTCCACTTCTATTTTTGATGATAACAGTTTGTAAAATACAGCATCGTTTTAAAATCTCATGTTTCACACATTGAGGGGAAACATCCAGGATTTTCCATGTGATTTGTTTCCAAAGTTGCACCATTGTATTCTGACCACATTAAGGACTCCATTTTAACATCTTGACAGAGGACTTCTGACTGGGATTGGAGATCAGAGCAAAAACTGGAACTTGGAAACACTGATTCCATAACCACTTCTCTGCAGTCTTTGATTTGGAGTCCTCTGCCCTAAAATGCAGCACTAAATTCTTGCCTGTTGTATAAGAAGGCAAAAGAATTAAAGGGGAAAAAAAAAAAAAAAAAAGGAAAACAGGTTCTTGCAATAAATTAACTTTAAAAGAGATAAATCCAGCTAAACTTGGGCTAAGGTACAGACCTCAATTATTCTGCTACAAGAAACACTGTTCTGGAATTCCTTTTAAAACATCTTTTCATATCTGTGCTTTATTTTATGTGCTATATTACACAGAATGTGAATGTCACCTGGCCAGGCATTTAGCACTGCTATTGTAAGCATATCTAATAGATAAATATAGCAAAACCTAGAATAAAGTATTTATGCTGTAAATAACATTACAATTTGCTAATCAACAACTTTTGCTCCCGAGAAACAGAACCATGAAGGAAAAGAGTAACTAACTTCTTTTCTCAAATATCAGTGACATTCAGACTTTTACTTTGCTAAAAAACAGCTATTGAACACTCCATTGTCACCAGCCGAGGAAATAGATTTTGGAAAATTGTACTCTATGCTCTGTATGGAGCAGCAGACATGTGATTTCTCCCAGTTTTTCCACACAAGTACATTCACGAGAAGCTGTTCATGGTTTCACAACCATTTGCTGCTAATTTATTTCCTGAACAGTCTGGTTTTCTTAGAAAAAGAAACTTGAAACTGGAAAAGCTGAATTATTTCAACTGAATATTTTAAAATGAGTCATTGAGATTAAATCTCGCTAAACACACCATGGGATATCAAAGGAAACAGAGTCAAATATTCCTGATAGTTGTCAGTTACATTTCAAGTCTGAGTGACAAAATATCACTTTTCTGATTGGAGTAAACTTTTGCTTTTCTTAAATTCAATAACTAAACCAAAAAAAGTCAACTTTCTAAACTGCTTTACTTCCATCAAGGAATTTTTCTCGCTGCTCTGAACAAGATCAACAGGATGGCAGCTACTTTTCTGCACACAAGAAAAAAAGGCCAAGAAAATAAAGTGCATCTTAAATGATTGTATTAAAATAGGAATAATCTTGGAGAAGCATTGCACATGTTGGCATTTGAATAATACCTTGTGTTTGCTCAGTGTCTCTGAATTACAGTAAGAAGCTGTGATTTTTTCAGCTAAAAAGCAGGTCTGTTATTTTGATGCAATGTTTCATTAGAGGCATCTACTATTGAGGAGTAATAGATAAAGCTAAAAGTTAAAATAGAATAACAATTACAGAGGAAAAACCAGCTGTTGCTTCCTGGGTAACAAAAAGAGACTCCAGCTGCTGCTGACATAAGATCACATTGTCTCAAAGTTCCCCAAGCCCTGATCAGCGCCTGTTATGACAAGATGTATTGAAGAAAAGAGTGATACGAAGGCATCATGGCCTCTCTTCACAAACAACCTACAGGACGGGAACACGGTGACTCTTTTAATCTGTGCCATTTGTCCATTCAGAAAGACTTGATGCCACGTAACATTACCCAAATTCAGCACTTACGACTAAAATCACTCACACTCCAACTAAACCCTAAAGAAATAGTGAAAAAGTACAAGTGCAGGGATTTGGGAAGAAGTTTTCCACCAATGCTGTTGGAACAGTCAATGAGTTGAAGCTCTCTTCACATCCTCCCCTCCCCAGGACTTCTGTTGAGCAAGATCCATGTTCTATGTGTGTTAGATGCTGCTTTTAGGACTAGAGCTTGTGCTTGCTCTGCAAGTATTCCTTCGTGTTAGACCTTGCGGTTTTGCTTGCTTCATAGCACTGGCAAATTCTTTTACACATATTTTTGCAGATAGACGCTACCACCGATGACACAAATCTTATAAACCTGTCATGATTTGTATTAATAAAGAGTGCTATTTCATTCACTGTTGGCTCAGGCCTCACCCCTGAAAGGTCAATCGAATGCATCCTCCAAGTGGTGAATCTGCCTATGAAGGGTCCCCCCCACAGAGACTGATCAGGGATTAAAGGGTTTTTATTTCCTGGAGACACTGACAGACATGGAAGAGTAGAGAAAATCTCCCCTCTCAAAGGTTTGAGCCTATCCCCCCTTTTTACATGACAACTGATTAGAGGAAAAAGCACAAAACTGCACTGAAATATACTTAAAATTTTCTTTTAGGATAAAAGCCTTATTTACAATCAATATACTCCATTAAAAAATATTTCATATTTTCATAGGCTTAATCAATCTCCAGGGATCTGTAGTATTCCACACAAAAAAAAAAAAAAAGCAGTAAGATAAAAACCTTTGCCTTCCCCACACATTTGTGGCAAAAGCTTTTAAAGAGAGAGGACTACACCAAGAAAAAAATACAAGAGTAAAAAACACCAAACAAAATCAATTCTTTTCCTTCATTAGTTATTTTAAGAGACAGTCAGTACCATGCATGGGAGTTATCTATCACCACTTACAAAGGAATAGTTCTGAAAAGTTCTCATTCTGACCTAGCTCTGACTTAAATGTGGAGAAAAAGATTGTTAATGCCAAAGAACTACTAGCTACTGATTAAACAGCTACAAAAAAGAGGTACTAAGTTAAAATACCAATGAATGATCTGATTCCAAATGCCTCACTTTTCTTGGCTCAGACTTGTAGGCATTCTCAAGTTAAAGGATGTGCAATGATTTACTCTTGATGATCTGGTCTCTGCAGCTTCATTTCATTTACTCTAATTGCATTGGCATAGACAAAAATAATATTTGGCTTGAATACAAAGCCTGTGCCTGTACACTGTCAAACTGACTTCTGTCAAGAAAGAATTTTTAAGAAGGATTTCAACAGGGGGCCAAAGAAGAGATAGGAGGAGGCTGGAAGTAAAATACAATGATTCCTTTGAAATTATATTGATTTGAACATTCTGACTGGGACTCTGACCCGACTAGGGCTGCTTTGCTCAAAACTCTACCTCTGCATTCAGCTGAAGTTGTTCTGTGGTACTGCTGCTGGATTTACAAATTTCCCTTTGTATTCCTCAACCCTCAAAATGAAAAGCATCTCCAAACAGTCCCATGAAAGGTTTTTTTGCCTTTAATGAATTTATTTTTAATATCAGAACTATATTAATTTTTGTGGTAATAACCAGTCTAAATATCTAAATCTAAGATTCATGCAGCCATATTCAGTATTGTACATAGGCCTTCTGAAAAGATATCATTAATATAGTTTTAACTCATCTTGAATATAATCAATTTATTGAATTGCTTCTATTTTAGAGATACTTCTACCTGTTTTTCTGTGATCAGAAATAAACTTATCTAATAGCGAATAAAATGTAAATCGCCTCTCCAGACAGTTTATAAATCTTTAAATGAAAGAGACTTTTATCCCCACAATTTATCTCTGTTCAGAATATTTAATCTTCCTGTGAAAAACCCAGCCAGCTAATGCCCTGATACAACTGACAGAGGCTGAAGTTTGACATTTAAATTCAATGTCTGAGGTTGAGAAACGCTGAGTCTTGCTGCCTCAGCATCTTCATGTGCCCACAGTCAAAGCTTGCCAAGGCACTTTAGAGAAAGGCAGCTAAAAGTTATGGGGGATTCAATTGGACCAGGAGAAGAGCTGCAGCACCTTTTTAATCTGAATTACATTTCCCTGGCAAAAGTAGACTCTTCTAAGCAGATTCCTAAATTAGAAACATGCAGTCATTATTGAGTAAGTCCGTCCAAAATGTTTCCTACCACTAGTAGTAGTAGCAGGTTGTTTGGGTACTCACAAGTAAGAGCACACAACTCACTACCGTGTGGTTCATGTGATTCAAAATGTGTTTCAAACAAAAGAATAGCTGTCAGAGGGCAGCTGGAATGGTAACCAGATTTACAGGAAAATGGACATACTAGCAGTTTATGGAAATAAGGTGGCAGATGGAAAGGGAGCAAGATGTATCAACAACAAACTGTATCAGAGATTTTAGGAGAAATCTCACCAGCTATGTTGATCATGTTGAGAAAACTGCATTGGAAATCTTCACACTGGTTCCTCTACCAGGCAGATACACTGGTACAATAAAATGCAGCCATTTTACTCTGTGAATAGTGTTAAAATAACCTAAATTATTTTGCAGCCTCTGAACAAAGAGAGATTGAGGTAAGACAAAGCAACACTTGTGTTATGGGGTCGGGGGGGGCGTTAGGGTTACCAATCACTAAAATCAAGGCATGAGTCACAAAGAATCATTTTTCATCCATAAGATAAAGTTATTTGTGCTGTTGCATAGACACGTAAGGGGTTGTCAGTTTTAGTCAAAGCAGTTTAAGTAAGACAACCAACAAGCTAAATTTGGGTTCAATAGGTCACACCAATCACTTGCACGTTATTTTTATTTTGTCACTTTGCTTGGATAATCAAATCATGCCCGCATTTCAGTCTTTCACAATTTAATTAGGGAAAGCCTTCATTCATTCAAGCCACTTGCACAATTATGGCAGATAATTTAGGGAAGTAGACAAAGATGAAGAAGAAATCAGAGCTGACATGATGTAGGAAAAAAAATGAATTAGCATTTTCTCTTTGTCAGAGGCTCCTTCTCCACCTGCACTCCCTCTCCTCCTCTCAGGCATTTATCTAAGAAGAGTATTCCCAGGCGTTGACTGGTTGCCAGATTCCCACTAATTTTTTTGATCTGTAAATGTCCATTCTTTATTTAGCAGTGGTACCCACCAGGCACCAGCACCTTTGAAGCATAGCTGTTCAGGACCACCAGCGCAGAGAAGCGTTTTGGAGCCGCTACTGCACAATGGCAAGAGGACTTGTGGTGGACAAAGGAACATTTTCAACCTCTGATAGATAAAGATTCAGGCTGACAACTTTGGCAAGTCTAGAAAATTCTGCCATTGCTGCATTAAAATTTTAATACCGGTCATCTGGCTATTTATGCTTATTTGAATGTAGAAGGAAACTTGTTATTCAACAAGCAATGACCCTGTTAGCCTAGTTTTTAGCATACTTTTTTTTGTAAGCAAGAGGCAGACAAGTAAAAGAGGGGAGGCAGTGTAAAGAGTTGGAATAATTACTTACAAGATCTGTTACAACAGTCTCTAGAGGTGTTATTTGTTGTACACAGCATCCACATTTGGTTAAGCACATACAACACGGTACTACACAACTCCAAACTGCTGTAACTAAGGCACACAAATGCACTGTTGGAGAGAGCTGAGCTTCCTGATTATTAATTTATTGTTATTTCCTCAAGTATTCTAAAAGTGGAAGGGAAACCTCCCCCAAGACTAGCCACGTCTGATTTCAAAGTAAATTACACAAAGAAAATAATATTTTCCTACATTTTAGATGTAAGATCAATTAAAATTCCTGACAGACACAGATTAAAACTCATGAGCTGGAAACTGCATGGGACACCTTAGAACACAACAGCCTCGAAATTCAATTGAAAAGCAAATGACTACAAACAAATTTCAGGATTGGAAGAAAAACAAAGCCACAACTTTATCAGACTACACCTCTGAGCAATGTCCTCAGGCAGCCATTAATTGACCCACAGAGACTGGAAACTTCCTCATTCAGCTCACAGTAATGCTGCACAGTTTAAATTAAAACAGAATGAAGCAGAAAGTGCATAGATACTACTGAGTATATTATGGTATAGCAACTAACTATAAGACATTTGTGTCAAAAACGCTAGATCACTTATTTGATTTTCTCCTTTAATTGAAATAATTTGTAACTGTCTCTATCATGACCTGAAAACCAGATATAGCTATATTCCAGTTCTGGAAAAGGTTTTTTAATACCCACTATTCAGCTCATTAGAAACTATGCATATTCTTCTGTAAAGTTGCTTCTTTGTTACATTAGGAAGACAACAGGCAGCCATCAGCATCTGAATCCAGATTTCAGAACAAAAACTGAAAGCGTTCAAGCACTCTTATTAGTATTTGTTTTATTTAAAAGGAAAAGCTCAGCTGATGAATCAGGCTTTGGAGGTTTGTTTCTGTGAGAAACGGGCCCACAATTATTTTAATTTTCAAAAGCAGTTTATTATAAAACAAAGGCAATCAGCGCTGGGCGCGTGACTTGGTTGGTTTTCAAGTCAGAGGCGCAAAGGGTCCTCAGACAGGTCAGGTTTTTATAACAAAATTGGCACAAAAGCAGGTGGGATTATTACAATTTCTTTGAGGTAGGAGGGAAATTATTTCCATAGGTACATCCCCTTTCTCCTCCCCTCGGGAATTTGGGTCTGGGGGATTTTATTGCTTTTTGAGGGTCTGAAGCAGAACACTCTTCCTCATTTTGAACTTTTCAACTCTCCTGGAAAAACTGGCATGAGCCTTCCTTGATTGGCTCTGAAGGTGGCGTTATCTTCTGGTGGACCAATTTATGGCCTACCCAGGAGATCCTGGAGAGATTTACTGCAGAAGGGTGTCTGTGTTCCTTCAAAGTTTCAGGGAGTGAACAGTGTGTCCTTGTTTTAATGGCCTTCAGCAGGAGGGGCTCATTAGAGCTCACCGTATCTTACATTACACTACTAACATATCTAAACACTATAATATGAATCCTATCCATTTAATCAAAGCCTAACTCTAAAACTGCTTACAATATGGATTCTATTCATTAGCGAAAGCAAAATTCTATCAGCATTACGTTTCACAGTTTCCCAAAAGCCTAAGAACATGGAAGGGCTTCTTTTGTCAGAGCTAGGTGAAATTAATGACAACTTGGGTCGTTTTTACAATGCTTATAATGTGTCCAGAATTACATAGATACCAACAGAATTACATTGTGCTGTGTGACTGAGAGCCCTCCAGTTATCTTACCAACCTTTCATCATGAAATAACGTTTGATTTTGATCCTCTACGTCTTTGGGGTTTATTTCAGAAGTTTACTTTCTGTTTTACTGTATGCCTCAGGCTCATCTAAATTTTTTTTAAGACTTTGGATTTTCAAAGAAAAAACAAAATCCACTATGGGAATGAGACAAGGTGTGTGGGCAGGAAGTTATCAGGCTGTATAGACCTTTGGACCGAAAATTTATTCTTAAAATACACAAAGGAGTAAAACAAGCCGCCCAAAACAGATAAAACATTCTTAAAATAATTTAAAATACCAAGAAACAAGAAGAGAGAATAGAAAAAAAATTGACTGTAAAATCAGAGACTGAGAGGACTATATTTTCAGGAACGACTAAGAACTCACATTTTCCAAAAATATTTCAATCAGAAATTCTAGGTAACTAATCTCCATTGATACGAGACTGAATCTGCAGTATTTAAAGTCTCAGGAATACAGAGTCTTCCAACACAGATCCCTGCATATCAAATTTACATTTATTCTTGATATCAAGACACCAAACCATTTGTCCTCATTTAAAAAAAATTGTTTTGATATTAGGGCTGTGTGAAGATCAAGAAGGGCAACTATGGACACAAGAATGTAACTACAAATCCACAGTGGGAATAGTCTTCTAAGTTGGACCCTTCTTCACTCCAAGCAAGCAGTGCATGTTTGATTCTAAACCACTCTCCTTGCTGAGTTTGTAAGGTATTTAAGATATTGCACTTGCACACTCTCTGCAATGCTTACACATAAAGAGTCAGAAGCTCATTTCTATTACCAGCATGCAAACCGGGCAAGAAGAGGAGCATGTTCACACTTTAAGCACTTATATTGCTCTATCTTAAGAGCTGAACCAGGCAACTTGGCACTTTCACATGTCCAACACTATTACTTTTACTTTATTAGCAGCATTTTGCTTCTTTGAATGCTCTTTTCATATAAGAAGCCTAAGGGCTTTGGACTATATATATATATGCTACAGAAAATGTTTCATTGGAAGACACTAAAGAAAACATAACTCTAAAGAATTAAAGAATTGAGTGAAAAATTAAGATTTGATTCATCTAATGTCAAGGAGAAAATAGCTTAGCTGAAAATACACTGAAATGCCTGATATATCATTATTTTTCAGGTGTATTGTAGTCACACCTAGAGGATTCAGAAAACTCTGTAGAAAAAGAACTATAATTCAGAGATTCCACTGGAAGAGTTACTTCTCACCTCTTCTTCACAGTGGCTAACAGGGGGCTCTGTTTTGGATTTGTGTTGAGCTCTGTGATGATAATAGAGATGTTTTTGTTATTGCTGAGTTGGGCTTGCACAGAGCCAAGGCCTTTTCTGCTTTTCATAGTGCTACATTGCCAAGGAAGGAAAGGGGGAGAGTGGGAGGGGGTGCATGGGAAGCCCTGAATTAATTCCTTGGTTTGTTTTGCCTGTGTGCATGGCTTTTATTTTCCCTATAAAATTACATTTATCTCAACACATGAGTTTTCTCATTTTTACCCTTCCAATTCTCTCCCCAGTACCACTGGCAAGGAGCGAGCAAGCGAGTGTTGGGGTTTGGCGGCTGTCTAGGGTTATAGCACAACAGAGAGAAAGAAAACCAGAGGGAAGCTCTAGTTCTTGCAATTAATTTATCCATGTTAATCCATGTTTACCTCTCTTAGCCAAAATTTTTACCTGTCTTTTGGTAGCCAAGGTCATCTTGGATAATTCAACCAGCTGTTTCAATGAGTTTGCCCGGACCATGACACAATGGCAAAGGAACATAAACCCCAAATATAAGGAACTCTAGATCTTGCTATGGCTGTAGAGGCATTGGAAGAAGCAAACCCTGGACACCATGTGACCACTAAACTTTTTAATTACTGGCTGTAATAAATCAAAACAAAATATGAATATAAAAGTAAGCTGAATTTGTAACAAACTAGGTTTTTTACCCCCTTCATTACCCTCTTGAACAGTCTCTTATTCTTGGATCTTCTGGGACACCACACAAACCCTACGCCCTATCTCTCCTTGTGGTGATTGTGTCCCACAGGGTCTGTAAACCTTCACCTACCAAAACTGCACATCTTATTTGTGGGGCAAACACTCAGATGCCACAGACAGGCAGGCTATGAATCATAGCAAAGAAAACCCACCAGCTTTAGATTAACCTAAATACCTGCCATGAAAAATAATTTAACTGATGTCCAGAGTAATTTGTAAAACTGGTGAAAAGTGAAAGTTGAGAGAGAGTGATTGTCAGAATTTTTCTGACATATTACATGTGTTTCAACTGATCTTGTTGATAGTATTCAACTATATACTAGAAACTAAGGAAACCAGAAATCACACACTAGAAACACATCAGAAGCAGCACATATATTATCTAAACAATCTTGAGCATAGGTAAGCAGTCATAAAGGATGCTATAAGGGACATCTTTAATACCAAAGGATAGACTGACTGAACACTGAATACAATACATTTTCTTCTCTTTCCCCAACCCTCTAAAAAGGCAGAAAGTAAAGAAAGTGCTGAAATCACTATCAATTAAAAAAAAAAAAAAAATGAAGCTTCACTAAAATAAGGCAGGTCACAAGCTCTGCAGTTATATACGCTACCGAGGAGGGAAAAGTCATACTGCAGAACTCCAGAAACCAATACATCAGCTACATTCAGAACATGTTTTGAGAAAAGTACATTTTATTAGTAGGTCAAAACCCCAGCAAAAATGGTGATGGGATAACTACAGTTATTTTTCTGTCTGAGGTGATGAGGAAACAATAACTGATGACAAGAATGGAACCTAGGAGAAAAGTTTTATTGGCAGGCATTCAAGAACACATTTCTCCAAACACGAAAAATGTCAATATGCAGCTAAAAATAATGAGTTTCCCAGTTAAAGCAGAAAATGTTTAAGTAATCTTAAAATGGCATCAAATCAAAAAGAAAAAAGAATTCAAAGTTACTACTAAAAATATCTAGAAAGTGGGAGTACAAAAGAACCGAGTTTTATTGCTGATTTTCATAGATGTTCCCACCATGCTTATTCCATCAAAAAGAGCCCAACAGTCGATTTTTTTATGTTTATTTCATCTGTAATTCCAAGAGACTTCAAGTCTGGACACATCAATATCACAGCACCCAAATTCTCTATGCAAGTAACATGTGCAGAAATTAATCCTGGAGTTCATCAATCAAGCTGTGGCCTAGGTTATAGTTCCTTGTTCTGAATGGTGTGTGGCTAAAGGATGTATATTCCATTAAAAACAGAAAAAGAAACCTTATGCTCCCTTCAAAGGAACAATTGGCAGACGGGAAATATACAACACTGAAAAAATTCTACTATAAAGCTCTTAAGCGGCACGTGAAATAAAAAATCATTCTACTTTTGATACCTAACTTTTTGGCAGTTAGTTATCTAACTTCTAGATCAGTTTAAAAACTCAAGATATATGCAAGAGCAAGTTAAAGAACTAGACCTCTTACTGAGCAGACATAGATGTTCACATATTTTGGACAGTTTCTCACCTTTTAAAGGCTGAGTCAAGGGAATTACAAAAGAAGAGATGGTAACTCAGGCAGTGAGATGAAAGGCATTGCTGCTAAGAGGGGAACCTTCTCCTGAAAAATTAGTTATTACTAGGAGTCATTACATGACTATCACCTGGCTCAGAGATGATATTCCACATTTGTCAGAGGGAGAAGTGGGAAGAGGGTCACATGAGAAAAAAAGAATATAAACAGAAACTGAACTAAAGGCATCTTGTGAAGGTCAAGTGCTAAAATGTTTTGGGGAAAGATAAAATGCCACAAGAAAAAACTAAAAAGTAAATTAGAAAAAACAAAATATCAATCACTGCCTAAGAATAATAAAGGAAAAATGTTTTGTGAAAAAAATGAAATATATTTGAGGCACAGTTAAGGCACACAGTGGAACAGATGACATTTATTTTGGTCAGCTTACTGGGAAAGCAGCATGTGATTACGATGGTGATTTGAATGTCACAGGAATTTGATGGGGTATACCTAGGAGCTCAGCAAATCCTGCACAGCAGCAAAACTAGAGGCAATTCATTCTAGTATAAGCTACATGTGGCTGATTTTTAGCATACAGATTATAAAACTCAGTATTTTTCCCTGGGATTGGTGAGAGAGAGAGAGACAGTCTATTACAATGTGTTTGCAGCCTCCCAAGCCATACAGACTGCAAGTTCACGGAGTCTGATTCTCAAATTATTCAAGCAAAATGTCAGCCAGCAATAAAAAACAAAATAAAAATCTCTCTAGAGCACAGCAGAGCTGCCCCAGGAAAGGACAATTTGTGCAAATAAACTATCTGCCTCCAAACACTCCGATGCTCTGTACTCTCCTTCTGTCCTTTGCCTTCCTCTCGAGGCAATGCATTTTTAGGAAGGCTCAATTTCAGATCTGCCAGCCAAAGCTACTGCTCCAAGGCTCCAATCCCTTTTAAAGCTCTCAGTCATTGACTTTTAAGTTTCTAACACATTTCCAGTAATATTGACTGCCATACAACAAGCAGGAACCAGTAGAGTCAAAACATCAGTGCCATTGGAAAGCCCAGGATGGATCACATTAGTGCTGCAACAAGCAGATATTTCCTGTCATGGATATTACACCTTAGGGAAGATATAGGTCAAAGTGCTGAGTCAGTGGCATTACTGGGAAATGCCAACAGTACTCTGGGATTTGGCTTCACAGATGCAACATATCACGGTTTGGAGATAGAAATCATGGCATTCATCTCAGCTCAAGCATTAAAACTTTTGCTTTCATTGAAGAATCAAAAATGCAATTTCATTGCAATTATTAAAATTACTTTTAATTAAATCCATCCCCTTTATTTGGAAAAGTAAGTTTTGATAAGCTTCATTTCCCAGTGGGAAAAAAATAGATTAAAAGTGAGAATTCTGCCAGCTCCAAAATGGCATTTTATATCTGTGTATAAATAGATTAAATTACTTTAAAACACTAACACATTAAAACACAAAATGAAAGACTATTAATCACTACCAAATAAAATAAACAGTCATCATTAACATACACAACTGTCTCCATTATAATTTGTCATAATAAGCATCTAATTTTATTAAGAAATATAAATTTTTATATGAACGCATTGAATAAGAAATAACTTTTGCATATATAGATCCCTAATACTTAAGCATAGGAAATAAGTATCATAAAATCAAACTATTGACAGTGTATGCATGAAACAGAGCCTAAACCAGCTAGCTATTAACTGGCATTTCTCCAGTCCACAGCAAAAATGGAACTCTCCTGAAATGCTTTCCCTCCCACTTGGCAGCCCTTCATCAAAGCAGTAATATTCCCTGGATAGAGCTGATGGATGCTTTTTGCTGTCCTCTATAGCCTCTGTCAGCCGCAGTGGCTTCTTGCAAACATTTTTCCAGCCTGTGCAGTGACAGACTCTGGCCTTGCTTGTCTGCTTTGTGGAGGTGTTTGGGGGTTTGTGGGTTGGTACCCAATAGTTACCAACCAGCAAGATACATGTCACGGGTGCAGGATTGCTGAGAAGAGGTGCGAGGGAAAGGAAAAGAGAAGATGCTGGTTCTGAAAAGGCTGGGAAATGCTGTATTGAAAATTCTTCTTTTCAATTACTAACATCCATTTAGTATTTATTTATGCACAGGTATCCCACAAGAGGGTTACAAAAGAAACCTGTTTCCTTCTTTCATTTTCCTCTGTACACCAAGATGTAAAAACAAGTTATACTCCAATTATCAATTAGTACTTAATGACAAAGAATGCAGAGCCTTTCTGTACTTAGTACTTCAGAAAGTATGAGAAAACCATGAAGGTTACTGATCTATCACTTGTCATTTAATTAATCAGAAGAGGAAAGAGTACTTACCTCTCAGAAATATACAGTGTTGGTAACACACACTCTTCTCAACTGGAGACTTTCTTAAAAGCAGCCATTGTCTGATACACCAACCCTGTCAATTACAGATATTTCTAAGACAAACAACCATCAAATGGTTACAACTAATTCCTAATATAGCTCCAAATACCTGGTTCAGACTTTCTCTTCCAGTTTATTTCTGAGAAGACCAAGTAAAAAACCACAGTTTTAGCATAAACAAACTTTATGAAGGAGTAAAAACACACAGAGCAAAGTAAATAGAGGAAATCCTTAGACACTATGCTCAGTGCTTTTAGAAAATTAGTTTTCTATTGAAAAATTTTTAAGAGTTGTTTCCACAACTAGACTTGAGCAAGTTATTTGCAGGGAGCAATTTATTCAAGCCTGGATTTGCCCCTACATGAAAATGAGCTAAAAGAATTACATTACACAGAAATAGCTTTAGCTAATCCTTTATAATGCACAAGGGATGTATGCAAATTAATTTCCTTCTCAAAGTTTAAAACATTGTACAGTGTAGAATCATTTTATGATTGTCTGGCAAAGTTATAATGTTTGCTTATGCCTGATAATGCATGCTACAAAAAATGCAAGAATTTATCAACAGTGTACCAAGGGGTCTTACAAAAACATTGCTCTTTGTTCTGTGTAAAACAAGAGAATCAAGTCATGCAAGGATGGATTATTATAAAATATTAGGAATATTTGCAGTAACTCTATGGAATGTTATCTACAGGGAAGTTCCACATAAGACGTCAGAAGATCATTATGGAGACTCAATTTATTATAGGGATGGAGCACCGCTCATACAGAAAGGCTGAGAGAATCAGGATTCTTCAGCCTGGAAAAGAGAAGGTTTTGTGGTGACCTATTGGTGACCTTCCAGTACCTGAAGGGAGCCTACAAGATGGAGGGGGATGTTTTACAAGAACATGGAGTGACAAGGGGGAATGGATTCAAACTGACAGAGAACAGGTTTAGGTTAGATGTAAGGAAGAAATTCTTCACTGAGAGAGTGGTGAGGCCCTGGCACAGGTTGCTCAGAGAAGCTGTGGCTGCCTCATCACTGGATGTGTTCAAGGGCAATTTGGATGGAGCTCTGAGAAACCTGGTCTAGTGGAAGGTCTTCCTGCTTATTGCAGAGGGATTGGAACTAAATGATTTTTAAAGGTCACTTCCAACTCAAGCCACTCAATGATTCTATTTTTTTTTAATGGCACATCATAGGTTCATACAAAAGTTGCTTTCGGGAGATCTGCTGGAATACTTTCCTTTGGGATCCATCCACAGCAAATATTCCTATTGGGAACGAGGTTAATAAAACAGTGATGATTTGCCTCATAAAGAAAAGCTGAAAGCTAGACTTTCTATTCGATGATGAATGGAAGAAAGGAAGAGGCATCTCCTCCACTGCAGTATCTGTGTCCCAGTACAGCAGCTGAGCACCATCAAGCACCTCCCTAGTACATATCATGCATTACTGACAGCTAACTCTTAATGGAGATGACAACTCTAAACACTTGATTGCTAATTAAAGCATGTCTTCTTTAGAATGAGTAGTCCTGCTGCAGAGTCATCTGTCAGCCTAGATGACTTGGTATCCAAGTGTATTAAGAGAATAAATGCTCCAGGTCATACTCCCATCTCACGGAGCTGACAGAGCTTCCAAATTTTTTCTAGTATTGGGCAATACGGAAGCAAGGAGTAGCTCTGTATGAGTTATGGCCTTCTTTTAAACATATAAACTTCTTTCTATAGAAAGATATCAGAACCTCAGTTGTGGCCACCAGAAGCCCTCCAAGATAGCCATGGTGAAGAGGAGACTGCATTTGCAGTTGAAGACTAAAGATGACAAAAGAATCTAATAGCATGGGGTATAGTCAGTTGTGACCTTGAGTCTTTGTTTCTGGCTCATCTTTTCACCTCTACAGCAGTTTGGTATCTGAACCACGTTTTGCAATAGCAGTGATTTTCTAGTGTGTTTCATAGACACATGATGATAAAAAAATGCCCACAGAACAATATACAGCCAAAAATCTCTTTACTTCTCTACAAATGTATCAGAAATGGCATAGACTTCTACATATTTCTAAAACAGCTATTAAAGACTCTGCTGGAAACAGATGCAGCGGTGTTTATACCCTGATTCAGGGCCAGAATAACTCCACTTATTGATACTCAATTAACTCTCTCACACATATATTCTTCAGGTCTCACAGTAAGCCCCTAGAAACAGAATAATTTTCCCCAAAAGGTGCAAACTCTCTCTCCTTTCATCTTCCTACTCTCTCTCACCTGTTTTGCTTGCATAGTAAAGGTTTCAAATCTAAATGTACCCTAAGTATAACACTGTAGAGAAATCAATAAATAATGACAATAAACTAGATATTAAGAAGAGATTTTGCTGGTAACCTTTGGGTTTGTGTTTATATCAACATCTGCTTGAGCATTTCCTAGTCCTCAGTCACTTCAAACTGAAAAAATACAATTTATTCCACAGGATATTATCTTCTATGCCAAGTGTCATGCAATGATTATGATGAAAGCAAAGGCTGAATATGTGCTTATATTAATTAGCAATTATTAAAAGACAGGTCCCCGTGATTACTGCTTCACAGGCATGAGAATGAATTCATTATTAAAAGACCATCACCACCAAGTGAATATCTGATCAGCTTGAGCAGCTCAAAAAAGCATATTAAATAAATGAGTAATCAAATGATAATGTATCATTTGTATAAATTACCAAAGGACAACCTCCCCTTCTGATTGAGATACGCCTGGATTTACAGAGATTATTTACACAGTTCCACACAGTAGCAAATCCTTTGTTACCTCAAGAAACACTTGCAGAGGGAATGACTGCTACAAGAGATGGGAAAAGAGATTGATTCAAATAGGGATTGATTCAAATAAGTTTTCCATATTCTGCCTGATGGTCCTGTAGCACACTACTACAACAGGCCTAGATTTAAATTGAATAGTCTTTTGACACACGCCACAATATTTATATTTAAAAAAAAAATGAAACAAAAAAATAAAGATTTCACAGTATGGACTGGGAAGGTAAACCAAGATATTCTACATGACAGGTAATAGAGTACATTGATATTCTATGGTGCATTTTTGTCAGACATTGCAACACAGCGTTATTATTTTTAGAAACACATAAGGCACCATCAATGAACTAACCCATTATAACCTTAAAAGAAGCAGAGTTTTTAAAGGCTTACCAATGTATTGCTTGATATTTAGATACTTCACAAACTTATGTGGGCTTCCCTTCATAACTGAAATTACGATGAAAACCAATAAATCGCTGAGAAATTTCATAAATAGGGACCATAAAACAAAGGATTCAACTGGTGACAGAAACCACAAATTGTTGGCCACATATTTACCAGATTACAGAAAAGAAATAGCTGGCAGAAAGGAAGTTATTGTACAGATTTGATTCTTATACATTTGAACATATATGTAAGAAAAACTCAAAATTATCTATTTTTTCAAAATTGATCTAAAATATCTACTGCATATGTTCCAGAATTCCCTTCAGCAGATCCTGTTTACATTTGAGTAGTGACCAGCAAGTTGTACTTTCAGAAGGACTGATGTTTCAAGTTCATCTGAGTTTAGAAACAGTCCATTTACTGATGAATTTATATTTCCTAGATTTTAATATTGGGCATGTCTCTTGTGGATAAGGCTTCTTTCCTGTGAATATTTTCGACAGCAATAAAAACTACTATTCAGTCTGATGATTAGAAAGCTTTTTTTTCCAGAGAAGGAAATAAGGTGTACTGAATGAACATCTGACTGAATTTACCAAGCGAGTGAAAGAACTATTTATCAGGTCTTAAAGTAAATTCTCAACAGGTTGCTGGTCTTTGGTCCAGTTATAGATCCATTTTTTTAAAGAGCACTCAAAGTCCCACACCTCCACTAAAGCATTATGCTCTCCCCAAGACTTATCCTCAACTATAATTGCATACCTATATGCAAGCATTACTACAGGAAGATTTTCAGTAAAATTAGAAAAGTTATGTCAACATTTCATATTAAATGTTTAAAAAATTCTGCTCCTTCTTAATATCTTTTCTTTGCATGTTTTGCTAGGTACCTTGTTTCAGATATTTTAATTGTCAGTATAAATAATAAATAAAATAAATAATGTTTCTCTTTATATAATACCTCTGAGACCTGGCAAACCATTATTGCTTATTCTGACAAGAATGGACAAAAAATTCACTTTGGCATCTGCTTCAGTTAAAATTCAATCAGGATATAAATACATATTTTCATGAAATTGTCAGTTGTGGATGTGTTTAAAGAGGAAAGCTCAGATATGCACGGCTGAAAATGCTGTATATATCGCTTCCAATGAACAAAGAGCAACATATTTAAGTAATTTTGAAACTGCAAATTTGAGTATGTGTGAAGAATAGTAAAAGTTAAACCGGTTTCTTTTAAAATTTGTGGTGGAGGACTGGTATTTCTAAAAAAAAACAAACCAGGGCAAGTTCAACTGGTACAGATGAATTATTCAATTGATACTTCCATGTAATTGCAAAAGTTTTTTTAAATGAGTATCATTCAGTTAAGCTGTTTGTTACAGAATCATTGCGCCTAGTTATCCATAATCTGTGATGAGCCTTAAAGAAACCATAGGGTCAGTATAAAGTGGGCATCTGGAAATCCAGTCACCACCTCATTGGCTTCTTCTGGAGTTCTGCATCAGGCCCTTATCTGATACACACAACAAAACGCAAATGCAAAGCAAATAAACATCATATAAATTAAGGCAGAATCAAGGGGAAAGGCATCATCAGGCCAATATTCCACCACACACATGGCATTTGTAGTTTAGCAACTTCTTTAATCTGGGATCATCCACAGATTTGTCTTTAAAGAGCAAGAGGATGCATAATAATCAAATATTATAATAACGGAGTTGCAGTTTAACAAAATTTCCCAGAAACACACAACTGGAGCCACACAGCTACTTCTGGATGTGATGGACAAGAGTGACTGTTTTAAACAGTATTTCCAGAGAGGCATTGGCCAGGAATTATAAGGTCATGTACACATCTCTCTTACTCAGCCTTTAGTTACCAATTAACATGTGCTAACTTACATATCATGCACATACCTATGCAGGAAATCTAGATATTTCCAATATCCTACTTCAGAACCTGTATTGTAACCTTATGATGAGACAACTCTCCAACATTTCAACATTAAAATTTTTCCTGAGTTCTTATTTGGTCACAATAGGTGTATACCATCTATGTTTCCCCCTCCACCAAATTTACAGCATTCCTTCCAATTTTTATTTTTTTTTTGCCTAGATTATGAATAAATTCTCTTTCACTGAGACATCTAGGTGCCTCTACTTTTAAAGGTTTGTTTCATCCCTACAGTTTTACTCCCACCTATTCCCCCAAGACCATTTTTCTATCACAATGTATGCATGTGCCTGTAACGCCATACTGAAGCGTTGTGAATGTTAAATATTAATATTAATAAATATAAAATTATTAATAAAATATTAATATTAATAAATTATTAATAAATATTAAAAAAGATCAAATACACAAAAATTTAATAAGTGAAAACAGGATGAAAGGTTCTGAATTTTTGCAAATGGTTGAAAAATATTCCTCAACCAGCAATATTTACAGAAGATAACTTTTTTTAATTCTCATTATTTGATGAATTGCAACTTCGAATTTTTGTGAGGTTGGTGAGTAACATGGCATACCAGTTCAAAATTACAGGAAGGTATTTCATCATTTCAGTTAAACAGAACACAGAAATTCCTTCACTAAAGGTAGACAATTGTGAAATTTATTAATATAGAGACATCAGTCTCTGAAAAGTAGGATGCATCTAAAAACATTAATCATATCAGGTTCGGGGTATAGTCAAAGCTAATTATTGAGGCTTTCTCTACATTCAGTGAGGCCGATGGACAAAAGATGACATTTTGTTCAGTAGATCAATTAATTAGGTTGACCAAATCAGCTTCTTAAAATGTCTGATTTTCTACCTTAAACACACAGGGAGCCCGGGCAACCCACTAGCCTAAAATAATGATAAAACTTTCATACAGCTGAAAGTAATTGAGACGAGCGCCATCCTAACAGAGTGACTTTTAAAGAAAGGGCAATCTCACTTTTTCTAAAATCCACAAGTCACTATGATTAATTGATAGATTTTCATAATGATGATTGAGTGTATTGGTGAAAAGACAGAGAGTAGCAGCACACACCTTCACCATTCAAAACAGCTCCTACTTCCCCCCAAACCAAGGGCAATTTCTGGATAACTAATGCCATATGAAAAGTAGTTTTTTATTAAGTTATTAGTAATTAATAAGTTCAGTCTTATTTTAACATTAAAGATACAACATGAGCTCTACTTACTGGTACAGAAAAAAAGATGAAAAGTATCTACAACAAATCCTACTCATTTGTTGTATTTATGCAGAGGAGAAAGTATTTACTGCACCAGCATCTGGCAATAGTTAAAAGGTGATAGGAATTGAATTAAACACAAAGACATTTCCAGATGAAAACTTTTACCTGAATATTTAGTGGAGGATGATAATTACAGAAAACCTTATGCCATCACAAAGAAGAAAAAATTGCTGCTTTAAGAATATTCCCACTTTGTCAATTAGCCAATGGTTATTCAAGACAAAAATGCAGTAGCTGCTCTCAACACCAAATATCATTCGCATATTTCAATAGACTTAATTAGAGTAAAACATAGAGAATGTATTGCTTGACTCTAACACCTTATGCCAAGACACAAAGGTCTCATCAAAAGCCATTCAAGCTGTTCTGACCACAGGTCTGTCAGATTAAAAAGTTGCTTTGTAAATTTTAGGTGGACTGATGTTCATTTATCTCTATGCAGATAAGAACAACAGGTGGGCTCTAAATGGAGAGATCCTGCTAGAGGGGGACTACACTGACTAGACTACACCTTTCTTGCATCTGTTTAGAAGACTCCAAATGCAATCACAAAAGTATTCTGTTGGCCTTTTCGACTAGGGTCCAGATTCCTGCTCAACATAGCTAACATACACACTGCTTCAAGGAGTTCTCTTGTGTCTATGACCCTGGAACAATGAGACCTTGGAGGGCTCCTGGTTTATTTTTTTTTTTTTAATGGAAAAATTCATTACCTACCCTAACGCCAGTAAAAATTCTGGGGGAAAGGCACTTTTGGTTTAGCATCAGGATTAAAGAGTAATTTCAGTGACATTTACACATGGGAAATGTAGTCAAACTCTTAACTCTGACTAAGACAAAGTTTTCTATTTTAAGATTGACTTCAAATTAGAACTTAATACTTCCTGTTCTGTGCTTCAAGTACAAGTCATGCCAAAAATTTAAACACTAGTGAAAACTGGTAACTCTCCTTTCACAAGCTCTACATTAGACCCTCATATTTTTGGGATCACTCTTGGTTTTGTTTCCAGAAACAAAGATACAACCCACAGTAAAATCAACATCAAAGAGATTCAAGCTCTTCATAATCAGCTTTAATTGGTCACATTTCATCTTTCACATAGCCAGCCCATCAGTGAATACTTACTAAAGCATGCTATCAGCACTGCATGTCAAACACACTTAGCAACCAAGATCCCAGAAGAAATTGGAAAATGTAATATTGATCTAAAAGCCAGAGTATTTATCAAAATTATTGGAAGAATCATCTAATTAAGCAATTAATCAGAAGCAGTGTGACTGCTTTAGCAGAAGCATCTCAAGATGCTGAACTTTCATTAACAATATGTGCATTTATAGGCCATGTAAAACACACTGACAGAACTGAAGCATTGCATGAAACTTGTTCACAAGCTTGAGAAAACTGCACTTGGCCTACAAACTGTTTCCAACCGAAAAATACCTTGTGGAAACAAGCATGAGAGACTGAGAGCTTGTAAAAGGTATGCATAGGGAATTAGGAAAGAAATATATTTAACTGAACACAGTTAAAGTAGCAACAGAAAAAGTGAGAATATAAACAGTTGCAGTATATACAACAAAATTTCTCAAAAAAATCCTTCTTGCAAATAGGATCCAGGTAGCACTTGGTAAAGTAACCAGCCAAGTTTTAACTGGTCAACTCCACAGCGTCTTAAAGGACCCTACAGAGAAATCTGTCCAAGGACACTTTTCCATACAACCGCATCGTTTCAATTGCGCTGGAACTGAAAACACAATTTTGCATTTACAAAGATGGTCATCAAAACTGTCAGGGACTACAGTGACAAATTAAATTGCTTGTTATGCAAATTTGTAATCAAGTATCTCATCAAAAAAAGCAGCAAGTGAGCAATTGTGTTTCTCTAATTCACCAGAGTTTCTCCATCGGGAAAATTAAGCTATGGGAGATTTGTGGAGGAATGAAGGCAAACATATTTAGACTGTTAGAGCAATGAATCATAACTGCATTGTAATTTTTCCATACTTTGAATTTACAAAAGCTGATTATCTTTGTAGGAGATTCATCTTTAAAAACAAATTAGTATTAGCTATACGTGAAACCAATAAACTACAAGGATAAGACCATGACATAAAAGGGACTTCACTCCATCAGGATTGGTGATTTTGTGGATCCTTCCTGCTGCAAATTCTATAAAAACAGTACATACACGATGAGTATCTTTAAATTCCTTAAGCTTGACAGTGCTTGTTAGTTAACACAGAGGATTATTTTGGAATAAAATTCCATGAAGTCACAGACATTTTAGATTAACAACAACTTTCCAAGAAACTAACCCCATAATTTTTTGTTCTGAAACACAATTGTCTCTGTGGGAAATATAAATCAATGAAATTATTCAGAAAAGTGTTCCCAGACAGCTATTTTTGGACATTTGCATATGTAGACAAACCACTAATCTCTCTACTTGAATGAGGGGAAAATCTTCAACACAGGCTGGACACAAGTTGTATTTTCTTTACCTCATTAATTTAAGACAATTTAGCTTGCTAGGAACAAATCCATCCTGCCGCAGTTTCAACTTGCCTCTAATTCATTTGATAAGTACTCTGGAAATTGCCTGATTATCCCTTAAGAGTTTTGGACATCCATCAGCACCACCATAAACAAACAAACAGTAGCTTTTCGGAAGTGGGGGTGGAAATCACATCACCATAGCATACAATTTTCCAATCCCTTTATTTTAAGTGACATACTGGAAATAATTCACAGCTGAAGAAAATAACATCTGGGCTTTATTCAGTTGTTTAAGTGACTGGAAGTGATATGAGGGAGATATTGGTCTTTCAGTAAATTACTCTCAGCATCGTTTTCAGCACTTCAAGTATGAACACTGCACAGCTCCTTTGCAAGTGGAGTGTGGTGAGATTTACAATTAGCAATTTATAAAGCAATAGAAAATACAGGGGGAAAACTTACCCTGTATGTATTTTATCAGAAATTAAGAAAGTGCTACAATATATAACTGCAAATAGTAGATTTGCCTGCAAGAGCAAAAGTCTAAAGCTTGCTATCCAATTTAAAAACAGCCTCTAATAACGTGTGCCTCAGAGAAAAAATGTGCTCAGTGTGTAAAATTACTTCTCTAAGACTTTTCTCACAGCTGAAGTTGTGCACACTGATTTAAAAATATATAACTTTGCAGTTACTTTTACACCATCTGAATTTGACTGAGAATTCATCCCTAGAAGGGCTTTGCTTTCCAAACAGGCTTACAGTATAACTTATGATTACCATCAATTTCACTGAAGTTAAACACAGCCTGTTATTATGGACATGGTGCATACCTAATTTCTATTAAATGCCAAGAATTTAGGACTTCTGAAGTCTACACAGAAGTCACGAGAATACCACAAGAAAAAAGATTGAGCTTTTCAGATGTGGGATGTTTGGATTGGAGCACAAGCAAGGAAGGACAGATTGAGTGAAACACAAAAAGAGGTTTTATTTCAAAATGCATGGTGCCCCAAACACTTGTTCCTTCCCTCAAAACACAGCAGTAGGAATTGCCTCAAACCCATGTTCTATTAAATTCCATAAAAGCAGTGCTGGAAAAGCTGCAAACTATGAGTTTCAAAGGAGGCAGAAATATTTCTCCCATTTTTCCCTGTCTAGCTTTCGGATAGGTATTTTAACAAGAAAACAATCTAAAGCTGTAATTAAAAAAAACAAAGCTTAAATTTAGTGAGAAAGGAATGTCATTGGCAAAATAACTCCAGTAAGTGAATGACCTGACCATATGTGCAATCACACAAGGTAAGGAACTAATTTTCATGGACCTCTGCTCAATTATTGCGAGCTGGCACACTGCTGTCAGTTCTAAAGGTTAATGCAGTAATGAAAGATGACAATCTCTCCTAAGCGATTACTGAAAGCCCGAGCAGGTATTCACATTTTAAATTAAAGGTGCTCCAAGCAGCCTGAGGATACAAGGTTTGTCCCAGTCTCTATCACAGCCTGTGTACAGTGTTAACCAGGGCTCCACTGCCCCAAAGCACCACATACAGCTCAGGTGACAAGACGATGGCAAAGTTCCAAATGCAATATTCTGCCCAAAACTGAGAAAGAAATTTAAATCATCTGAACTGCTCATAATTGAATCCATTGTGATTTTTCAGAAGAAAAAACTTTTGGGTATTTGCTGCTGCTTCATGTTTCCTAGAATGTCATTTAAATTTTGTGAAATGTAGTAGGTAATTCAGGAATTAAATTATAAATTAATAATCACAATTACAATTCTCTTTTTAAATAAACCCTTACAGGCCAATCTGATCTCATTGATGGCTGTCATGTCTTCATCTGGAGATAGTGCTCTCCAGGGACAGATCCAATGCCGATTTCAATATTGAAATTCAGCATGCTCAAACAAACGCTCCATTAGACACTCATAAACCACAAACAAATATGCTCCGTTTGATGGAGCTCACAAAGGATGGGAGAAACTACTACCTATTTACACCCTGGGTCATCTCAAGCCCGCTGAAGTCTTCATTATGTCATTAATAAATAAAAGCATAATTAAACTATAAGTAGCAGCAATGAACTAGAATTAAGAGACTGTTCAGGCATGCATTTCAATAGCATCTTCAGTCCTACCACTCACAACATCAAAAAGCTCTTTTGGCCACCTCAGCTTCAAACAAAATAGTGATATTTCCACATTTATAAGCATCACTAATATCTACAAGACAGTTAACTACGTATCCCCAAGCAATTTGTTCAAGGCCAAGAATGACAGCAATGATAATCTCTCCTTTCAGGGTGAAAGGGCTTGCAATTAACTAACTAATTCATCCTGCTTTGACCATATCTTGCAAATCTTGGTTCATTTTTCATATCACCTCTGCTGCTGAAATCCTGGAAAGGATGTCTAGAGTTAATTTCAAGGTTACTTTGTACTAACCATAAGCAGATGAGGAGGGGAAAGTTTTGATAATTGAAAGAGCACAAAACAGTGTAACCATCAAGAGCTCCTCCAGAAAAACAGCTGTTATAAGGTTCCCCAAAATAACAAAATATGACAGTCAGAAATAATCAAGCAGAGGGTATGATGTTTTGTACAGAAGTAGTTTAACTTGCAGCTTTTACTAATGCCAAAATTTAGGGATGGGTAAATAGCAAGTTCTATCTGGAAAGCAAACTAAAAGGAGTTGATACACACTTAGTGATTGAGAAAGAGGTTTTAGAGAGCCAAAATATAACAAGTCAGTTTTCATCTTAAACATATTTTTTGGTATCATTGTACTTAGCAGCTATTAGACAGTTACTAGTTTTTATAAGGAATATCTCCATGTGAATCACATGCAAAGAGCAAAGAAGGACAATCTACTTTTCTCCAGAACCTACCATCAGTTTAAATTCCAGATTTATACTAATTCTATTGTGACAGGAAGGTCAAAGATGAAATGACAAGGATAATGTGTCCCACCATGATCCAAGGGCATATTTAATCCTAAATCAGAAGTATGAATCCATATCTTTTGTGATTAAATGTCTCAAAGACACTGCAATTCAAGCCTCTTCGTTCCAGCATTACAGACATAATGATGAAAGCAGTGAAAAGTATAAAATGAGATATTGTAAGGATGTTTCTCACCTTCAGGCAAAATAATAAACCAGCAGTTACTGTCAAAATTAAGAAACAGTTAGACTTTATTTGTAAACTGTCCAAGAAGTAAGCACCTCCATGTGAAGTTTTACATGTTCCTTAAGGAACAAAAAGCCACATATAGCAGAAGAAAGTCAATTAGATATGCAATTTTTATGCATTTAGCATTAATAATAGAATTTCTTGCTAAGAGAATACAAATAATATAGTGCTCCTATTAAAGTAAGGGCTAAGACATCCACCTGTTACATTGTGAGCATAAAAAATTGTTGATAGTGTCTTGGAAAATCCAGTTAAGTTCCCCTCTTGGAAACAGGAGAAAATAATGAGTGCCCTGATTCCACAACTTCCTGAGTTTAAGAGCTGATTAGATTTTGATTTTTAAGCTCAGCATAGCAGTATGTAAACACTGGGGCAAGAATATATGCAAAATGATGAAGTGCTAATGATTTTGAAGTCACTTGGGCTTTTGTTGCCAGAGACAGCAAAATACTTTGATTCACCAAGAAAAGATCTTCTCCATGGAACACCAAATGAGCAGCTTCAGAAGTGCTGAGCTACCTCTCGAGTGGCTGAAATACTAAAAAAAAAAGACCTGTTATTTACAGAAGTACAGCATTTGTCACAATATTTCTCATTAGAGAGTGGTTACTAAGCCCACAATAGTGATAAGACACACTCAGATGCACAGGTGAGGCACAATCCTTACTGAAGGAAGAACTATTGCAACTTTTTGCAACTCTCTTTAAGACTCATTAATCCCTTTCAGATCATTTGATGTGTAGCCGTAGGAAGTCTTGTGATCAGCAACACACACATAACTCTGTGTATGTCCAAAGCAACAAAAAGCTAATGAAGCTTTTTTTTGTGTCACTTGAGACAATTATTTTGGTTTTCTTTTGTAACTTTTTCAACAATGTGAAAAATTTCTCTGCAATATCAGTTCTGGGAAAGAGGTGAAAATAAATGCAGTATTCAACTAAAATAATCATAAAATGTTTCTAATTTTAGGAGTATAATACTACATACTCCGAGTCCTTCATATATCATATTCAGACAAAAGGTTTGTGCAATACCTAAGCATGCTGGCAATTTTTTTAGTGGGAAAAAACACTTAAAAAAAAAAAAAGTAAGGTAATGTAGTGACATTTTATTACTCTAAGACTTTAATATTTTCAACTGCTGTTTTTTTATGTCATTCATTACCACATCTTTTATTCTTTAAAATGTTCAAGCAAATAGGAATTAATTTCATTATATTTAGCACCTGGCAAGCTATTACTGACTTCAGCAGAGAAGGATTTCAAGTCCCTCTGGAGCGGAAAAGATTAGATTAAGATTGTTAGACAAAGTGAATTCCTACCAACTGTCCTTTAAGTAAACCAAAAAAAACGGACTGAGAAATAGAAAACTGACCACAGAGCATATAAATTTCTTTCATTTTAAATATTTCATATTTTAAAATAGTCTTTATAATAAAGAAGCAGCCAAGTAGTAAAATAGAAGAACCAGCACAATAATGACTTATTTTTTTAAAATGGTGACTATCAGTGGTACCCTGTATATTGCCTTCTATTATTGCTTACACTTTTTTTTAAAAAATACTGGAGGGCAATGGAGGACAATGAAACAATCAGGTTTAAAAGAGCCCGCATTTCACACAATATTATTTTTGACACTCTGCTCCGAGGTCAAGGTCAGAGAGGGAAATGCTGCTTCCAGGCTCTCCTTATAGTCTCAGTGGTCTCTCTAATGGAGTAATTACAGCCAGTTGAGCTCAAATGCAGCACCACATTGGGTGGATGCATTTGTAGTCCCAGCTGGCAGAAAGGGCTCATTCTGCTCTGTTTTACCTGAGTTTTTTAAAGCCTTCTTTTGCCAAACAACTCAAGGCTTACAGACAGAAGGGCCAGTGCTGAGAAAAACCCACCTAAAAAATACATATTTAGCAGAAGTTATATCAAAAGCTTTCCTCCAGTTGCTTACAAACATCCTATGGAAAATGGTATAAAGGTAGGACTTTCCATACAAGGCACATAGCTTTCTTAATAGCATTACAAACTCAACACTGTAACTCCAATAGTGTGAGCTCAGAGGGAAAGATACATCAGAAAACACCAAATGATGTTTTCAGAACCCCTTAATAAAGCAATATGCAACTTCTCTGTGAGGGTGGATATCAGCAACACAAATATAAGCCTTTCATGGGCAAAGCAAAGGAAGACACTCAGATGCCAAGCCAGCTCTAGAACATGCACGCACGATGCTGCACTCCTGGCCTCTTCTCAGAGGAGGTACTCAAAAGCATTCACAGCTTATCAACATCTTGTTCTACAGTCATTGTGTTAAACAATCTGAAAAACACACTAAAACCTCAAATATTTAAGAAAAGACAAAAATTCTATTTGTATAGTTTTATGTTACCCAGCTGGGGTTTTGAATAATGGAAACTTGCACTTTTGATCTGTGGTCTTCCTTATCCAGACTCCTCTAAGAAAAAGCATGTCCTTCACACACACCCTGCAACTGCACAGTTATTTAGAGTGAGCATTTACATTAAAGATAAAACAAGACAGTTTTCTTTATGGTCCTGAATCTGAGCATCCTTCTATAAACATATCTTTATATTGCCCAGCACGTGACTAATGATATAGAAAATAACAAAAAACCTGATCAGGTGGAAAAACTTCCAAGGTCGGGCTATGAAATGTCTTTTGCTTTTTTCTATTTGAAGAATACACTAATTTTATTGCTATTTTACAAGACCTTCAAAGGCTATGCTATTCTTAAGTATAACAATCTTCCAAGAAAATATTGTCCTTTTACTCATAAGCCTTTATCTGCTAGTTGCAGATGATATCACATTCACTTTTTAAATAATATTTAAAGGTCAAACCAATAAGGCATAGAAAATGTTGAACATCTTGTACAATTCAAACAAGGCACTGCAGAAGCCACAGGGGTGTACTTGCTAAAATGATCGAGCAGTTTTTAACATATTTATTCAATGATTACCAGGGGCACAATGTAATCCACTTCTAATGGAAACCCACGGGAAGGGAAAACTCTGCTGAAAATTCATAAAAAACATCTTCAGAGTTTCTTCCTATCTATTTTCAAATCATATGAATATGAGGTTATAGATCAGAATATATCTAAATCGCAGTTTATTATATAAAGATGCCCAAGCTAGTTTTAAACTGCTTCAGGCAATAGGGACTTCCAGATTAAGGAGGTGGCCAAACCAGGAAGTAAAGGTGTCCATGGGACAAATAAATTGCATGTCTTGTGAGACTGAGACTAACTCAGAGCATGGTGCTTATAATGCCAAGGTTTTTTGTTCAATCCCTCTATGGGACATTCACGTAAGAGTTGGACTCAATGATCCTTGTGGGTCCCTCAAAGAAGAATATTCTGTGATCTGTGACTCTTCATGTACCCTGAGCCTTGCTGCTAACACACACAGTTTAAACTTTTTACCTACTCACCAAAGTAACTCAATCTCAGTGGATAATTGCAACTTTGCTCTGATTACTATTACCTCACCCCTGAGGAGCACAAAACACAGGCAGGAGACAGTATTCATTTTTCCTCTCCTGACTAGTGCAATTTAACAACACAAGCTTTTAGTTAGCCTGTATCAGAGGTAAAAACAGGTAGATATTAAACCACAATATCATCCCTCTTTGAGATTAAGTGTGTGCGTTTTTCCTTATGCCATGGATTTGTTCAGATTAGAAGGGACCTTAGGAGAGCACATAACCTGCTGCTCCAAGGGTCTCATTGAATCACAGAATAAACAAGGTTGGAAAAGATTGTAGAGATCATCAAGTCCAACCAGTTTCCTATTATCTAACATATCAACAACCTATTACCCAATACATCCCATCATCTGAATCATGTCACTAAGTACATCATCCAACCTCTTAAACACAACCAGGGACGGTGACTCCACCACCTCCCTGGGCAGCCCATTCCAGTGGGAAATCACTCTCTCTGAAAAAAAGCTTTTCCTAATATCCAGTCTAAACCTTCCCTGATGCAGATTAAGACTACTAAGGGCTTTATCCAGACCAGTATTTGTGGTCTGCCATGTCAAGTCCCAGGCGTTCAGACCACAACAGCAACTCCCAAAGCCCTAAAATCCTACGCATATATACTGCAATGTGCACAAGGTGCATTAAACACCTAGAAAGAAGACTCAAAAGCAACAGTGGCTCAGAGGGATGTTCTGAAGTCACCACCTACCTGTGTATAAAGTAATGCTTTCAGTTCTGAGAAGAAAAATATTTACAACAGTTTTCCTTCTCCTTGCATGAGTAATTTCTGCCATCTATAAAAAATCATTACAAAAGAAGTGTCAGAGACATTTCTTTGATCTCACACATACACGAAAAGAGGGAGGCACAGACGTGTTTCACAAGAAGCGGCATCTTGCTGGAAAGCCGCATAGGATGCTGAGTCTGCAGGAGATGTAGACGTGCCAGCAGAAGGACATTCCAGCGCTGACAAGGAGCAGCAACCAAGCTCCTCTGTCCTTTCATAGCTACGATAGTTTTGTCCCGCCAGAACAACTTTTGGATGCCAAAGTTAAGGGACAGCTTTGAGGCATCAGATTTTAACTGTGGATTGAGCCCTCATTCAGGTGGCTGTAATTCTGGGAATTAACTCTATTTTGAGATACCAATTAGGAGAGCACTTGAGCATAGTCTTTTTTAGCCTTCATTTAAATTATACAAATGCCTAAGGCACTGTTCAGAAATGCATTGACTTTTAATGGCAAAATAAAAAAGAAAGCCTTCATGACAACACAGTTATATTCTTCACTGAAAACTTCTACATGGAGAAATAACAAAGAGCATAGTAGGAAAGAAAACTTTTACAGCAAAACTTGACTTCCACTATTGGTGCCATGCGAACAAACATTTCAAAGCACGGGTGTATGCTGGACAAACTAAACCTTTGGAAGTGTGGGGACACATATGCTTATAACAGATATTTATGTATACGATATTTATGAGGATTTGTATTATACTAATATATTAACATAATTATATAAATACAAGTAACATTCATGTACTCAAATATGATTGCTATAGTTTGCTAACAGAAATTGTCCATCCCACTACAGCCGAGCTGCACTGCACTTGCTTTGGGGGAAAACTGTCTCCAGACAGATGGGTTTTAACAAGTCTACTTCCTTAGAAATCCCTTCTAGCAGGGCCTGAGAATTTCTGTTGAGTGATATTTATCTGTTTTTGCAAACTCACCTACCTGTTTCTGGAGGATCCTGCTCTGATTTTGATTAATGCAGTTAATTATTGTGCCAGAATAATCATACAACAGCAGCACACCTTTCTGCTTAGCTGGTTGTTTGTCATGCATATTGAGTTGGTATTGATAGTCCAAACACCAACAAGAATGCAATTTTCATATTCCCAGAATGTTAAAGTACAAAAAATTTCCTGCTCATGGTCAGCCTTTGAGACAAAGTCTCTCTGCTTTGATGGAGAACTTGCATATTATAGTTCTAGTAAATTTTTAAACTGACAAGCCACCACCTCATGCAAAAAATAAATAAAATAAAATCAGAAATACCTTAACCATTTAGAGATTTGTTATCTTGCTTGTTTAGGCTGAATGATAGTTCTGAAAACAAAGGTATTCTGTGACCTTCTCATTGGATGAGTAACAGATGTATCTTCTATTCTAGACATCATTTGGTTTAAGCTGGGATCCTCACTTCTATCAGTAGCAGGAGATCTATGTCCTCCCAGGAGCTATCCTGGTGTGGTCCCCACCACAGGTGTCACCAGCTGTCACTACTATCAAGGATCATAAAAGCCATTTTAACCCATAAGTCAGTGGTGTTTACACAGACCTCACCCATTTTAAGCAATTAAAATGTCCCAGCATATGAAATGCAAAGCCTGCTTAATGCTAGGGCAGACACTGTCTTAAAACAGATACATTAAACTTTACTAAAGATATGAAGAAGAGGTAGAAAGAGATTAATATTTTTATTTTAAATCATGAGTTGTACTTTAAAGATATTCTGTTTTGCCTTCCCTTTCACTGCAAAATTTGTAATAAAAATCTCTTCCTCGACAGGCTTATAGATATTAAAGCTAGGTATTAACAGCTACTTTGCCAAATACGAAAATATGTTCATGAAAGAAGTTTTAATCTCTTGTTGTTACTATTAAAATTTTAATCCTGTTCTGGAGAAGCGACATTCAAAAAGAGACAGAAAGAAGAAGCAGCAGAACATGACATCACTTCTGAAGAACCAGAGTGAATAGATGTTCTGATCAGCCACTCCTAGGCTCCTTATCTGTTTGTTTCCACCTTTCAAGTGTTCACAGTTTCTCAGCAATGCTGAGAAGGAAGAGAAGAAGGCAAAAACTGAGAAAAGAGAAAAGGCAACAACTGAATTGCAAATTTAGCTTTTCAAGTGTTTATCTTGGTTTCCTCAACACAATGCAGATGTTATTGCCATCAAATTCTTTTCCTGGTAAGTTGTCTCTGTTTGACTTTGTCAATAAGGTCATAATATCTTTTTTAAATAGAAGTATGGCAAGCTGATTTCTAGAAAGTTGTTTAATGCACTAATAAAACAAGTTTTATATTTCAATCCCTAAACACCTCTTTCTTAAAAGAACAAGAGAACATCCTATTTCCTCAAGAGATCCTCCACTAGAGACCTACTTTGTTATATTACTATCATTCCAATAATTTCCAAATGCTCTTTCATCATGTTTTCAAGTCGCAATCCATACAGGTACTTGAATTCAGGTCATCAGAAACAGCTCAGTTCTGAAACAAGTTGGGTCTTGTCCTGTACAGGAGACAGTAGGAAAGTGAGAGAAAAGAACATATCCTTGGGATGATGGACTATGTTTGTACACTTGGTTACTTTTTCTTACAAAGGAGTGGAAATATTCAGTGTGTAGACATCCTATTTTCCCTTGGTTTGCATCGGCCTTCTAAGTAACTTGTGAGCTTCCCAGCACAGGGTATTATATCTCCTACTAATTGACAGGATTCAAAAACAACTAGAAAATTCTGTAAAATAAATAACAGGCTATTAAATACAAAACTAAAATATGTTTAGTCCAAAGAGTCCGTAAAGAGCAAATTGTTAACGGCTAGCAGAACCCTCTGAGGAAATCTCACTAAAAGCTTGCTTAGTTAATCAGTTTTTTCCCAGGCACTGAGTAGCCATTTAAAGCAAAGGGCTGAATGGATAAAGATCTCATCTGGTCAAGCTGCGCATTGTTCTAGTGGAAAAAAATATGCTGAAGTATTCTCTGAAGACTTTTTTTAAAAAAAAAAATACCTACACAAAACACAAAACACAACTCCTGTGTATTCTACAGATCAGTAACCAGTGGCACTTATCTTTCAGAAACTGGTTAGAATATGTAACAGAAAAATAAAAGTTCTCCTCTTTTTTAAACACATGAATCTCTTCCCTAACCAGACGTCAGTGTGCCAGCCTTCTATCTCAGAACACTTCTTTCCTAACCTACACAATTTTTGTTTCATGTCCTCACGGGAGGAAAAACTGCCCACCTCTTCTCTGTTTCTGTATTCTCAATTGAAATGTACCCAGACTAGGAGGGTAGAAGTAGTGATAGTGATTACAACTGTAAACTCATTCATTTTTCAGTGTGTTTTTTTAAAAGTCAAAATTGTACTGATTATTCCAAAAGTAAACATTGATACATTATACAAATCAATTGACTTAAAACTACATGGCAGCAAGATTTACCTTGACTTTCTCAAAAATTAAGTCCATTCTACATACAGGTCAGTCATCACGGACTGTACTCTTCTGTACACAGACTGATTAACTGCAAAGATCAGTGAATCAAATGCAGCTTTTTTCAAGTGATATTATCTAACAGCAGCTCTGTCAATGCTGCAATTTTCCTCTTAGAAACTGTTTGCAAAGAAAATAATGCAGATAGCATGAGTTGGCAAGTAAAGGGTTCTGTTGGGTTGTCAGTGGATGACTGAATTATTCCTTCTTATTGCTTTAGGATTATTTTGGTGGTTTTCCACCATATCATGCAAGCTGTGTATTCAGGATACTCCCACAATTTCCACTGATGGTTTGTACAGTAGCCAGTAAAACGGGCATCTGGCTGGTAAACAGTTACATCATTAGCAATAGAATAGATGCCAATGACACTTTATATTTTTATGCTTCACAAGAGTCAATGCAGGGAGAAATGGAATTCCTTTCTCTTTCAGAAAGGAAGCTGGCAGCAAAATTTCTCCTGAAATATGCCCCAGCCCTAATGAATTTGTATTCTCCACATTATGAGACCTTTTCAGGCAGAGTTCCTTTCTCCCTTCTCATCTCTCTCTATATACAACCCTCCCCCCTTAAGCTTCATTTTATTACTTGCTCCCACAGAAATACCCTTTCACCGAGGTACCGTTACATAGAAATTAAAGCTTAATTTTAAACATTCTCTCAAACACTTGTGTTTAAGTTTAGGGGTTTTTTTAATCTAAGAGAAAAAAAACCACAATGAAATTCAGCAAACTTACAAGATCTTGCTGTTATTTTTCTTCACGTGCATTTTATAACTGAAACTTACTCTATTTTATCTACAAGGCTTTGTAGTACAGTGAGTAAAATGTGACTGCTCCAGGTGTTGAATTTTTTTTCCTTCTGTGTTGTTCAAGCTGCCATTTCTCATGAAGTAAAATCTGTTGAAATTACTGAGTAACAATTTTTTTTCAGCTATAACCTCATTGTTTCAGTCAAATCTACTATGTGGTTAAACATCACTGATTGTTTGCACAGTCTTTATAACGCAAATGTCCTCAGCATGCTGGCTGACTTTGCTATGTGAGGCCCACTATACGCATTAATCATGTAGCTAATCTGGTTCTCATCTGACCTTGATTTAGTAAAACCACAATATTGCAAAGAAATTAGGTCCTGTGGAGATATTTTATCAGACTTCAAAATCTTTATTGCTATCCACTTTTTCACTTTGCAAAAGGATTGAAAGGTTATTGGATGCTTTATTCGTATTCTGCCTCTCACCTTTTTCTCCTCACTGGTTATGAGTTTCAGTCAAACACTTCATGTGGGGTTTTTGCTTCTCCCCGAGGATTTCAAACTAGTCTTGGGAAAAACAGGTATTTTCATCAAGGTTTTCATTAAAATACACAATTTCAGGCAAGCAGAGTGTAATAATACTTTGAAGGTATAAGCCTACATAGCCAGGTCATAACCTGTTCCCATAACACTCCCTTGGCACATTTAATATTAATACAGACTCTCACAACCTTGAGGATTTTTCTAGTAAGAATGTGAGGAAGAGGAATTTGCTCATTAATTGGAACACAAACACTCAACTGTGCCCTAATCTTTCTGCTATGAATACTTATAGACTAATAAGCATCAGTTCAAAGGGAAGGGAGAGATACAACAGGTTCACATGGGACATGATCTGGTGGACTGCAGAATGAGTTCTTAAAATCCCTACATATAAAAACCACAAAGATAATAACTGGTACTGGAGGGAATTAGGTATGGAGTAGAATAAGTGTTACTTAAGCCCAAGTGTTTCAATTTAACCAAAATCCCCTCTCAAACAACAGCTGAAGAGGCTACACAGACTGTAGGAGCAGCTTCATCACCCTTACCCTATCCAGAGAAGTTCCTGTACCCACCCCCTTTGCTAAGGATTTATGTAACAGAGGAGCTGTTAAAATGCTTTAAAAATTGTTTCAGAGTTTTTTTGACCTTTCAGTGATGAATGTGAACTGAGAGATGCTAAGGTTCACCCTCCCATGATGATAATCCTCTTGGAAACCCAACCACTGTTCCTCCTTGCCTTAGGCAGCTGACAGTGGAAGTGATGACATGTGGTGTCATGCTATCAAGGTTGGACAACTTTAACTTGGCACTGGAGGGCAATCTTTAGATTTGCATAACTGAAGTGGAACCCCTTTATGTTCCAAATACTCTATTACAAAGAGGTTTACCCTTTCTTAAGTGTAGCATGGGTACTGCTCCCCCTTACAACAGTGTTCCAGTTAACCTGGATGATCTGCACACATAAAAGCTACAGGAGGAATGATGTAGACACCAATTATTGAAAACAAGGACCAGCAAAAGATGCCGGCGTAAAAGAAAAACTGAAATCAAACTTTTATCTGTTTACACTCAGGTCATAATTATTCCAAAGCAAATTATTTTAACACAGCAATTCTCTTCTGTTATGCCTGGAATCTTGCCTCAAAAGAAGAGCACAATGTTCAATAGCTCTTTCCTTTCCCTCCGACTATTTTGCTTGGAAACCTGCTTGGGAAGAACCCCAAAAACAGAGAGCCTTAGGGTCCTGGTAAACCAGCTTCAGTTCTCCAGACTGATGGGCTTTATCTCAGCATAAACTCAAATCAGGTGTGCTCAGAAGCCATGGGACAAGCTGCCCTGAAGGTACAAATGGAAAACACAGTAAAGACAGGAAGAGCAATACAGAGAACCAAAACAGAATATAGCGCAGTTGGGCCAGGGGGCCCATAAAATTCATGATGTGCATGTCAATTGAGACCTGGTCACAGTAGATGACAGGCCATAGTAGCTTTTTATGTTGTTTTCCAGCACCAAAACACCCACAGGAGCGGCCGCTGCCTTTCCCTGAAGTGAAGATCTGGCCAAGGCAGGCTCCACCGCAAGCTGCAGTCCCATGTTAATGAGCCCAGTCTACAGTAAACCAAATACAGATTCAGTTAAAAAAAGCTATTCCTGAGCAAACACTGCCGATTTCAGGGTTTCCAGTATTTACACGTTTCTCAAATGCATCTGCCTATGCTATTCTGCTCACAGTAGATGAAATGCCACTAACACGGGCACCACTTCAGCCTGCTGCTTTCAGAAGCCTCAAAATAAATATGCCTATGAAACAGAGAGCAAAGAGGCTTTTTGGCAGATCATCCTGATCATAAAACTGGACCTACAGGAACCAGGAAGGGCAAAAGCAGCACTGTAAAGTGCCATTCAAATGCTGCTGCTATTATTTACATTTCTATTTAACACTATGTACACATCTAAGAACAAAACTATTTTTATTGAATCTACAAGCAAACACATTCTCCATTTCATTTTTACTGCATCTATGATACTCTTAACTTCTAATATGTATTTACAAGGGTAATTAAGCATAGTGGCTTAAAAGACACTTTAAAATGGTAATTACCAACTGGAATTATTCCCAGAAGTAATTTCTAAAATCTGGGGCACTGCATTTCACTAAGTTTCAGCAGTACTACATAGTTTCCTACTTTTATCCCCAGCTAAATGTAGATCACAAAACTATCTGATCCAGATGAAATTGCTAAGATAAACACAAATAGTGGCTTTCCACAACTAGCACTGCTTCTTTAGCAGTTCTAGAGAAAAATCTGACAATAGAGCTAAGACTTCCCGTAGTTTGGAAAGAAAAAGCCGACAAGCATAACGCTTGCTCCAAGATGATGTAGCATAGAACAGCACAGCCATAAATTATTCTAAAATAGCAGGAACTGAAATTCCCTTTATTCACATACACAGGATTCCTTCTCTAAGCTTGAACATTAAGATATTGGAGCAGAATCTTGACATTAAAAATTCATAGCAAGTGAAGAGTATTGTCTCTTGATTGGCCTACACATCTCAAAATAGTCAGTCTTCCTCAAGCATGTTTTGATGATCAGTTACATTTAAAGGTCATGCTGGTCTTTGTACCAAAGTTGCAATATTAGAAACAAACCAAATTTAATTATTCAACTGAAAATTTTTAAGTTCTCCTGCAAGGTGGGACAACGGCGCCACAGTTATACAAGCCAGCAGTGCTCACAAAGTATGAGCCAAATTTACAATATTGGATTATTTACCAGTCAAGCACAAACAAGCAGACTGGTGGGTTTGCTTCTTTGGAGGGTCTTGGAAAAACTATTGCTGGCTGTGGCAAGCACTCAATGCCTCGATATCATCCAGTGATGAACTCTTAGAGGACTAATTACATCAGATTTTCTTTGTACATGCTAGTCCTGTAATCCAATCCTGTAAGTTTGTGGGGTGAGATACTTCCTACTTCAAGACAAAAAGCAACTTGAGTGAAGCCTGAGGTCCCAGAGCCAAGCTACAGCCACCAAAGAGCTCCAAACCTTTGTCTCCATACATTTCTTGGTTTTTATTTCCATGATTACTTCCCTTTTAACCACTCCTTGGCAAACATCCAGCAAAAGCTTCCCACCACTCCAGAATCCTTCTATCAATCTGATGTAATAACTCATGCAAAGTTTTAGCCTTATCTACTAAAATTTATTATGCCCTTTCAGGGAAAATGATGATTTTCAGAGTAGAAAGGTACATTTTACCCTAATTACTGGTATCACAGCACTTGCTTTTTGTTATAGGACAATAATTCCCATTTTAATATATTCTCCTGAGAAATAACCATTTTACATCACTATAGCAGCACTTTGATATTTTATCTTGCATAATCTTATAGGACAACTTTTCTTCATTCTGTGAATTTCCTCTCACATTAAGAGTGTTTTTCATATTAAAAAAAATCTTTTCCTCCTTCTCCATGAACATGTATTGTAAAACAGTTCTTAACTGCACAATCATATTCATTTTTTCCACAAAATTCCCCAGGTATACTTGCATAGGACCAAAGCCAAAAGGAGTCTTCTATGAAAGCCCCAAAATAGGTTCAGCTTACACTGTTCCTATGCACGAAATTCTCCCAGAAGCTCATCCTCCTGCCAACCTTTCCCAAGACAGTCTACACTGCTACTTACTATTGGAGTGCAAAACAAAAAGTGGTAAATACTTGGTTTAAGAGTGCACATTTAAAGATGTATCTCTGCACAGTCTCTCCTTTTTCCCTGTGCCAATCCAGTTGTTAATACTTTTTTTTTTCCTAGATTATATATTTTCCAAGAAAATACTGTAACTTTATATAGCACTTTGTATCTGTGTTTCCTCGGCACAACCACCATAACAAACCAGGCTTGAACCTCAACAGCAGCCTTGGAGACACTCTGCAACCAGAGGGTTGAAGAATTTCTTCTACAGAGTTCCCACAAGACAAGATTTATACTGAAACATCTGGTTTTGTTAGCAAAGTGTTCTGTATAAAGCACATTTTTATCTGAACATTGGTGCCTCTACTATTTCAAAGTCACTGACAGCTGGTTCACTATTTCTATGGTTAAATTAAGTTTACCCCAAAAAGAAGGATGACCCATTTTAAATAGGGCTTGCACTTTGAGTGATGAATCCATGATGATGGATTCCTACCTTTTTCCTCATGATATTGTGAGTATAATTTGACATAATAGGTACAAGAAGGATTTTTTTAGGTCTAGCAAATTAACTGATTGTTAATTACTTTTGCTCTTTCATCAAGCTGTTCTGTTGGTTGCTTTTCCAGATAAATCATTTAAATCAATTCAACTACTGATCAATTATGTGATCAGATGAAGCAGATTTTAAGCAGCACAAAAATATCCTCCTAGCTCTGTGCTTTACAAGCTGCCATCAGTGTGAATACCACCATACTCCTCCAGTGAACCCGCAGCATTCTACACTGAGATCAGAGCTGGGTCCAAGGCATGTATTTTAATGTGTTTTTCATGGAGGATCAATTCTTTTCCATATTTTCTTGGTGTCAAAAATATACTACAATCAAGTTTCTCAATAATAGTTAAAGAACAGAATATCTATTATTATTAGGTGTTCCTTAATATGTCCCAGGTTTGGAACATAAATGCTTTAAATCTTCAGTCTCAAAATTCTGTGGACAGAAACACCTTTCATAATTATCTCTAAAAATCAATAGGAAAAACCTTACATAAGTTTAAGTTATCGGGCAAGTATAGACACCAAAAGGTTGTATGTATCCTTGAGGTCAGAGTCTTAAAGGACACCTGAAAAACCTCAACAGGAAATTTCTGTAGATGTATTCATTTGTATTTTGCTGTAGGCAAAGGAGCTATGCAGTTTCTAACAAATCAATGCAAGCCAAACCAAAATTAGCAAATTGTCTGATCTGACAAAAACCAAGTTGAACACTCGCCTTCAGGAGGAGGAAGCTAGCAAAGTTAATCATACAATTTACTTTGCTACTAACAATCTATTGTGGCATAATGGTAGGACTCGATCTTAGAGGTCTTTTCCAACCCAGATGATTTTATGATTCTATATTGTGTAAGATTCATTTAAAAATAAATTATAAAAACTTCAAAATAATTTCAAGTCTCTCTTTTGCAGCACATTCTCCTCATTCTTACCAGAATGACATTGGCTAACATGCAAGTTCCAGAGATTTGCTGTTGTTCCTTGCTGAGCACTAGAGGCCACTGGTCAGGCAGGGAGATGAAAGGTCATTATGCAAGCCAAGAGGAAACCTCAAAAAAAACTCTGCACTGAGTGGTGATGTCTGTGCTCTCCAACTGCAAGAGCAGAAGTACCTTACAGCTCAATCCTACCCAGGCATTTTCCAGGTAATAGACTTCCCATCCACCTTCTCTCTGTAGAAATTCAGCAACGTAACTCTCTCCATGGTGGGTACCATTGCTGAGCCAATATCACTGCTGCCTGCAGGACAAGAGGAGCACCTCACTGGAGGATCTGTGCAAGGCAGGACTCACTATTTAAAATCCCTGGATGATTTTTCATAGGAGTGGTTAAACATTTTTACTTCAACATTACACAAATTTCAAGAAACTTTACAGCTTTACCTGGCAAAGCTAGTGTCTGGAGGAGACAAGAATCCTTTCGGATTCTACTGTCTCAGTTCCACAGCTAGTGGAAGAACAATCAGGGGTATTTGGAGGTGAGTTTCTCTGGGGCTTTTTTGGGTGGGTTTTTTTTTGGTCTATTTGGGGTTGGGGGTTTTTTTGTTTCAATTTTTTTCTTTTTGTTTTGGTTTTTGGCATGACCTTGATACCATTTCTGTTTGAAGCAGTGTTAACAGGCACCCACTTCTCCCCTTAAACTGTTCCCTTTTATGCAGAAACTCTCCATCATGGGAAGTTTTATTCCTCCTGATCTGGATTCCTCAAGCAACCGAGGGCACTGACGTACAAGCACAGCGGCCTCAGGGGAGTCCCACAGAGCAGAAAACATGATGAAGATTTCCATGTTTCATTCTGTAATGCAGCAGCTGCAGAAGCAGAGGAGAGACTACTGCTATATGTCACTCAGAAATAATATCATCCAGACTGCTTTGTGATAAAGATATAATGCACATATGCTTCTTGAATGATAACAATCTATTCTTCTTTTTCAAGTTTGCTGCAGATTCAAAGTGATGTTTCGGCCAGCGCACAACCCCTCGCACTTTTCATGCATAGGCTACAGGCATGTCACATGCATTTAATAAGTTGTATTTAATAGGTCTTAAGCAATATTATTTTTGTTTAAAAGTGTAATTCATGTTATTCTGTAACTCCTTTCCTGATATTTCACTTGCAGATACAATTCCTGATATTTATATTAGTATTTCAAGATAATACAAGTGACAGACACAAATATACTATACCAGCGGTTGACAGGCTAAGATGTGGGCCAGGTTATTGTTTCTCTGATTAAAAACAAGATGAATACATGCACCAGAATTACTTATTCATTTCTTATAATTTCACATCACCAGGGCTTTTCTTCAACTTGTCAGATGAAGTGCACATTAAATATTAGCAGACTTAAATCTAACATGTTAAGAGTTTCTTCTTATGCCCTTTTATAGTAGATTTTGCTTCAGCTCATTACACACATCAACACAATAAGCTGTGAAATATACTGCTATATATAGTGAACATATTCTTCCTGACACAGAATGCTAATCTAGTCTCAAGATTAAAAACTGTTGGAAAATAAAATATAGAAGTATTTACTTATTTTTTNCTACAAGCTCCCACCCTAGGAAACTCTCAAGCTGTCAAAAATCAGATGGTTTTCTCAATACCTTTTCAGGTTTTTCTTTGCCAAGTTCAGTTTAAATTCATCTTTTAATGCTTCTTGGCATTTCAGACTTCATAAAAATGCAGTCAAGTAGGAAAAAGACTAAAACTGTTCTACCAATGATAGTTGGGTCATCAAACTAAGTTACAAAGCAAAGGTTCCTTTTTGACAGGTTGTTCAAACACCATTTAATTATCTTAATATTAAAGCGGGGGGGAAGGGTGGGGAGTAGAGTGGGAAATCAACCAAAAGAACTAAAAACTACTAAGCTGGACTCTGCTTTGGCATAACTAGAGCATATCAATAGCAACTTTGGTCAAATAGGTGGTTTTGCTGTAGCATGAAAGAAATAAAAGTTATTTTTCAGTTCATATAGAGTGTTGCAAATCTTCAGTGAACTCAGTGCTCCAACACACATACAGCAGAGACTTACCATTCCCTGCCCTCTGCTCACCCTCAGAGACAACTCTATCGCAATGGCAAGGAACATACTTCTTCCATCATCTCTAGAACCATAATAGTCTCACCATATTTGGGTAAACTGGTTAAAGAAGTAGAGATTCAGCAACTAATTCCTGACCAGATTTGATAACCCTCTCCAAAGAGATGGCAAAAAACAAATATTTGAGAGTACAGTGCTAATTATCTTTTCTCTCTGCATGCAACATCAGAGCCATGAGCTAGCACAAGTCCAAGTTAATTTTACGATGTACTACAGCATTTTTCTTTGAACCAGATTACAGCTGCAGAATTCAAAACAGACTTAATATTCTGGATATTCAGAGTCCAGTTATAAAGCAATCACCTCAGCAATGCTCAAGTCTAGGTAAAGTCCTGGATGCATGTCTGCTTTTCCTGATTCGTGGGCATCACTCACTAAATTATTCAGATCTACGCACATTACACCAGTACACAATAAAAAACATTCCCATACTGAAAAAAGCCAACCTGATGACCACAACTTAAATGGCAACATGTCCTCAGGTTCACTTCAGTCCATATTAACATGGGGGGGACAGACACAATACTTACATCTTGGCATTTCTTTTCTCTCACCCTAACAAAAGAAATTATTTCCTTAAAATGAAGCTAAACTTTCATAGTCAGAAGCACCTGATGCCAGAATCTTGGCCTGGCCAAGTATAGTGTTCTGAATCAAGGAGGGTCTAGCTCTTGGTTTATGGCTCACATCTACCCCAGCTATTCTCAGCCCCAGTGCTGACACATCGCCAGACTCACAAAAGGGATCATTTCAACACACATGCTGGAAAAATAGATGGAAAGGCAGTGCTGATGCTGCAATAACTGGAAGAATGTTCTCTATTCCTCAGCTGCAGAATAATGTTATTTTTAGACAGAAATAAATCTAGCCATCACTGAAAATGGAATCTATAAAAAATGCTGAACCTCTGGTTTGTTTTACTGAATCCAACCCAATAAGAAGCCACATATTGTGATGCAGATTTCCTGCAAAATACCTCTGTGCAAAAGCACTGAGTAATGAATCTCTACACTTATACTCAATATGCAGTTCTGGCAAAATAGTCATGATTGCTGATTGCTTATTCATCTGATTTTTAGATGGAATTAGAGGATCTTATCCTGGCATCCCTTGGAAACATGAAAGCAGATAGATTTCAATAGGCTTTCAAATCCAGAGGAATTTCTTCCCTGAGAATCAAGGCCTTACACCTACTATGTTCAAACCTTAATTTATAGCTAGATAGGAAGCACATCTTTCATTGATATATAAAGCGCATATAAACCAAAACTTAGTCTAGCTGATACCTTAACAAGTCTTAGCTGAAATTAACCATCACAGAAGAAAGAATGAGAGAAAGAGTGTGCATATAAAAATATTTATGTTTCTGGTGTTATTCTTGCCTCCTCCCCTGAGTTCTTCAGCCATTCTAGCCCTATTGTGGTTCCAGAGCTAGGCACCACCATTAGTCCTTTGCTGGAAGGAATAACATGTTCATGATGATGATTTCTTCTTCCACACTCTGGGATGAGTTCATGGAAGTGTTTTTTTAAAGTTAGATTTGATTGCGTTTTTGTCTTTTCTTTTTGCACCAGTTTACAGCTCCAGATTACATCCAGATTTACTGCATGTTTCATGGATGTTGGAAGATAGTGCTTTGTTCTTAAAGCCAGTTTTGTGCAGCTTACGTGGGCTGCACCTCTTTGCATGACCATAACCTAGTCACAGCCTCCATGGCACCTTGTGACTATGCATTTCCACTTGCTTCTTGTGTCTCCACTCTTCAATCCAAGCCTGGATTTCTCTATATTATGCCATTTGTGAGTCACAAAATGATGGTGGCACCATACAAGGGCCACCGGATTCCACCACTTGTACTGGCTCCTCTCAGGTGCAGGACACAGGTTATGCCAGGAAGGAGAAAGCACAGAGGGTAGGAGGGCAGGAAGCGACTCACAGCATGGCTTTCCAAGGCCAATGCCTTCAAGTCACTTCATGCAATATGAACACAGTACATAAGAAACCGTGGAGCAGCTTTCCACACCACCACCAGTGCTGATGTAGTCAAACAGCGTAAAGCACAATTCTTTGTGCTTGCATTCACTCAAAGCAGCATCTTATTGTCAAACTGTCATCTGCTGCACAACAAAATAACCAATAAGCAGAAGTTTTTTATCTAAAAGTGAAGAAACTCTGCTTTAATCTTTCAAATCAAAATTACCAGCTCTGTGCTTCAGCTTTATTTTGCCCACAAATGTCCTTTGTTTCACTGCAAGTTTGAACAGCACTTAAAGTCAAAATTTACCTGTTGTCAGAAAAAGTCTTGATAAAGAAAGGTTAGTTTACTATGCATTCAGTGAGATGAGCAGAGCATATCTTACTAGTAGAGTTTTTAGTATTTGAACAAAGAGAGGAGTGAACAGCAACACACTTGATCGCACACAAGCTTTGAGGCTGTTCAGCATCTATTTTTCAGTCACGCTTAGATGATTGCCAGCACTGTGGCACAGACCTCTCCTCTTCATGTAATATATCTGTGTTCTAATGTACTACACATATTGAAAATGTACAATTCAGATGACACACCTTTGCTATAGTGAACTATAGATAAATGAGACAAAGGAGTAGCTCTACAGAGAGGAAGCTTCTACACCTTCAGTCTGAAAAACCACCTTCAGTAACAAAACTTCTGCTTCAAAACATGAGAACTAATATGACATAGGAGTAACTGTAATAGAACTGAAACAGAGTTGATAAAGATTAGTGGTGTAGTTAAGAAAACTGAAGCTCCTTTCAATGGAAAAAATGACAGTAGAAACATCTGCCACATTTTCTAGTGATGAAATTCTACATACCTCTTTCCTGCATACTAAGTGTAATCCAGAGATACAAGTAGACCAAGGTAAATCTGACTCTTTCATAAGGAAGTGGGGGGGTTTCACAGTATTTTTATTATTTCTGCAAAGCCTTTCCTACATGCTGCTATCTTTCCCCTGCTTTCAGTTCCAGAAACAATTTTAAAGGCCAGTAAAACTATTTGTTCCGATACTGCAGTGCTCTGTGGAATGCTGGCCTCAGTGAGACCCAAGAAACAGCCTAAATGAGTGCAATTTAGCTTCCCAACCCAATCCTTTAAGAAGCGGTTGAAAATGTAGCACAGTTTGAACAGCAAAAACGTTAATGAGACATCTCTAATTCACACCCACACACTGACCTGATAGGTACATGCTCCGATACTGCCTATAGTTCCATTTTCAGGCTATTTAATCTTTATAGACAATGTCATATTATAGTTCATTACACAACTATGCAGGACATATTCAGACACCTCACAGTATTTTTGCCAACGAAGAAGAATCTTTTGAGTTTTTGGACATTATATTGTATTGTAAGTTTGTTTAATCTTCAGATATGCTATACAGCAACACCTGAAGAAGGGGCAATATTTAAGTCTTCTTTCCATCTTATTTTCCTGTGTCATAGAGCAGGATACAGAACTGCGATATCTTTCACGCAGGCTGCTGCAGGTTGCAGAATCACGGCCCCCCCCAGACCTCTGCATTAGACTTGCTCAGTTTTTGGGGAATTTTCATCCTGGAGATAGATCCATCCCTCCCAGTTCAGCCTGAGAGATTAAGTCTGAGCAAAATTTAACCTCATGAAGGAAACTGAACTCATGAAGCACTTGACTTCCAGCGATGTTCAACTTTCAGATTTCACCCCAGTTTTATTTTGTGCGTCTTATACAGACAGAGACCATAGAACTCGTTAAAGACGGCAGAAGCAGCAAGGAGCTTCCAGCTCTGGCCTCAAAAATGCATACTTGCAATGCTCTCCACTTTCTCCCCTTCCTCCTAGCTCAGAGCTGGAGTGTCCTAGTGATATCTAGACCAAGCTTAAATCTCATTTAAAATTCGCCTGGTGATGGAATTAAACTCTGCACTGCTCCAGTTACACAGCAGCTCCAGGCCTTCATGTGGGGACACCACTCCTGACCCCGCTGTCACAATCTGTCACTCATCCACAGTATTCATTATCACAGATGCCTGCAGGAGACAGCTCTAAATACATCTCACGTGGTACAACACAACATCAGCATCATTCCATCAGTTTGGGGTGTATAATGGACCAGATCGCTGCTGAAATGTAAAAAAAACCCCAACCATCCCTCCTAAGCAGGGGCTGGCTGAACACAGGCAGTGCCTTCAACACCAGAAGAGCCTGCTAGGTCTGTACTAAACCTATAGAATAATTATGCTCAATGGCATATGCAAAGGATTATTAGCAGCAGTAAAGGCCAAAGTGAACTTCACAGAATTTATAGAATGACACGTAGAGTCTCCACCCTGGCCTCCAGAGGTCACAAAATCACCTTACTGCAATTCACTGGAATTGTGTTTGGTATTTCAAAACAAATTTTAGATTACTTTTCCGTGCAAAAACAAGTCATGGGGGGGTTGTGTGTATGTGTGAAGCGAAATAAAAATGTTCAGAATTTTAAAACTTCATAGACTTCTAGAAGTGTAATACAGGTTTGCTTACATAAAAGCAAGGAAATAGTGTTTAAATATTCATTAAATCATTTCACCAATTAAGAATAAGACTGTACTGATAGGTCTTATTTGTATTCTAAGTGTGTTTGGCACAATTACTCAAGCTTTTGAGAAGAGGTAATGAGAAAAATTACTGACAGAGAAGAAAATGCAGCAAATGTAAATGAAATTATTTTCACCTAATTCATCAGTCATTCCCAGACAAGAAAAATATCTAAATAAATGCATACTCTGATTTTACTTTAACTATTATTTCCCATTGAATCTTATGATCAAAAAAAAAAAAGTACTAAAAGCATTTATTTCAATGCTATTCAGTTAATAAAGAGCATCCAAATAAGAAGGAAAAAGCTAAGGTTTAATACAAGAGATAACTGATATGAAAGTGTGATAAATCCTAATTGCAAGACATTACATGTGCTATAACCCCTGTAATTTCTATTATTTTAAAAATCCGCGTCAGGTCCAAAGGCAAAACAAGTCAGGGGATGAAACATACCTGGTTTCCTTTGTTATGTGGGGTAGAAGTTCAGCATATACTCATTGCTTTTCTGAGCCTGTTCTGCTCCATGGTGCAGGACATGGGACTTCTGCACCTTCTTATGCTTCCTCCAGTAGAATATCTTCTAAAACTTCAAAATGCCTTTCAGAGGACAGGGCCATGTGTACCTGTCAGTCTGCTTTTTTCCTGCATTACAATTCTACTCCCTGATACCCTGTAAAGCATTCAGAAAGGTTTTGACCAAATTCAGGGTCTTTCCATTAAGTTTCAGGAGATGGTGCTTTATTTGAGGTGCATCTTTGTGCTTCACTTCAACCTCCTTCACAGATATGTGTGGACTCATCATTGCATACTATATTCACATAAAGGCAAAAGCCTATGGAGACAAAAGTGTATATATATAAAATGTTTTAAGAAAATGTTTCTCAATTTTCAGTCAGTTTTGGAAGCTTTGGGTAGTTAACCAGGTTAATTTGTAGACTTACAAGATATTTAATACAATACATGTCAATTCATAGTGTATTTTGTCATCAACAGTTGCAGCTGTAAAGAAGTTGTGGATTTTTGTTAAGAAAGGTTAAACTCTTATGGGCTGCACAAGTTCCAGGTGCTGGTCTCTCTTCCAATGGAAGGAAAGAATAAGTTTATTATTTTTGTGGACAAAGGCTGCCCTGTTCTTTCTTTCTACATCACACTGAAATAGTTATATAATTTGGCTTTATCTCTGAAGTAGCTAACTGTAATCCCATCAGCTGCTTTGCGATCACATATACACTCAAAAATTTGTGGTCCAGTTCTGGTCTGCTGCTGCAAAGATTGTGGCCACCTCCTTGCATGGCCACCTCTACGCCAGACGTGGCTGTACCAGAGACACCTCAACTGATCCACTTGCAAATCCCCTCTCACATCAATTCATGTCACGTGCTCAAGCCTCTAAAGCAAGGCAAACTGAAGTGAATGTTTGTTACCACACTACACCAGACTGAAAACTGCTGCTCTTCAGGTCCTCATTCATGAGCTGAGCAGACATCCCTGCCTTGGAGACAGAAACGTCCATCAAAACCATGGAGCAAATGGCCGGGGACAGCAACAGCATCTGTTGTCAAATCTGATCCTCATCCTATCCCGTGTCTCTCAGAGCCTGGATTCTCCTATGAGTATTAGATTAAACCAGAAAATAACTTTGTGTCTACATTATCACAACAAATTCATCGATTTCAAAAAGGGCTGTTTGCTTTTTTTGACCAAAATTAGCAACAAACCACTAAAATTTATGTTAATGCCCTTGTTCATTTTTCTAATGTTACACTAAAAATAGCTAAATAATTTAGATTATCCTAGTCATCCACTACTAGAAATCAGGTCTCCAAAATTGTGATGGACTGAAATGTTTTTAATGTCTTAAACATTACCAATATCATAGAAAGCCTTTTTCTCAAACTGCAAGGAAACAACTGCCTGTCTACGATCACCAAAATACATCCTCTTCCCAAATATGCCTCCTCACTGGAATTTGGATGTGACTGGGAACTTGAGATAAGACTATTGTCTAATTATTTTAGGTCTGAGGAGAAGTAAACAAAGACCAGGAAAGAGGAATGTGGCTGTATTAAGAATCAGACATAGTTGGGCTCAGCAGGTGGACGAGGAAAAGAATCTCGGGGTGTGATGATGAAATCTTTCCACATCAAAGCAAACCCATCACTCTGGGAAGACCACATACACACGGGACATTTACAGGACAGGTGGCTGAAGTAATTTTAACAGTTGTTTCCCCACAAGACAACAAATTTATGGGGCTTTGCCTGCAGGCAAAAGCATAGGACTAAACATTAAGGTTGCATTAGCTTTAACTTTCCCAAATGGAAGACATTTAAACCATTGAAAGTTCTTTCATTTTTAAATCATTCAATCAATTCCATGTAGTCTTGACTGCATGCTGGGACACCTCAACTTTGATCTGTAATCTCTGATTCTGCTCAAAGCATGATAGAAAGGGGAAAAAAAACTGATTGTGTCCAGCTGCTTGTCAGCAAGAACACCTCTGGTTACATCCAAGGAACATCCAAGACAGAAGACTGGCTAGAAAAAATATTTTAGAATATACCTTTAAGCCTTAGAAAAATTGTATCTTTCTAGGGGAGAGAATATCTGCTCATAAGTCGAATTTCCTGGTTTCTCTGACTTGTAGGAATATATCACCTAGTAGAGATGTTTACAACAGTAGCAAGATTGCCTAGTGTTTTCTTGCTCTTTAAATAGGTGCCAATTGTCTCAGAGGGTCAGAGTTTTGCCAGAAGAATAAAAACAGATCAACTGACAAACTTAACTGCAATTTTGAGAAGAGTTGGTTTGGCTCTCTTCTGCGGTAATTTATTTTGGCCAAGGTTAAATATCAGATTCCAGTTTAATGAAACCGGACTGAATAAAAAAGCTTTCAATATGAGATCAAAATGAAAAATCAGGAGCTGGAACTAAAAGGATTCCAGCACATCATGATACTGTTTTCTTGCACAGTTCAAGTGGCAAGAGGTAAATTCCACACTGTGCAAAATTTAGCACTTTTATCTAGTGCAAGTCAGGGTATTCAGAGAATGAAAAAATCCAGATTACTAGTGTGCTTTTTAAAAGATCTAAGTATATAGTATCTACCAGCCACAAATACCTCAGAGAACACAAACAGACGCTGGAGGTGGGAGAACAAGCACCAAGAGGTGAGGAATAGAGGGAATCTTCCAAAGAATGGGAATTTCAGCAACTTCTTGCTCCAATATATATTTGAGATATATTGCTTCCTTAATTCATGTTATTGAGTCCAGTCCTCTCTTTTCCTATTTTCAGCCTTTCATACTTTATCTCAGAATTATTCTTTTTATCTGCTAAAAACATCTTTAACACTGTGATCAATGCTGTTTGCACTCTCTCCTACTCACCCAAGCCACAAAGGATGAAGAATTTTATCCAACATGCAAAAAACACATTATACAATCTTTTTTATTCAAGCAAAGTCACAGCAAGTGCATTTTTCTAGAGGCAAGGCCACGAGCTTGACAAATACTTCTGTGAGTGGTAAGGTGAGTATTTGGCAGCTGCTCTTGTTTTACTCAAGATACTTTAACATGACACAGGGTTGACAGGAAAATTGTAGCAAGTGCATAACGTAAAACCATTATACGTACAATAAATAATAAATTATCTGTATAGTGAAAATTATTTTCACCAGTATAAGAAACCTTTAGAGGAAATAACTATAAACATGAAGTACTAGGAAAGCCTGAAATTCAAGCTTCAGGCCCCAGCAGTGTCTTTTTTATACTGTAGCTCCTGACCCTTTGAATTAAGCTCCTAGTTATCAGGACCAGAGCATCCTTTTACTCAGGGTGGTCCACCCACCATATGTGCCAGGCAACAGGGACTGCCCCCAAAGGCCAGAGACACCACCTCCAGATGCTGATGGGTCACATCCACGAGGACAGATCATCTCCTGCCACTCTCACTGCACCTACGCATACAACAACATCTCTGACTGCCTGCATGGTCCCATTCCACAAATTTTGTTCAAAATATCCATAAGCACTCCTGTAATTGCTCCTGACTTTTTGGTCTTTTTGTCCCTTTATTCCAGGTTCATTCAAATTAATATCTTTCCCTCTTAGCATCAACTTCATAAATGCTTTTATGTATTATGTTACTAGTGCTACTATGAAATACTAACCATTGTTACATTAAAGACTACTTAAAAACTTAGTTTGGAGTAGAAATTTCTACAATTTACTTCTGCTCCTAAATGTGAAACTTGAGAGACACTATACCAAAGTAAAACTAGTCCATGAACGTCCTCCAAAAAAAAGGTATTATCACCAGATAAAAATTCAACTGTAATTTAAGGATTCCTTGGTTTGGTGCCCTTTTTTCCCAAAATCCTGAAAACCTTTAGCAGGATGTTTTCACATCCTTAATAGCCCTAATGTTGGTTTTCAGATTTCTCCCCCTATCACACTATTATCAACTTATTTATATTAACTAAAATTATTATTTCTTCAGAACGCTATGTATGAAAAACTCAAGACAAGACAGCTGCTATTTTTACTCCAAGATTGTACAGAAACACTGCAAGTTAGAAAAGCTATTCAAAATATTAATGCATAGTCAGTGAGGAACCAACTCACTTCATTAAACATCTGCATCCGAAGGCTCAGACTTGCATAGAAATTAAATCGGTTTACTGTAATCCATAATATTTATAGTAGCATATTGTCCTATGTTTTCTAGTATAAAGTACTAAACAAAACCAAACCAGTCACCATCTCTTTTCCCTAAGAGTTGTATTTCCTTTGCATTTAATCTATAAAGCACTAAAGTAGTGAATGTGTATTCCCATGGTTTACAGAAGAATTTGTACATTTTTGTTTGCCTACTCCTCCAAATTACTGCAAAACAACAAATACAACCGTGACAGCATAAATTATGTAATGTAAACCCCAAGGTTTCCCCATAACTTGGTTCCTTCACACCAACTGCCCATAGCAAAGTGCCACAAAGTGCTGCAGAAGCACTACAGCAGCAGGAAAACAGTATGATCTTCCCTGGGGCTTGGCACATTGAAGGCTGAAGATAATAGAACTGCCAGGCTTTCTTTTGGGTGGAGATGAAAAGAGAGCTCTGAAGTGTTAAGGAAACTTCACTGTCTGACCATCCAGGAGCCACTCTGGCACTCACACCTTCGCCACCTTCCTGTACTCAGAGATCATCACATCTGCCTTTGATCAAAGATCATGGAGATAAGAAGTCTAGGGTTTCCTCTCTTCCAGGCTGACAACTACTCTAGTAGTGCCAGGGTGCAGACACAGACCCAGCTCCCCTGTGGTCCCACATGCATCCAAAGACAAACGCGTAGAGGAATTTTTGCAGGACAAAGGGCGTGGTGAGATGTATGCTTTGCAACAGCGTTCAGGCCTAACAGGCAAGCACGACTCGACTTTGAGCCTAATCAAAGAGGGAACTTAGGAATGTGCAAAACAAGGATGGGGGAAGTGAAGCAAGAACATTGCAGGTGTGAATATGCAAATGCGTATCTGTGGTGGTTTAGCACCGCTGTATTAACTAGGAGGCACTCTCAGTAGTGATGAGAAGACTGAACAGAATGTAACAACAGAAAAACACTTTATTTGTCTGGAGCTCGACTAAAGAAAAACACAGTTTGAGGGAACTCCAGACTTAACACAGAATTAAACCCAACAAAAACCACGCAAAAGGGGGGAAAAAAAAAAAAAAAAGAAGGAATAAGGGAACTGCTTTCAAAGGCCAGGCAGGCTGGCCAAAGACAAGCAGTGGGAAGGGAGAGCCGCTTCCTTCTTCTCCCTCTCTGGTGGTAGCCAACTCCCAGCCCTTGGAATCTCTGTAAAACACAACAGAGTGAAAGGTTCTTCCCCCAACCCGGGATGTCATCTGGGGAAGCTTTCCACCTGCGGCTGTGCTGGTGTGGCTCTGGTGCCGATGGAGGTGGGCTGAGTCAAGCCACGAGGCCTGGGAGTAGAAGGGGAGCCGTGCTGCTGCTCTCCAGCTTTGCAGGAAGCCAAAGAGAGGGAACTTCCGTTTCTTCGGGATTTTAAGCTCTCCAAGTCCCGCGCAAGTCCCGCGGTCCTCTTCCCGGTTTCACCACTTCGGATCGGCCAGCGGTCTGGGCTCCACCTCCCCCTTCGAGGTTCCTGGCTCCAACAAAAAAACTCAAGTGTTTAAGACAGGCAAGAAATTATTCTATCAGGGAAGAGTAGATTATTGTTAAGTGATGCTGTAATTTATCCTTAATTAGTTGTTTTAGGCACGTGCAACTTAATCTTGCTTGAAATCCAAGGAAGCATCCTCATTGTGCATAAATACCCATATCAATTCAGTTATCACTGTGTATTACCATAAAACATGTGTATAATAATATTCGTGTGCTTTTCACACTGAAAGAGGGACCATAGCATACATGCTATTGTCTAAGTTTGCCATTTACACATCAGATAATACATGGTAATACAGCATTGCCATCCCAGGATACTGAGCAAAAATCCCATAGGAAGATAAAAGCAATTGGCCTCAAAAGAGGGAACAACTGACGTAGAGGCATTAAAAAGTGATGAAGCAGAAAGGACATTCAAATGAAAAATGTGTTTTGTTTCTTCATTTTCCTCCATGCCAGCCCAAAGTACAAGTTCTGGATACATGACACATGAGCACAATGTAGCACACAAATTAAAATGTATTGATTTTTACCAAATAAATATTTGTTCTAGTGAAAATCTATTGCAATTACCTAAAGTATCCCTTTTCAATACAAATTAATCTAAGAATACACAGACTGGCTGCAGTGGCAAAGCAATTACAGTGCTTATGCTGTATGAGATGATAGATCTTTGTGATGCCCTTGAATTTTGTCCTTTAGAAAAAAAAAAAATCTTTAAGAACTTTGCAGATATCTGCTTGTATTGGTTTGAGGGGGTTTTTTGCATTATTGCTTCCAGGACAACCTCACCTATATTTCCATGTCAGTTGACTGTCTCCATGCCTTCTTTTCCACTTTCAGCTGTTACTTTAAACCAACACACATCATGTAGACACAATTCTCAGCCCAAAAAGTTGGATTGCCTCCATGTCTTTGGGATTAGTAGCCTTTTGTAGACAGCTCTTCTCCACCATCAACTGAGTTACATAGAACACAAAACTGCAAGGTAATATCTTCACGGGAACATCATCTATGGATACTGCTACTGACCTCAGCTGAATGCTGCCCTTTTCTTTGCACTCACTGTGGGTACTGGAGCTTCAGATATTGTCTCAACTCACAATAAAATGGTGAATGAGCAAAGCTGTAACCTTATCTGCATCTTCATTTTTCATAAAAGCGCCTTACACATGCCCTTCTCCACCCTTTTCAGACAACTCTGCAAGTCAGACATCATAAATCTATCATCCTTAACCCGCACAAAGCTGCTAGTACCTTCTAAGCATTTAGGGAAAAAAAACACTCTACATTTTAAGTTAAGGAAACTAGTTATGGCACCCTCAGTTTCCTAGATGTGCAGCCAAAACACATTGAGTTTTAGCAGAAGTCCAGTTCAGAAGGCTGCAAAAGCACTCAGGGAAAACACAGATCTGACACCATGAAATCAACTAATTCAAAAGTAAAACTGGAAAAACAGTTTATATCAGGTCTTTTTATTATTTTCTAAGAGTTTAGCACAGTCTCATTCCACCAATATTCCCAAATCTTTATAAATTATTATTCTTACAAAAACTGAAAGTAAGAATTTCTTAAGAATTCTACAAGAATTAAATTAATATTTTCTCATAACCTCATTCTCTTGGCTCTGTCCTGTATCAACATACTCAATGTCAAAATGCGAAACTTATTCAAAAAGGAGACATTGTGTATAAACTACCCTTGCAAGTTTACTGATTTATGCTAAAATTATATACTTTCCCCTTGTATACTGCTGCTAACTATCTAATTAAAATCCATCCCAAATATGATGGGGTTGTTTAGCATTTTTGCAGAACAATTCATTAAATACAACATCAGGCAGGCATTATTTGTCATCATTATGCAAAGTCTCATGCTTTCAAATCATACACTTTGCTTGACTAAAACAAGTCGGGAGGAAATCCTCTTTGGAGCACGTTTCTGGACACATCAAAGCACAGAAAGCAAGTGGGAATAGTCAATGAGCGTTCACCACTGGGAATCCCTGCCAGACCAACCTGACCAGCTTCTACAATTAAAAGACCACGCTTGAGAAGAAGGCGAGAGCAGAAGACAGCATTTACTTGGTCTTTAGCAAGACTTTCAAGTAGTCTCGTATCCAAGATCTGCTGTTACACTTGAGATAGATGTATAGGTTAAATGGTTGGAAGACCAAGCTCAGAAGCTGGTTACCATCTTTCTAGTAACTTCACCTTGCATACCTGTGGCAAGGTCAGGCCTAAGGCAAGAGCTGAGGTAAGGACAAATGTTCACGTGTGCCTGTGTACTATCAAAGATAAAGAGTTACTGCCACTAAACTGTTTGCTTTGCCATCTTTCCAGGTGTCCTATAAGGACTTAAGCACTCCCTGAGTTGCAGCTGAGAAAAGGTCTCCTGGTACTGCTCTCAAGTAATTTAGATTATAACCCACCTAGAAGAGAGTTATTTTTACCTTTACTTCTCTTCACAGAGGTAAAGCAACATAACCTCAAGCTACGTTTTTACTGTATTTCAAGGTTTGCTTGAAAGGTGTGATAGATGGTGAAATAATGGGCTGTGAGAAACCCTGGCATCTCCCAGAGCAGGATCAAGCTTACAGTCAAGGTTACTAACGATTTTTAGCCAGGCAAGTTGAAGATCCTCAACCGCATTTGGCATTGCTCTCTCCCAAGTACTGCTCCACTGGCAATGCTCAGCCCTACAACATGCAGACCTTTCCACTTGGAACTCAGCAAGAGACACTTTGGAGTCAATTCTGGAAACATTTCAAAAAGCACAGCCATAATATTCTTCTTAACAATTTCCGATAAGTAGAGATTCATTTTTCACTAATGAAATGCTAATATAAAAATAACTGAATATTTACAGAAGTTGAGCATGAACAATGAACACGGTAATAAATAGCACACAGAGCCATTTGGTATGTAATTATTTGTATTTTGCCATTAATTTGTAATTTGCTACTGCAATTCCCTTCATGGAAGGACAATATGCCACCTAAACCTAGATCATAAACTGCTGATACATGGATACTTCTCAATGCAAAGAGTTTCAGCTATGAAACCTTTAGAGAACACATTTTTATGGGCAGAATTCACCTTTAACTATGGATTTATCTGTTGCACAGAATTTGTGCCATCCCTCTTTATCAGCAAAATCTTAGATTTTTCAGGTAGACAGCTACAAGACAGACTGCTAAAAGGTTCCAGATGTGCAGAAAATTATATTCCTTAAACATGAAGTGACAGACTTCTTGAGGTTTATATATGAAAGCCATTAATATTTTTATGCATCAGGAAAGTTTTTTATTAATGGTTTAATATTACACCTGTTTACAATATACTTTCAGGACACACGAGATGATTCATCACAATTGTTATTTTTATTCTATTTTAGGTTTACGTTGTGTTACTTCTAATAAGGTAGCGGAGCCAGAAAAAAAAAAGTGAGACACGAAGCTGTAAACAGAGATCAGAGAAAGGGCAATTAACAGCAATTCCTGGGGAAAAACAAAAAGAACCTCTATGAAGAGAAGAAGTTGTATTTTTCATCATCAATGACATTGCTATTGTCATTATTAATATGTCCCCTTACATTACTGCCATTTTAATGCAGTTAATGGCCCATTTCCCATGCCACCTCACTCTTAATCTATGTCTCTCTTTATTAAACTACTACTAATAGAGCAAAGACAGCACTCTTTATTAACACCTTCCAATGAAGGCCGGATGTTGCATTGCCTCAAACAACACCATAGAAATAGTCTTAAACGATAAATAATCCATGCAATTCATGTCTTAATATCTGCAAATTCAAAAGACTCATTTTCAACCCATACTTCAATTTAAGAAGACTGATTCATTTTCATGAGTGTACTGAGAGTCAGCAATGTAACATTTTTTGTGTCTGGAAATCGTGATAATCTTGGAGTTTCCATTTACTCTTGATTTAATAACAAACTGATTTTCAGTAATTTTTTAAATAACAAATTGTTCTACTGTTACTGTGAAGGTAAAACGTGTTTAATGATAAAGATCCATTTCTTCTGACAAGAACTACAGAAAGTAATCTCAAGAAGATTAAGAATACAAGTCAAAATATGGAAATATTTGCTACATTCTTTTCAGAGAAAAAACAGACGTGCCAGAACTGCTGGTTCTCTGACTTATTTTTTCCTACTTTTTTGCACTTCTCTTTGAGCAAAATATCTTTAAAATGAATGTGCAAATGTGAATATTATGTTAGGCCACACACTACCACACAACTGTTTATGTGGCAGAATTTTGAACATAGAGTAGTTCAAGGCTCTCAAAAAAATGCCTGAATATTTTCCTCAGGGCTGACCATACTGACACAGGAAAGTTAAGTCATAAGTTTGCCTTTCTTCCAGGTCAGAAAAAGGAAGGAGCACAGGGATACTTACGTTGTCGTACAAACGTAGAGCATCACTAAAACCATACTGGATTACAAAATATTAAGGGAAGTAACGTAAAACTCTGCTAAAAGATGTGCTAACAAACATTATTTTCTCTCATGACAGTTTTTCAGTGTTGTTTGCAAGGAAAGCTTCATGAATTCCAGTTTTTCTCAATCCTTTCCTATAGCAAACAGATCTTTTGATATATCACTGAAACTTTGATATATCACTGAAACATGGAAAAGCGGTGAAGTGTTTCAGAACAAACATGTTCTTTGTTAGCAAAATTTATTTGGATAAAGTAAGCTGGAAGTTAGTGCCCAGTGTCAGGTATAGTGCTGACCAAAATATGTTAAGGGAATGCAAGTTCCATGGTTATTTCACCTGAAAAGGCAATCACTCAAACATCTCATCTATCACAGAAAGCCTGACTACTGCATTCAGTTTCTTTGAGTCTCAGCTCAAGTCTGATATGTCATTTGACTTTGTGAAGCTTTGCATATCACCTTGTACATAAAAGGTGCTCAGGAGAAAAGTTAAAAAAAATCACCAGGATGATGCTAAGTCAAGGACTTTCAAAAAAAAGAAGGGACAGGTACTAAGGCAGTGTAAGGAACCGACTTGTTCCCTCAAATATTAGATGATTGCTTTAAGACTTGCCCTACTTAATACACCAGCATTCATTTATAATTCTACACTGGAAACCTTATTTCCTGTTTGAATCTGACCTAAATTTATGAACAGTTTCAGATCACATTTCCCTGTACATACTATTCACTGAGGGGAAGACATGCCCGACTCTGAATATTAAAATTATGAGAAAGTTATCTGAAAAGTTTTCTCCATGAGACCCATGGGAGAATACATCCTGGTCTGGAAATTATCCTGGCCTTTTGTTAGGCTTTATAAAAACCCATAGAAGGTGGAGGGTCTTTCCCCTTTTTAGTCAGTCAGCAGATCAGCTTTTTCTTTTCCATCCTTTTCACGCTCTAGCAACTCCCAAGTGCAACCTGCTTGCTGTTTGTCAGCCCCAGATCATTCAATTTCCCTCCACAGCACAGCACTGGTCCATGTCCATCACCTTCTCTATCACATAAAGCTCAGACACACATGGTGCAGATCTGGTTCTGCATTTTTCCTTCAAACAAATAACCTGCTGTGGTTAATTTCCCCCCCCCCCCCCTCTTTTTCTAAGGGTCAGTTTTACAGTAGGTCATAGATGTCAGGACTTAAAGAATGCAGTTTATTGTCTCAAAACACTGTCAAAAAAAGGAAATTCCCATAAGATAAACCACCACGACAGGAACTTGTGATAAGACAGATGGCAACATCAGGAACCAAGCCTGGTAAGGCAAATTTGTGCAACATACTCAAACAAAAATTTCCACCATGGAAAACCACGAGAAAGGAAAATGTTAATTCCAAACCTAAGCGAAGGTGAAGGTTTGAAATTGGAAAAATGTAACAAAATTCCACTGTGCAAGCTGTGGGAAAGGAAGTCCTTATACATATGCCAGCCAAAGTTGTGGGAACAACACCTACTCCCATGAAAACCCAGGAGCTGGGCTGTACAAAAGTAGTACCCCAGAAGTACAACTTGATGACCCTCACCACTGAGGAGACCCGAAGCAAAACATGCGGGATGTTGTTGGAATCCATGTGATGGTGACCTTTTTAATTAAGTTCTCTCTTTACCTCATATTTAATTTTTCATGTTGCTGCTTCCAGTTGCCAGAGAGGCAAATTCACTATTGGTCTTCTATTATTCCTCCTTGTAAGATTTAACACTGAAATTGGCTGCAACGAAAAACAAGACAGAAAAAAGCAAACTTCAAATATAAACAGAGAAGAAAACTGGTTCAAGTATCAGTCTCCCTTTAACTCCTCACAGCTAACTATAACTTACCAAGGCACACACCTATTATATAAGCAACCAGATAGAATATAAAAATACTCATTATTAAATACATCTGGAAAATCTGCATAGAATTCCAAGAATAAGGGCAAGAGGAATGAATGACATCAAACTTGGAAGCATCACATGCAGTAAATGACTTAACATTTATTCTATTCTAAAAAAAACTATGCTGCCTAATTGCCAAGAATAGTATTTTTCACTATTCACAAAAAATTTCCTTATTGTGTGACTAGATTAAATTTTGTCTTCCAGGTAAGTTAACCACAGGATATTCAAAAGGAAAAGCCAGTTTTCAGTGGGAATCTGACCCTTGGCTGGCTCAGAAAATCTTTTTACAAAGTGGCTCTTGATGAATAGATGTCAGAAAAATCAACTCCTCTTAAGTGGTAATGACTGTGAATGCAGCAATTTCTGCTACGGTCATCTGTGAAGAGCAGCTTCCAGTCTTGTGAAACCTGTCTGAGTATTGAATCCGCAAGCTGAGATAATGTGAGACACCACTTCCAAGTGATAGCTCAGTCATCAAAGCTTTAGAGAGCAGTTGTTTCTCTTCCTTTCTGCTGAAAAAGCTGAAGGAGCTGTAAATTAAGTGCCTCCTACAATAGCTGTTCTCAAAACACAAGCACACTGAATACTACCACAGACTACAGGTAAGGAGTTCTCATCCAATGAGTAACCATATTTCTAACCTTGGGACGGGGATTACAGCCAAGCAACACAAGGAGAGCTTTGAGGGAATAGGAAATTCAGTCAGCACTTCTGGTGCATCGTTATCATACTATTTATCAAGTATTCAGTAAAGAGTTGGGTTTCTAGTTTTGATGGCACCACCTAAAATAGAATTTCAAGGCAGGCCTTCTCATATGGCAAAACTATAGGTAGATCTGACAGAACCAAGCACAGAGCCAGTGTGAAGTAAATTGTCTGCTGTTAATAATCACTCAACAGCTGTTTGTAGGAAAAACAGCAAGGCCCATGTTACAGGAACCACCAACAACTGTCTCCATGTAGCCTGTACCGTCACTTCATTCAAAAGCGTTCAGAATTTTGCAAAACCCACTGTCTTTAGCCAAACAATGTAACAAGTCTAAAAGTGAATGATGTCTTCAAGATGACAACTGAACTCATTGCACTTTTTACAGCACCTTGAGGAAAAAAACCCCACCTTTTTTATTTAACCAAAAACAGATAATCAGGATTAAAGATTCACTTATTCCTATTGAAAGGGTTAGCTACTGCAAGGAGCAAAGCAGCGTGGAGTTATCCATAAAAAGACATATGTTCTTGCAACGATTACATGGTGGAGTACAGATTCTTGCTTCATTTTCATTTTAAAAATCAATACAACCATTCCTCCAGATCCCTGACTTCTTAGTCTTCACTTTCTCTAGTCCCATTTTGACAGTGTTGGTTCTTTAGCTCAAAGAACTGATTCACTAAATCAGCTGCTTTATTGTTTCATAGCCTCCAAACAGTGATGCCATGATGACAATTTTAAAAGTTGAATTTTTCTGGCAGCTGCAAACCAGTGATGAGAGTAGTTTCTACAACAACAACACAAGAGTGTAGGGTGATGGGATATTGGCACCAAGGGGGTAGATGGGAGGGAGGGTGGTTTGAATGAGGTCTTTTTTGGATGACTTACAGCAGCAAACTTGGTACAAATCAAATAGATAAAAAGCACCAATCCCTAGCCAAGTAATGTTTCATCCAGCATTAGCATTTCTTACAAAACCCTCATGAAAAATATCATTTAACATTTTCCATTATAATTTCAATTTAAGGACACGCAATATTTTGCCTGTATACTCTATTCAAGATAAGGGCATTGAAGCTACATTGAGAAAATATCAAAACACTGCAATCACCTTTATGCTTCTACAGTAAAATTCCCGTCAAAAGACCTTGTTACTTGTCCAATAAAAATATACAAGAAAAGAAAAGCTCAAACGGAAATGCAAATCAAAGTAAAACAGTTTACTGAAGCATCTAGAAAAAAGACAGGTACTTTGGTAGAAGTAGGGAGGTAATCTTTCCTCTCCATTTGACTCCCAAGACCACACTTGGAATACTGGGATTCCCAGAGCAAGAGGTTAAAATAGAGAAGGTAAATTTCCACTGACTACAAGTAATTTAGACACATACACCAAGTGAGCGTGGGGAGACAGAGGCACAAGCTGCCCAGAGACCTGTGGATGCCTCATCCCTGGAAGCGTTCAGGGCCATGAATACCTGCTTGCAGTCGCACCTAATAGAAGAACATCTACTGGCAGCATGAGCTCTCCTGGTGGAAAACACTTGAGACGTACAATAGACCAGCATTGTTTGGATCAGTAATTCAAACAGGAAATGGAGAGTTTCCAGTGCAATCTCTCCCTTTCCTAGGAAATAGATTAGGACTGACTTAGGTAGTGTAGTGTTTGTAATTATTTTATCAAAAACTACTAATTCTTGAACATTTCAATTTAGTTTCTAATTAAGCATTTTAAGTAATTAAATAATTCATATGCCTTTCTGGACAGTTTTAAGTACCATTACAATATCCAATCACTCTTTTTTCTTCTGTTCTGTTCATTACTTTCCTATTAAATCACCAGATCCTGTTACATTTCATACTGAACGCTTCAACATTGGCTCGGGTCTCTTAAGTATGGTACATTAGTTTTACATTCTGGTTTTGTTTGTTTCTGGGGACTTCTGTTCGGGGGTTTTTTGTTGTGGTGGGGATTTTTTTTGTGTTTTTGTTTTTTTTGTTTGAGGGTTTTTTTGAAGGGTGTGGGAGAAGGCGGCTTGTTCGTTTTTTGCTTAAATTATTAACAACTTTTCATGCCTGAACTCCCTGCTGCCTTCAGCAGCCACTTCAGGTGGCCTTTCCTAGCTCAACTTGACTTTTAAATACTTTAAACTCCTCAACTACTAAGTATTTCCTCAAAGGCTTCAGTTATCCAATTCAAATCCTTGTTGCATACCTTGGTAAAAACACATGCCACTTCCAACACATACATAGTACTGAAATAATTTTCCTGGATTGTTGGTGCTTTATCTTTTTTGAATTTATTTTTGTTTGGTTGGTTTGTGGTGGGATTTTTCTGCAGGTTGTTTTTTGTTGTTGTTTTTTGTTTGTTGGTTGGGGTTTTTTGAACACATATATTTATGTTTCTTGTTAATGGAGTTTTCAGCTAATTGAACACATTTCTGTTTTGGTTGTAGCTTTGCTACTGGTTCTGTCTGTTAAGACAGATATCAGGTATCTGAGCCACTCATTCAAAGGTGAGACTCAATTATTCCTGAAGGCACTGCTGAAATCTCATTTCTGTAGTTTACCTTTGAAGCCACAAAGGGAAGGAACGCCTGGGAGGGTCTTCATGCAACTGAACAAGAAGGGAAAAGACCATGCATGACATTTTGCTGCTTGAAGTAAAAAGGTGCACATATCACCTTCCAAAATGAGATTTTGCTTTCAATTACAATTCCTCAGGCAACTGGTTAAAATGATCGTGGTACCACCCAGACTTCCATTGTCTATTGAACTCAAGTTACTCAGGTAAACCTTTGTATTTCTACAGCAATTATACAAATAGAATTGTCCCATTTACCTCTTAAGGAGTAATGAGATATTACTGGCTGCTCTTACGCTGTACAGACTTGTTTCTTTTTAATTAGTTTATTATTTTAGAAGAAATTTGAAGTCTGGGAAATATGTGATTCTTTTCAGTAAGATAATTAGCAGTCTATTCATTTCTACTTTGATCTATCCATTCCACAGTGAAAATTATTACTTTTAGAGTGGCTATTAGCAAAGTACTTTTGAGCTAATATTATGACATATTGCCTAATAGCAACAAGTCATCAATCGAGCTATTTCCAACAGAAAAAGGCTTCTAACATATAACAGACTGTTTTAATATTGTTGCCCTGGAGAAAACATGTGAGTTTAACTGGAGTTCTCTGCAGCACATAAATATTTCATACATTGAAGAATGAACAATATTCATTGCTAATGAATATCTGGATTGGAGAGAGATAAAGCAGACATATACAGTTAAAAAAAAGTTAGTCACTTCCCTTAAATGAAGACTTCTGCCCTCAGAGCTGAAGGAACATCTAATATACCAATATCTCTACTGTTTTAGTGTGATTTCACTAAAGTGTCAAAAGGACAAACTTATCACAATAAACCTTACTTTAAATGTTGCATGGTAGTCTTCTTAAAAGTCAGGAAGAGTCATTTTGTTCCTTGAAATGTCAATAAGTGAGAATGCTGAATTTCAGTTGGACTCAATAAATAATACTTAATCACACGAACTGAAACTCACTCTAATAGTAATGAAAAACCTGCATGATTACTTTCTCTCTCCAGTTCATCATCACATCAGTCTGAGAAGAGGGACCATTTCCCTCTTGTGTAGTCACAGTGGATTCCAAATAGTGCTGCACAAATAATGCACATGTCATGGCCTGAAACAACACAACCTTTGCAGGAGTGGCTGAGATATAAGACACAAGGCATAGAACTGGTTAAGACAAATCAGGATGTGCGTGCATCCAACATGAAAATGATCTAGCAGAAGATAGCTCTAATACAGCATGGATCTAGCGATTTCTCCATCAGATACCTCAGGAGGTGTATGCTAATGCCACTACTAGGAACAAAACAGTCAACTAAGACAGTCTTAAAGGAAAGCTTAATCTTTTATCTAACAAAGGCAAACAATTTTCCAAGGAACAGAAGCACACCTGTGGTCCCAGGTAATCATTGCAGATTGACATCAGACCAGAAGCAACTTGTACCAATGAACCCAATGTTCCTCCATGTGACAGAGCTGGGAGGCATCTGTAGCATCCTTTCAAAGCAGCACAAAGCCATTACTGAAGGTACCATGTATTTCAATATCACAAAGTTCTTGGCTGTTTTTTTAATAACAAAACCCTTGTCCCATTTAACACTGCGCTTAGATATGAATTTGCAACCAATCTACACATTATCTACTGCCTTATATGACCTCCATATCATCAGTGTCAAGGTAACAACTTACAATAAAATTTTTCAGTACAAAGCTCCTTGCCTTCAGGTGAAGAGGACAAAAAACAGGCAACAAATGCACAACCACATTAACAGAATACCTTAATTACGACAATTGGCTCTAAAATTTCAGGACTGTAAATACCTTGTTTGACTTCTGGATAATGGCAGCACATGGAACAGAAATTGTCTCAAGGCTTTAAAAGTAAAATAAATGCATGCTGACAGGGCATATTTCACAATAATTCTTCAAAAGATCTCAACGCAGGAGTGTACTTGCAGAAACTAGAAAGGTAGAAGTAATTTGACAAAGCAAACTCTATAAAAGAAACAGATAATTTAGCATAATTAATTTAACTATTTGGAGATTTAATCCTTCCTATTCAGTATCAGACAGCCTACCAGATTTCCCTTCCAAACAGGGAACTGGGATTCCAGGAATGCTACAGGACTTTCCACCTCTTCTTACTGTCATTTCCCTCAGTAACACGCCTCTGGCTGGTCTTTTCTGGAAATACAAATGCAACCGTTGTTTCCGAGTGAATGATTCATCTCTGAGCTTTCTATTCTGGCATCTCCTTATGGCTGCTGGTATTTTAGTTACAGCTCAACAAGGCAAAAGTGGAAATACTGACCTTCCCATTCAAGTTAACTTTTCCTAGTCATGCAAGGCATTTCTCTGCTTCCTGTTACTCAAACTCATCACCTGTCACTGCTGACTCTTTCCTTCCCATCCAGTACCTAGTTAAGTCTTGGATATTGCTCTTGCTGTGTTTCAGAAATTAAGACTAATTGAGAAGACTTCATATATCACACATTAGAGCAGGCAAAGAAAGGATGGGAACGGACAGGGGATAAATGGCTAATCTGAAAGGGAAGGAAGTCAGCAAGCAGCAAGGACATACAAGGTACAAATGAAAACAGGCAGTCCAAAAGAGCAGGTGTTTCTTATAAAAGAGAAGCAGTGAGCAAAGAAAATAAAAAGACAGTGGCTGCACAGAAAAAGTCAAGAAAGGTGACGGTTCCATGTTTGCTGTAAATCTCTCCTATCATAGCATTTTCACAAGTGTGATTTTTAAGCCCAAACCCTATTGAACAGTGATGGGAGCAATAACAAAGTTTGATGAGAAAAAGTCCACTAGGGTGAAAGGATGCTCAGACATAACCTACACACAAGGACAAAACAGCTACTCTGATCCACTTAAAATCAACAGGAATCCTTTGAATAATTAAGTCACTGAATAAAGTTGTACCTTGGAGGAAAGGACTGAGAGGATGAATAAATAAAGCTGAAATGTACCTGGAAAGAAGGATCTATCCTGAAGGAAGCTGGAAGATACTAGAAACCCTGATTTTATCCATTCTTAGTGACAGTTTAATGAAATTCTAGATAACTTATCTTCTGCAATTATATTTCAGGTCTAGATTTTCATCAATATAAATACAGTAAAAATACACAGTAATTATATGAACTATGGCAATCATTAGTTGAGTAAACAAATTTTAATAAAGCAATAATCTTTTTCAACACAAAGCATGAGGAGACAAAAAACCCACAGCTACTAAATTAAAATTTTAACCCCTTCTTTGTATACCTTTTTAAGCCTAAATACAATTAAAATTCCTAGATGTAATAGAAGATACCTGATCCATTGATAATAGTTATCACATTTAAAGTGTTTAATGAGATACAAAAATTTTGAAGCAGTTCTGTTTCTTATTTAAAATTACATCTGCTACATATATTCTTTTCAAGCTTTGTTCAACATTTCCTAGGACTTTCTGATAATTTTCTCCTCTAAAAATATCCCAAAATTTTCTTGCAACAAATGGTAAATGAAATGCTGCATATCTCTTTTGAAGAAAGCTCTCACACAGTACAATTGGAAATGTCAATCTGAAAATGTCAAAATATCTCAAAAATAAACCCTTCAAAACTGCAGAAATTTAAGTGTTTCAGCAAACTGATCAGAAAGCTTTCTGTCAGGACAACAGGAAATAGCACGCTATCTGCAGTAAAACTTTTTGGTTGGATACCTCTAACCTCCCCTAACTATTAGAGCTACTCAAATAGTATTCATTGGTACACAATTAGATGACCAGCAGATTATCAGACCTAATCTGGGTAAATTTAACTCCAGTACATGGTGAGGGAAGGAACATTCCTCTAGTGCTCATATATGGGAGAAAAGAGCTGCAGAATGAGCTATGCAGGAATAAATGAGATTCCGTTTCATGCAAGGGTTTGAAACAGCACATTTTGAGTCAGTTCAGCATAGCAAAACATTATACTGTCAGAGGAATGTGAAGCTTTTCCTTCTATTTTCTTGACAGGCAACTATTTGACTTTCCCAGCAAGTGACCCTGAAACTTGGCACTAGTCTTACAAAATATAGTTGTATTTGGCTTTTAAGTATTGAAGAGACAACTTTGATTCAGCCACTCACTTCTAAACATTACTTTCAGAGCTGAGCCTGCAGATTCAGTTCTGTGAGTTTTTAATTCAGGAAATCAGATTTATTTGTTTCTCTAAAAGTACTTGTAATAGCTGACTACTCATGTCTACAAATATTTGCACGAGTAGGAGATAGGTATTGCTTGGGATGGAAGCGAGGAGATAGGCATGTGACTGTCAGTCTGCATCAAGGAGTGCTGCTCCTCATAGACTTTCTTTGCCTGATAAATTGAGGTACTGAGGCTTATGCCGATTTATTAGCTGTGGGAAATACCCAATTGGTCACCCATCAGAAATTACTATGTCCTACAGGAGACTAAACAGTATATGGTAAGAGAGGAAGGAAAAGGTTACATATCTGTTCTGCTCTGAATCTCTTAGATTCAGCTTGCTCCCAAGGTCTTGCATCTGTCACACGCCCCCCTTCCCCCCCCCTTTAATTAGTATACATTTCTAGAGTCTTGGGTAATTTTTTCAAGTTTGTTTTTTTGTTTTAACCATCACACCATACACAAAAAGTTTGTCATATACGCAGGCCAAGTTTGGTTTTCAACTTATGCTTTTGCTTTTAGACAAGACCAAATCAATCTATTTCTTTAACTCATTGGAGAAAAAAAATATTGGAAAAAATAGGCACACTCTGCAACTGCTGCTGTCTACAAAGAAGCAGTGTGGTGGTCCATCATCTCTTTCAGATTTCAAAAGGGGACACCAACCTACTTAGAGTAACTTTGTTGAAGTTATTTAATGATTAGCTTGAATTTCACTTTCAAGTAGATGAAGGTGGGCACTGACAGGATCTTTGGAACAGGATTCTTGAGTATCACCTTGAAAAAAAGGAAGAGACAGACTGGCTGACAGCAAACACAAGTGATCTTCACAAGCAAATGGGTATCAGCAGTTTATTTTGGTTGTAACACAGCTTGGTCACCTCTTGCACTGCTGTAAAAGTCTAACTTATCTGGACGTGACACATCAAGGCCAGGGAACAGCTCCAGATTATGCAGACCAGTGCACACATACACATTCCCAACATGAACTGGAAGCTACTCATCACTCTCTGAGCTCCCAGATCCCCTCTTAAAGACTATCTGTGAACAGAAAGGGATGACAATGACTCAACTTCTTACACATAGCAAATTATCTGCCATTATGAATTACTCATTCAGACTCTAAAAAACATATTTAAATGTGTGAATCTTCTCACTTCCTTGTTAATAGTGATGGGCACTGTTGCATTTGCATTTCTCTTTCGAGGCTGGTAAAACAGTTTATGCCAGATCTTTGTGGAGGACGAAACTGATACACACTCAGTTTGGGGTTTTTTAAGTTACTGTTACTTGTCAAAGAGTTTTACGTCAGAACATATAAAAATGATCTCAGTCCAATGTCATGCCCATGCCAACAGAGGAAAATCACTTTGCTCCCTTCCAACAATTAGTTATTCCCCAGACAACAATTATTGTTCAGGCAGTAAATTCATAAGTATGGATGAAAATAAAATTAATTCATCATCGCAGCTAGAACAGAGGTGTACACCCATCCTGGCTAGACATCAGGTGCCCACCACAGCCAATCTATCACTCCACTCCTTAACTGAACAGGGGAGAGAAAACAGATATAAAGACACGTGTGTCAAAATAAAGGCAGAGAAATAACTCAGCAATTATCATCATGGGCAAACCACACTCAAAATGGGAAAATTTCGTTTTCAACGCTTGTGCAAACAATTATACAACCTGTATTACCAAAACCAGAAGCACCAAACAACATTCCCCACCTAACAACATTCCCCACCAAACACTGAACTTTGTAAGCCTTTCCATTTGATTAAAACAGCACTTCCTTTCAGAATACACAATATATTCATTATATGCCCTAAAAGATGGGGATGAGGAAGGAAAGCCAGCCTTATTTGCTGGACCAGAAAAAAAACCACTACATATAAACTGCTTGGTATGAAATGTCCATATTAATAACGTTAATCTTGTCCACCAATTAACACATGCTGCAGTTAACAAACATCTACAAGTATGAACCATGTCAAGAAAAAGGTTATTAGTACACAAAGTCAACCTTAACTGGCTGGAGGAAGCAGCTTTATGTTGTTTCATTTATTTTATTTTTTATTAGTGCTTGCTTGATACTTCAGCCCACTTTCAAAATATTTTTCAGAATATGCTTCATAAAGCAAGTAGCAGTAAGTCAAGCCATTATAGAAAAAGATATTCTACTACAAAACCACTAAGTTAGGAAGCAGGGGAAGAGGGTCAGGCTTGGGTTTCTTATTCTAAAAACTCACGTGTGCCCAAATGACAAATGCATCTTGTTTTTACAAATGTTTCTCTCTCTAAAGAAATAAGTAAAAAAGTTCAGTCGCTATCATAAAACAAGAGATGCTCCTTAATTTTCTTTACTCTCTCTCAAATTCCTTCTGGTTTTAATTTTTTTTAATAAATAGTTTAAATATCATAAGACACATCTATTGAAATATTTAAAGTAGTAAATTGAAACACATTCTAACCAGAAAAAAAATCTTGTTTATGATACTACTTAAAATCTGAAAGGGTTCACACAGAGACAAAACACAAGTATAATGTTGAAACTTCATTTTGCTGATCTGTTGGGTACAGACACATTGAGAAGAGGGTAATGCAAATTACAGAAGTTCATCTCGGTTTTCAAGGGAAACATATGTACAGAGGAAATAAATTAAAGAAAATATCATGGCAATTAATATGAACCAGAAGTCTCAACAAATGTTGAGGAACCAAAAAAAAACTTCAAAGCGTAACGAGAGAACCATACAACCAGCAGAACTGAAGAAAATGAAAATTAATGTTCTACCACAAAAATAGCCACTTCCAAAAGATTGCCAGTATTGCATGCTAACATTTGCACTTCATAGTAATAAAGGAAGACACTGAAAAATACCCTTTGTCACCCTCTCCCCTCAAAAATGGAGAGCTGTATTTATGTGACTAAATATTTTTTTCCAAAAATAACCCTGAAAGATATTTAGAAACCACTTCAGCAGTGAAAACTTTCAAAATATCAGTAACTGGATTTCTGGCCTGCAGTGCTAAGCAACACTCACCATACCAGACACCTGCACCCAAACCCAGCAGAACAGGATGACACAAGAGACAAAGAAATAATGGAATGGTTGATATATATAATGTTTTAATGTTTTCAACTGAGTTACCACATAATTAATTATAACACCTAACGCATTTATGGAACCAGAGTGTGTCAAAATATGCTACGGTAATATATTTTGTTTTATCCCATATGGATATAGCTCAAGTAAAAGACATTTAAGCACTAGGAATAACTGTTATATGCAATATCAGACATTTAGAGACTTCCAGAAGGCACTTGTAATGACAGCAAATGAGCTTTTGACAAAAACAGATCCCTTCAAAGCACACAACGCTCAGGATGGTATATTCTCACAAGCAGACAATACAATAGCAAAGCAGAAGTCATACACGCATGCTGCTGGCTAAAGTGCCTCCCTCAGCTTTGCGTTCCTGGCTGCCTTCATCAACATCTAAAAGACAAAACCAGACAGATTCTGCCAAATAATGTGGGATGTAACACTAATATGGCTTCTTTTAAATCAAAAGTAGTGTATTTAGGGATGAAAATTACCCTATTTTAATATGAATTAAAGACTTGTTCGTATCAAGCTTTGATATATTTTCTATTGTTCTATAGAAACATCTTTATGTGAAGCATGCAATCACTAAAACTGTATGTGGAGGCCTTATTTCCTCTCAAGCAACTTTGTAATTAATATCATTTTATCTCACTGACATTTAGATGACTGTTAAATCCTGTAAAGCTTGTGATGAGGGGCTGAGGCGGTGGCACAAGTGGCTTAGAGAGCTGTGGATGCCCCATTCCTGGAAGAGTTCAAGGCCAGAGTGGATAGAGCTGTGAATGACTGTGTCTACTGGAAGGTATCCTTGCCCACAGGAGGGGGGTGGAACAAGTTCTGTAGGATCCCTCCCAACCCAACCCATTCTATGATATTCTGTCTTTGTAAAATTGAGTTATCACACATTTTATCCCCCACAAAACTATAAATTTATGGCACTGTGCTTGAAATCAGTTTCAAAAAAACCCCCAAAACAACCTGAACTTCTAGTTCCTAATTTCTGATTTAGAACACAGTAGAAGTACCCTGATCCATTTACCAAAGGCACTCATATTACCTAAATGGCCTGCCAAAAGCAGCCATCTGAAATGTATATATTGAGCTGTGTGGGAGAAGGTCTGGTGTCACTTGTATAGTTTAAAATGCAAAAGCAGTTAAAAAAAACGATTCAATTAGCTCACGCATTTACTGTGAGTAGGAGGTCTCATTGGGGTTGTCAGAGGAAATGCTATTTAATCAACATGATGTCAGTCAAGTGCTTGTCAAATCTACTACAATTTTTCAAAATCCAAAATGTTTCATACAATAATTGATGAAAAATTATACGTAGAGATTTGGCCGCTTTAAAATAAATTACAGTATTTGAGCCTGCTCTAGAAGTTTCTGGCAGGAGACATTGTTCCCATGTTTATTTTAAAAGCCTCCATTTCTACAATTTGGAAGAAATGTTTAATATTCCTTCACCCCAAGTATGATTTGGACCATTTACAAGAACATTTAATTACACAATTATGAAATTACATGAGACAGGTATTAATCTAAGCTGTACCATTTTCTCCTCGAGTTGCCTTGCAGCAAATGTTCATCATCTAGGAACAGCTGCCCCTCGGAAGGTCTTACTCCTGGGGAAATCACATCTGCTGCTGCACCCCACCTTAGAGATTAATCAGCTTTATATTAGGCCATTTTAACAGCACTGCCTGGTGCACAGAAGGATTGGATAAGCATTAGAGTTAAAAGGTTTTGGAGCAGAGGAAACAAGAAGATAGATTATGAACAAGGCCTAGAAACTGCAAGAAATCAGCTCAGGGCTAAAACCAGAGCAGCTGCTGACTTGGTTTAATATTAGAGTAGGTCAGCCTAGAAACCCTCGAACTGCCTGATCTCTGCTGTGCTGCCCTCTCAGGTATCTCCATGGTGAAAATCCAGGAAAGACCTAGAGTATGCACTCGGAGAGAGTAGTGGGAAAAGCACTATGTGAAAATCTTGTAAAATTTCATCTTTTCCTAGGAGTGGGAATCAGAAAAAATTCACAGATTTATCTGGTACAGCCTCCAGTCTTATCAACTCACTACCTCTATCCTCATGCTCAGGAAGTTTCTCTTAGGTAACGGAAAGGTAATTTTATTTTTTTTTTTAATGGACTGAGGTGAGGGTCTTGGCTACAGAGTAAGGCAACAGTATTCAATAACTACTGTCTGTTGGAAATACTACGGCTTCATGTCACATAGGGATGTAGGTTAGAAATGCTGAACCACAGCAAGTGGTGTGGTGAGGTACTGCAAGCCTCGTGATGAGGAACCCCGAGTGCTTCTCCAGCTAAATCCTCTGCATCAGATTTCCTCAATAAAGAGCAAGGTCATTTCAGATTAGGGTCAGGTCACAGAACAAAGAACATTCTGGCTTACGCAGAAGCACATAAAAAATATGAGAGACAAAACAATTCTATAAGCATTTGCGAGTTAGAATTCTCAGCAGAGATAAAGCATTGCAAGTTCCAAAGGAATTATTTATAAGAGGAATGGATGTTCCTGTAGTAATCCATGAACAAACCATCAGAACCAACTCAAACAGAAGGTGTCTTGCTTCTAAGCTTGATATACTGATTACTAGCTTCCCCCTAGGTGAGGACAGTTTACAGCATTAGGAGACTGGAGGTAAACTGATATTTAGATAATCTGGAACAGAAACAACTTGCAGTATTGCCAATATTGCAGCAAGGCCCTACGCAAAACAAAAAGTAGTTTACTAAAAAAGTTTAGTTTGATCAATAAGTTATCAGAATTATGTCCATGAGAAGTCTTTGCTACATTTCATTAAGCTCAGGTTATAAAAGGTGTTTCTGAGAAACCTGACTTAATTTTATGTGGCTTCAGAGAGTAACATTCTGAAGAAAGGCTTTTGAAATCACTGGGTTGTTTTGCAGTTACTACCAGAATTGGTCAAGGAAAAAAGACATTCTCCTTTAATCATATTGAGCTACAAATTGCTGTTAAAGAAACATGTCCCTCTGCAAAGCATTATTCAAAATTATACACCTGTATTATACACATAATATACATATAAAGAAATTCTAACAATGCCTCTACACACTTAGCAGCACCTGGGAAAAGTACAGCTTCATTATTTGGAAAGAAAAGTGCACAGGCAGCAGGCAGTCCCGGTGTGTCAGGTGGCATGACCTTAGAGCTTACAGCCCTGTGCCGCCTGGGAAGGGACTGGCACAGCGTCCCCTGGTCCCAACATAGGCAGCAGCCTCAGGGGCACTCCGGCCCCCCTCCACCCCATCCCAGGGCGTCCTTCCTGTGGGACATTCCCAGAAAAGTGGACTTCTGATTATTTTTTCACCAAGTACAAAGAAAGAGCTGTTTGTCTGATAGGACAGAATTCAGTGTCTGTGCTCAAGGAATACAATTTGCGTCGACACTACGAAACTCAACATAAAGATAAATATGATTCTGTGGTCGGACAAGTGAGAAAAGATAAAATATTAAGACTGAAACATGGATTGACAACTCAGCAAAATACTTGTGTGAAACAAAAGCAGCTCAATATATCATCACTT